>JAQMYF010000001.1:34692756-34707617 GCA_030014195.1 Neosilurus mollespiculum
CCAGAACTTCTAACTGATGAAGCTTTTTGGATTGAAAGCGAAACGTCTTCAAAAAAACACAAAAAGAAGTCCAGTTGTCTCGACTCAAGCTTTTTAGGATTACCATGACCTGGATGATTGAGAATCTACACCAATGTATGCACAAAGTACTACTCAACTTACTTAAAGTAAGTTGAGTAGTAACTTACTTTAAAGTACTTACTGCACACGTAATAAATAATACTCTACTTAGTCCTACCTAAAAAGTTAAGTTATGATTTTCAAATTAAAAATCGCATCTCACGTTCCTCTATTTGGTCGAAATCCTGTTTGTGTTTCTTGTTTTTTTGTTTTTCATACGATAATTATGATCTAAAGAAGAAGCTTACTGCCATGGTTGATAAGTGCAGTGGTTCTATTGTTGCTACATTCCGTTATGACTCCTTTCTTAGTAATTGTTACAAAAACAGATTTTAGACAGTCTTTGGGCCATTCTTTTGTTTCCCATATCTTAAGGCAAATTTGGTGTAACACCTTTTTCAGACTTTTTCCCACCTTGTATAATTAGTTCAACTGGAAGCCCATCAGCTCCTGGCGCTTTCCCTGATTTGATTTTCCTGATGGCAAAATCCACCTAGTGATGTAATGGACAAGTTTAGGTTGTCAAAATCAAACCGAGGTTGTTCGATGTCCTCATTGTGTTTATACAACTGCTCGCAATATTCTTTCTATCTAGTTTTAATGTTGTTCTCATCGGTTGTCTTTGTTGGTCTGTTTTTACATCGGGCCTAGTTTTAAAGTTGTTTGTGATGTTTCTGATGGCTTGGTAGCGACCATGCGATCAGTTGTTTGCTAAATGTTTTTCAATTGATTCGCATTGCTTTTTGATATTGTTAAGCTTATTGTTGTGTAGCTTTTGATGAAAAAAATAATTTAAAGAGACTTAAAGTGCCTGTGTTTTTTTTTATTTTGTCAAGTGTTTTGTCACTGATCCATGGATTGTGTTTTTTCTTTTTCTTTTTAGCTGGCCATAGTTGGAGATGAATAAATGCATGCATGTGTGTGTTTGGGAATGTGAGATTTCCTACAATGGATTACACTATTGACATCTGTTCTGAAATGCTGAGAGATAAAAGGAAACTGGAAGCTAAGCAAGTTTACAGGTCACTGTTTACATTTTCACTACAGGGCAACCGCTTTTAAGTGAATTTCTGTGTCCTGAGATTGATTTCCCGCTGTCTTTGGATCAGGATCAGGGAGGTGCCACTGAATGAAGACTTGGTAGAGAAAGCAGCCCAGCAAAGCCCCAAACAGAGGAGCCACCAGTGGCACCCAAAAGAAATAGTTATAGCACCTAAATGGGTTGAAGAGACATAAGTAAATCAAGCTACCTTCATGATAGGGTCCATTACCAAACAGAGGCGAGAATGTGAGTGTCTTTCCATTTCAAACTCACGTAAAGACTTCAGTGCCCCAGCCTGCTGTGAGAGTGAAGAGCCGAGGCCCAAGATCCCTCGCTGGATTTATGGCTCCACCACAGTTAGAGGTCATAGCCATGGCTATTCCCAAAACAACAGTTGCAACAATGGGTGGGAGCAAGGCATCAGGAGCGGGTCTGTTCTTTTTATCACTTAGTGGCAGGATACATAACAACAGCGTAGCAGTGCCGACAACCTGTCCATGACATTATGCAGAGAAAAGAATATGATTGATCAGAGGACTGTGTTGAGTCCTGCAGCCTAAATGCTACAGAGTTGAGTATTCGTGCAACAGGTGGTACAGTGGCATAGTGGTTAGTATGTCCACCTCACAGCAAGAAGGCCCTGGGTTTGAGTCCCAGGCTCGACGAGGGCATTTCTGTGTGGAGTTTGCATGTTCTCCCTGTGCTTGCATGGGTTTCCTTCAGGTACACCAGTTTCCTCCCACAGTCCAAAGACATGCACATTAGGCTACTTGCCTGTGTGAAATTGCCCCTAGATGTGAGTGTGTGTGTTTCCCTGTGATGGACTGGTGAGCTGTTTGGGGTGTAGCCAGTGTCGGCTGAGATAGGCTTCAGCTTTTCCTGTCACCTCAGTAGGATTAAACAGTTCTTCTAATGAGTGAATTAATGATCCTATAGTAATTTGATTAGTACATAAGGTGATAAAAGATGAGCAGATGATTGTTTAATTCACATATAATTCATGTATATGAAATATATAAATGCAAAATTAGAGGCAGTGGTGGCCCGGTGGTAGGGTGATGGATTACTGAGCCCAAGGTCTATGGGGTTCTCACTGCTGTCCCCCTGGTGCAGCTAACTGGGTAATCAAATGCCGACCATGTCTCTCACTGTCTATGGTGAGAGGCATGTAAAAGAACCATTTCTGATTTTTGACAAGAGTAGGCTGCATAGCTGTCAGCGTGGTTCTGCCCTGCGATGGGCTGGCGAGCTGTCCAGGGTGTACTCTGCCCTTGCCCAGAGTCAGCTGAGATGGGCACCTGCCTCCCTGTGACCCTAATTAGGATTAAGCGTTTCAGAAAATGAATAAATGGATGATGATAAATGCAAAATTATTGAATTATTTAATGGTAACAGAGTTAACACTTATTTTATTACACTGATTATTTTGATCTTGGGTCACATAGTGCATACTGACTATGTTAGTCACACTGTATACACTGGAAATGTATTAGTCACACTGCCACCATTAAACAGATTGTGGATGGTATTCTGTTGTAGAATTGTAATGTGTATACACACACACACACACACACACACACACACACACACACACACACTGAGATTTAAGGATTACACTGACTGATGGGTCATTCCATGTCAATACACCCAGAGGTTCCCAGGTGACCATCTCAGAATTCAATGAAACTTTAACCAGACATAGAACATGTTTTTTACCATGAACTCATGCAAAATTTCAAAGTCCTATTTCAAAAACTTTCCGAAATATGTTCATTTAAAGATTGCAGGCTAGTACCCATTTGTCGGCACGCAACTTGCAATTTACCATTTTGGGCATATTTGAAAGCTTGTAACTCCCCTAACAATTACTTACAGAGTTGAAACTTTGCATACTAACAAAACAACAGAGACCCACTCTGTCAGAATCTGCAGTCAAAATTACTCTATTTATCCGGTTTAAGTTGCTTTTGATATTGCAATTTTGCAAAAAGTGCAATTCCGAACAAAATTATTTTCAAAATTATCCCCCCAAAAAAAAAAAAGTTTTTTTTTCTTTTTGCAAATTTAACCATACTTCCATGTAACAGTTTTTAAGAAGAATAAATGTGATATGGTATTTTCGTGAGTGTCGAAAAACTGAAAATTTGCTCATCTTGGGAGCCCCTGAAGAAGATGTGGACAGTTCACCAAGGTTATGAAACTTTACCACATGCAACATATATATCAGGTCTAGCACCACACAAACTTTCAGCCTTGTTGATCATTTCCTTAATGCTGATCCATCATTTTGAAATGTTGATAAATTTTACTTGTGAAATCTTTTACATTTTTTTTGTTTTTGCACTTTCCTTCTGAAGAGGAGTAAAAAATGCATACATATTTTGCATGAGATCAGAATATAGTCTCAAACTGGTATCAGAGTAATAATAAACAAAAACAGAATTGATTTAAAACATTTAAAAAATGTTTTAAATTTGCTTTTATAACAATTAGAAAAGTGACATTTGTTGTGCATAATTATGTCATAGATTCTATTATCGAATAGTACATGTACAATATAAGTTATATAACTTATATTTATCATTTTAAATGATATATGTATATCCCCACTGAATAATTAATGTAGGGATATATTATGATAGAGATTATATACATCTTCTTTTAATAAGCTTTGATCAAATATTATGGAACTTCATTAGAATACTGGCAGCAATCTACCAGTAAACTGTTTCTTTAAAGAGAGTTCAGTTCATGCATATATGTTTCAATTTTACTGAAAATTTGGCAAAAGTCCCAGTATTTGTTGGAAGTCTTTTTGGGAGAGTGTGTAGTTTTGTGCACTTAAGCTTATGAAAAGAAGAAGTATATAATCTCTATCATAATATATCCTTATATTAAGCGTAATGGTTAGCACGTCCGCCTCACAGAAGAAGGGCTGGGATCAATTCCACAATTTTCACAAGCAAAATTTATGAAAATTTCAAGATGACGTCTAAGTATGAAGCAAATGAGCAACAAGGATGAAATTTTGTGATTTGCTAGATCTGATATACATGTTGCATGTGGTAAAGTTTCATAACCTTGGTGAACTGTCCACATCATCTTCAGGAGCTCGCAAGATGAGCAAATTTTCACCTACCGTTCACTATTTGGACACTCACTAAAACACCATATCACATTTATTCTTCTTAAAAACTGTTTGTTTTACATGGAAATATGCTTAAATTTGCTATAAAAATATTTTTGGGGGTGGTGAATATATTTTCTGTGTCAAAAATTCAAAAATACTTTGTTTGAAATTGCACTTTTTCCAAAATTGTAGTATCAATAGCAACCTAACCCTGAAAAATTGAGTAATTTTGACTGCAGATTCTGACAGAGTGGGTCCTGTTCTGTTGGTATGCAATTTTTTGTAATTGTTAGGGGAGCTACATGCTTTCAGATATGCCCAAAACGGTAAATAAAAAAAAGTCACAGGCCGACAAATGGGTACTAGTCTACGATCTTTAAATCACCATATCTCAGAAAGTTTTTGTACTAGAACCTTGACATTTTGCATGTGTTCATGTTGAATGAGTGTGTTCATGTTGGTTAAAGTTTCACTGAATTCTGAGATGGTCACCTGGGAAGGTTCCTGAAAGCTAGATGAACTGACATGTAATGACCCTGATAAAACTACGTTTTATGTCAAATATAAAACTTTGCAAAATAATTCGGCGAAATTGTCCTGTTATGCAAAATTTTAAAAAAGTTGCTTTCAGATCATGACAATGGCTGAAGAAATAACAATAGAGAATTCCCAAAAGTTGTTGACCATTACATATATAAGGTGTTCACACAACTGTTAGGGAGTATAAATAATAGTGTTTAAGAATCCTTTAGCTATGATTCCACTACGAAGCCAAAGCCAGGCAGACTAGTACATTTCCATTGTCACTTCCAGGGGTTGATGGTGTCTCCTCGGGGATTCTTTTAGATTAGTAGCCCGGGGAATTTGGCCCAACAATTATCCATGGGCCAGACAAAGCCAACCAGTGCTTAAGGTAGTGTCAGTGTAGAAGGAAGGGTTTCAACTATTTCACTGGGTACACCCTGGACAGCTCTCAAGGTCATCTCAGGCATTAGATTTTGTTTTAGGCTAATACTGTAAGGTAAGCCTGGTGTGTCGTTACTTAACATTCTGTTCCTTCTTAAGTGTTTGAGTGCATCTCAAAAGCACCATATTCATAAACCTTATGTTTTTTGTAGTGTTGATGATTGACTTTGCTAAATATTGATTGAGAATATGAGACCATGTGGTCAATTGGTCTCTCATTACATAATTCAGCTTTTTGTACTGACCTGGTCAAAAATGTTGGTCTGTAAGGACGTTCCTGGTGTGGGGTAGGTGGCAAAGATGGATGCAGTTTCATTAGGACCATACACAGTCAGCACCCCACCACTGTAATTAATTATAGCTTCTAGAGTAAAGGATACACAAACCTAAATTATACATTCTCTCTTGACACCAACTAACCATTGCAAAAATCAAAAAGATGTGTTACCTGCGTAGTACTGGCAAAATCAGACATTTTGGTAGTAATCCTCTTAAGACATTTAATTTACATTTGAAAACTTATAGTTGCTTTCAGTTGTGCCTGAGGCCTTACCGTAGTACATGGTGTAGACGACTGCAGAGGCAAGGTAGGCCCCTAGCACCTGAGACAGAGAGTAAGGCAGAAGGCTCTGCCAGGGAAGATCACCCAACACACAGAAGCTCAGAGACACTGCAGGGTTCAGATGAGCGCCTGAATGTGGAAGGGTGGGGAAAGAGTAAACGATATAAATATAATGTGGTAGCCAGTGTTATAGAACATTAAGAGTTCATAAAACTAGGAAATAATACTAACCCCATTTTTTTTTAAAGTTGGGATGTTTTTCAAAATATTATTTAAAAAAATGAGCCTTTATATAACTGAAAAAATTAGGAAAAAAGATTTTTTTATATTTTTACTAACCAAATTTACTTGTATTTTGTCAATAAATCTAAAGTTAGAATTTGCTGCGACACATTCAACAAAAATTTGGAATAGAATTAAAATAAGACTGAAGATCTTATAGAGTATTCAAAAAGTACCAGTACTGGTCACCCTTACAGGATAATTTGTGTGTATGTAATACCTTTAAGCATTACAGACACTTATTTTAACATAAATTACCATAACAAGCACAAAACCGGTCATTTTTATCATGGATTACTAGTGAGGGCTGAGCTGCAGGGGTTAGTTTTCCCCAGAAGTGACCTCAATGCGTTGGTTGGGGTTGACATCTCTTGTGGAGACAGTGAATGCTGAGAATGCTGCAAGGGATGTGCGTGATGGTAAATCCAAAATGGCTTATGCAGCTAAAGTTTTGCTAACACAGCTTTTCTGTCGTCATTTGGTTTAGGAACAAAAAGTAATGTTTTCCGAGATTTCTGTGCTTGTTTGTGCAGCTCAGCAGTGGCCAATAATGTGTTATGGTACACGGGTCACTGACGTAGCCCAGCCAATCCAACGAATTCGTGTCACTACCAGGCTGGAATAGCCAATCAGAGAGGCAACATGTCTTTGAAATTGGGCATGGACCGATGTTGCCGGAAAGAACCGCTGATGTTATAGTTGATTGTTCTAAATAGTGAGTAACACTAATGCACCAGAGGTACCCTTTAAATAAAAGCCCTAATGTAACTGGTAGCAGGTGAGGAATCATGACTAGGTTTAAAAGTAGCATCAACCAAAGGATCTGTCTTTGGAGTAAGAACGAATTGTGGCTCACCCCTCTGTTCAAAATCAGTTCAAAAGGAGCATTTCTTAATGCAAGATTGCAGAGAAGGTCTTTCAAAATCTCCTGTATATAATATTGCAAAAAATAATAATAATAAAAAAAAAAAATCCAGGAATTCAGACACATCTCAGTGAGTAAAGGGCAAGGTACAAAACCACTCGACCTTTGGGCCCTCAGATGGCACAACCTGAAAAAACATTAGCTACTATAACAAATCGAGCCACATGGACTTCAGAGTATTTCGGAAAACCGTTTTAAACACAATTCACCAGTGCATACAGAAATGTAATCAAAATCGGTATTATGTAAGATAGAGCCCATACATCAATTGAATAAGCCAGTGGAACTGTGCTGTGGTCAAATGTGTCCACATTTCAGCTTGTTTTTGTAAAGATGGACACTGACTACTCTGTGCCAAGGAGAAAAATGACCATCCAGGAAGCATCAGTGCCAACAGCATGGGAGAGTTTTATGTGAATGAAAGTACCACTGATGTGGAGGCATATATTGGGATTTTAGAAAGAAATGTGCTGCAATCAAAAAAACATCTTTTTACGGGAAGTCCATGATTACTTTAGCATGACAATATCTGGCCTAATTCTGCACAAGCTACAACAGCGTGGCTTCATAGTGTGCTTGAATAGCCTGCTGCCAGTCCAGGTTTGTGTCCTTTTGAACACGTACTGTGCACCATGAAGGGAGAATCAGATACCAGAAGTCACAAATTATTGAACAGCTTAAGTCTTGTATCATGCAAGAAACTCAATATTGTATCAAGACAAATATTCCACTTACAAAACTGCAAATGATAGTATAGTCATTTCCCAAATCAATAAAAAGTGTAATTAAATTAACATAAAGTTGTAATTAAATTAACAAAAAGTTGATGTTACAAAATGGTAAATATGCCTCCGTCCTCACATTCACTGAGTCTGTTGTAAACATCAAACTCAGAGTTTATATTTACAAAATAAAATTAGGATTGTCAGTAAAATTCTTGTACTTTTTACTTGAATGAAGGTTTACATAAAAATGTGGACAAATTTATACGCACACACACACACACACACACACACACACACACACACACACATATATATATATATATATATATATTAGCTTTTAAAAAAATAATCCAACTTTTTAGTAAACGGCCTTAGTACTAAATACTATAAGAGCTAAAAGGTGTCCATTTGCAAGCCAATAGTCTATATGTTTCTATATCTTTCATTATTAGTTAATTTTGACTGAATAGAAAGGTATCCTGAAACCACCCCAGTTCACAATAACGGTGGTGACTGTACGTGATAACTTGGCAGTATAACACCGATACATAAAAAATGAAAAAGTCCAATATCAAGTCGTGAGTTGGGAATTAACTGAACCTATCTCTGTTTGAACAAAGTGGAGATAGGTCTAGTTAATTCTCAGCCCATGAAGTGTTAAGAAATAGAGGAGGGCATATGCCTCCAAGAGAGATAAAACTATGGTAGTGCATTGTACCACTCTCTCTCTCTCTCTCTCTCTCTCTCTCTCTCTTTCATGTGCACATACACTCATTCACACACACAAATCACAATTTAGTTACTTAAAACTCAGAATTTTTACTGCTTGTGTCATCCATGTCTGTGCTGATAATTTCCTTTATAATAATTTATATAATAATTTATTTTTTTGGAAGATGGTTTAGTGCTCTCACCAGCATTTATGTTGTCCAGATTACCACACCAGGAGAAGGGGTAATTGACAGTGACATACAGGAGAAAGCAAATGGATTCAGAAAGACATTGTGGTTGATTAAACTTTATTTTCGAGAGGTAAAACGTATTATCATATTTCATGTTTATATAATATACATGGTAAGTGAATGGACACCTTTAATCCTATAAAAGTGTAATCCTATGGATTTCTTTATTCTTACCTGACACCCCCATGCAGAGGTACATGGCAGACATGACCCCCACATCAAAGCTCAGGTTGGCTGACAGATATTGTCCTTTCAGCTCATTGCCAGTCTTCACCTGAGCTGCCGCAGAACAGCCGAAAAGCTTTAGCAAAAACCAAAAGGCAGAACGTTAACGAAAAATTGAGGAGGAAAGAGAAGACATTTTATTTAAACCACTGTGGGCTCATGGGTCAGATCATTAAAAGCAGGGGGACGTGTGGTTGTATACCTCATAATGAATGTTAAACAATAGCAGTTTCTGAAATACTCACAGCTCGTCTAATACCAATAACCACACCAAGAGACCACGCAGAGATAACACTTTACTGTCATTCTGATGATTGATGTAAGCATGAAGTAAATCTCCTGACATGTATCTGCATGAATTATATAGTGGCTTGCAAAAGTATTTACCCCCTTGGCATTTTTCCTTTTTTGTTGCCTTATTACCTCTAATATAAATTGATTTTTATTCTTGGATTTTATGTAGAAAGAAAAACACCCTACTTAAAATAGTCCAAACTGGTGAAGTGAAAAAAAAACATTCTAAAAATAAAAACACTTTTAAAAGTCGTGGGTACATATGCGTTCACCCGTTTTTCTATGCCCCTAACTATACCAGTTACCTTCAAAAGTCACATAATTCATTAAATGAGTTCCATCTATATGTGCAATCTAAGTGTCACATGGTCTCAGTTAAGCCGAAAGCCCCTAAAGTCATTGCTTGCAGAAAAAAAAAAGAAAACAGCAGAGTTCACCAAAAAGCATGTGGAAGACTCCCCAAACACATGGAAGAAGGTCATAAGGTCAGATGATACTAAAATGAAACTTTTGGCCATCAGGATAAACGCTATGTCTTACGCAAACCCAACATCTCACATGCCTTGTGGAACTAACTTTCGACTGTGTATTTAAACAGCAGCAAATCACAGCTCTGGGCACCGATTGTCTTTGCTTTGTTCTGCTTTGCTGTGTGTGCAAACTTTTGTACTGTCTAACTCTGTGTATAACCTTGCGCCTGGTGCTGACTTCACTTTTGTTGTGTCTCCTTTGGATCTGAATGTTAAATGTATATATTTGTAAATTCCTCACTAGTGCATAGCACTCTTCAGTTAGTGGGAAGCCAGTGCCATTTATGTTCACTAGGTTTTCTCCTGGTTTTGTGCAAGCTAGGGAGTGAGGAAAAGAGTTGTGTGTGTGTGGGTGTGTGTGTGTGTGTGTGTGTGTGTGTGTGTGTGTGTGTGTTTTATTTTTGTTGTTTTTTTCTTTTGTGGTCTTAGGTTAGTTAGTTCATATGTTTAGTCAGAGGTGTTTGTTAATTTGTTTTATTTTTTAACTGAACATCTTCTGAAGCTGTGATCACAAAAAAGAGAGAGTAATCCGAAGCAAACACAAACTTGGTCTGGCCACCCTTATTGACCTGTATGTTACGGCCTAACCTGACATCGCAACACTGTGGAGTGATTCCAGTGGATCCAGTGTCATGCTGGTGGACGGACAGTGTCATTCTGGCAGTCATTCTGGTCAGACAGACATTCTGACTCTTTTCTTGCAATCTCTCTCTCTCTCTCTCTCTCTCTCTCTCTCATCCTCATGGTTACCATGTGTATTTAAACAGCAGCAAATCACAGCTCTGGGCACCGATTGTCTTTGCTTTGTTCTGCTTTGCTGTGTGTGCAAACTTTTGTACTGTCGAACTCTGTGTATAACCTTGTGCCTGGTGCTGACTTCACTTTTGTTGTGTCCCCTTTGGATCTGAATGTTAAATGTATATATATTTGTAAATTCCCTATATATACCTATATATATATCCTGTGTTCCTTCATGCTCTGTCTCTCACCCATCCCTGTCTGTTCTTCCACAGTCTCTAACTTCCTCTCTTTCTTTCTTTCACCACACGTGAAGCCATCCCTGCACACCAGAACCATGGCAAAGCCCAGGCAGAGCAGCAGGTATGGCCAAAAATACAGGCTGTTCCAGGATCAAGGTTGCCTCACTAAAAGGCTAGAGTGATCAGGATTTCAGTCATGCCTAGGGTCTCCCCTGATTAAGCAGGAACTGGGATGTCTTCACAGTGATGTTCATGCATCCGCTGCTGCCCATCATGGTTACATTTTTGGTGCATAGGTCATGGTTTAAGCAGACCCAACAGGTTCCAGTCTCGCATTGGCTAGAAAGGCAGTCATATCTATGTCAACTGACGTCTGTGTAAGAGGGACGCAGGAAAAAGTGAGGGCTTCTCCCCCTTCTCTGCAGGAATTTTTCTAGGTGATTTCCCATTGGAGCAGCCATAAGATGAGACCCTAAGACATGCTTGACCAAGTGAGAGTAAATGATTGCCAAATACTTCAAGCTAATATTGCTTTCTGACGCAGGACACTCAAACACAGGAAAAGACAACCCAGTTGCTGGTCCCAAACAGCCACAGGCAAATACTTAATGGATTGGTCTTCATGTGGGTATTGCTTTGTGTTAGTTTTAGAGGATTATGCACCCTTCCTTATATTGCAGGTTCCTAGGAAGATCTTCATGGATCAGGGGACCACATTTATGTCATGCACATGGCACAAGCTAAACAAGTTATTGAGGGTTATAGTGATTCTGAGATGGACATGCTGGCTAAAACCATGATTCCTAAGTTTGTTAGGCTCTTATTAATCACAGTCTGAGAGGTCACACAGGCCTCAAAGGGATTTTCTGCATTTAAATTTACTTCATCAAGTAAAAAATCTAATTCAATAAGTTCTTGACCTGAAAGCAAAACTAGGCTAAATGAGTTTGCACTGGGAGATAAAGTGCTCATTTTACTGTCCGTGGCAAGCTTGACATTACTCGCAAAGTGGTAAGGGTGTTCGAGGTCACACAGTAAGTGGAACAAGATGACCATGAGGTAAGGCAAACCAGCAAGGATGATTTACTTTAGATGTACTACCTTAATCCCCTGAAACTGTGGATGGAGCAGGTTCCTGTATCTTTGGGAATAGTGGTTCTATAAAGGGCAGCACTGGGACTGGAGGTTTCTTAAAATATGGCCAAATTTACCCCAGTTCCCTGTGAAGACCACCCTGTGCCATCGCAGAGAACACAGGTTGCCTAGTTTCAGGGAGAATTTGCGGATTTGTTGGGTTGCACTGACTACACAGAATACAGTGAGAATACTCCAGGTGTGGTTGTTGGCACCTACCCATACAGAATAATTGAACAGAGTTAAAATGTAGTTTGGGTTAACTCAGGGCTATGCAAGACATGGGGGTAATTGAGGAGTCACAAAGCAAACTGAACAGCCTTATGGTCTGGTTACCCATGCCCGATGGGTCGGTCTGGTTCTGAGTCGACTACAGAAAAGCCAATGCAGTGTCAAAATATGATGCCTATCCAATGCCTTGCATTCAGGAAATGGTTTATTTTTCACTAGATTTGACAAAGAGATGCTGGCGATTCCCCTAGGGAAAAAATGGCCTGTCACAATCTATCTGCTAAGTTATGTTTTTATAATGAGCCATAATATAAAATGAATAATCTTGAGTACTAAGTGACTAGATTGCATGCCACGTCTTAATACGTAGGTAATCAAAAATATATTACTGCCAAAAATCTGCAGCAACATTTGATGTGTCAGCAAGGTGCCACCATTTTAAGTGTCAGGATTTCCCCCGGTAATTACAAATGTATTTGATATTAAAGGAGAAGACAGCACTTGTTGAAAATTAATCTCAATCAAAACTTGGCTTTAAAATCTGTCCGTGTACAAAATCTCTGACCAATAGCTGGGGCAGTGGTGGCTTAGTGGTAAAGGCGATGAGTTACAGCTCCAAAGGTCAGCAGTTCAATCCCCACTATCATCACTGTTGGGCCCTTGAGCAAGGCCCCTCAATTACTCAGTTGTATAAAAATGATAATTGTAAGTTGCTCTGGATAAGAGTGTCTTCCAAATGCTGTAAATGTAGATGCTTTTTTAAGGATTTTTACGGGTGGTTATTCGAAAACTGAATCTCAGAATGATGACTCCACCAGTGCCCAAGTTATGATGGAAGAATATGGCTTTAAACATAAACATACATAGTATTTCAGGTGTTTGTGCCTTAATATATTAATCCTGGTGCATATATAGTTTCAAATCTGTAAGTAAATGACATGAAAGTGGCTATATTGTAAATGGTATCTTTGGCCTTGATGACAACATCACTTTGAGACTCAGTTTTCAAATAACTGCCATAAAACCATTAAAACAGAAGCAATTGGCTTTAAATTTTGCACACAGAAATAAATTAATCTAGATAACTTTAACAAGTCTTCTCCTTGAAAACATTTAACATTTTGCTCATTATTAACATTTCTCCACCCCTTATGGCCATTTATGAAATATTTTTAAGCAGAAAAAAAATTGTAGACACCAAATAAAACCTGTATAATGTGATACATATTGTGTTTCATCAATTTATTTAAGAACTGTGATTTTATACCTTTGTCTTATATAAGAGAAGTAAACATTGATACACTGCATAAAACTCTTTATATTCAACCTGTTGTTCAGAAGGATGGTCTTCTTGAGATGATAACTGGCTTTATACTGGGAAATACATTTAACATTAACGTGTGTAATTTAATTAAAATGAAGTGCAACTTGTACTATCTAGTATTTAGAATGGGTTTTACCCATTTTATCACAAATACACACAGTGGAGCTAAAACTTACCAAAAGAACAAAGGTGCCAATGACCTCTCCAAGACACTGTCTTACCAAGGAGTTGTGTATCTTCATTCTCATTCTTATTTTCTTCATGTTGCTCACCTTGCTGTTCTGCATGCCTCCAACTTTTTCTGCTGCCACTCTGCTGCTCTCAGGTATGTACTGTGGGGCTGCTCACAGTTTATCACTGGATATCCTTTATCTGATTCAGTACACTTTGAACTCCATTGTTGTGATAAATGTTACGTCATTAATACCTTGGCATACTGACACTAAGAAACAGATAAGATAATTAATACTTTCAATGATTATTTATGGTGTAAGTAGAAAAAAGAGCAAATGATTGTTGGGTAGTATTTTCTACTTACACAAATATGCATGTTTTATGAACTTTAACTTTAATTTTAGCAAATGGCAATCTCTTCACGTTTACCAAACCACTTTATTCTTCATTAGGGTTAGCGGACAGGCTAGAGCCGACTCTGGGTGAAGGTGAGTTACTCTCCGATCAGCTTACCAAACTACTGCAGGGCCAACAAACACAACCATTCACATGCCCACGCACTCCTGTGGGCAATATAGAACAGCCAGTTAGGCTAATATGCATGTCTTTGGACTGTGAAAGGAAACTGGAGCATTTGGAGGAAGCCCACACAAGCACAGGAAGACCATGCAAACTTCATATAGAAACGTCCTAACCGAGCGTGGGACTCAAACCCTTCTTGGACCTTCTTGCCGTGATGCAAGAGTGCTATCCAATATGGCCCCATGCCACTCTGGCAAATGGCTATATATATTCAAATATATTTCACCATATACATTTATTACTTACCAGAATAAGCTGTCAGCCTCATTCTTTTTTTATTTTTAATAAAACTCATTCATTCACCAAACTGTTTCATCGTACTAGGGGTGGGGTGGGAGGGGGGGGGGGGTTGAGTGGAGCCTATCTCAGCTAACTCTGGGCGAAGGTGGGGTACACCCTGAGTAGCTCTCCAATTCATCCGAGGGCCAACACACACAGTCACAAATTTACATTCAACACTCACACCAAGGGGCAATCTGGAACAGCCAATGAGCTTGATGTGCATTTCTTTGCACTGTTGGAAGAAATCAGAGTACCCATAGGTAACACACAAAAGCAAGGGGAGAACTTGCAAGAGTGAGGCTGTGCACTGACATGAGGAGCTGATTGTGTGTTTATGCCAGAATGATGTTTCAGACAACAGTATATATATAAATATAAATATATATATATA
>JAQMYF010000001.1:34715446-34725774 GCA_030014195.1 Neosilurus mollespiculum
GTGTGTGTGTGTGTGTGTGTGTGTGTGTGTGTGTGTGTGTGTGTGTGTGTGTGTGCTCACTTTGAATGGGTTAAATGAAGAGGCAATATACTGTATTAATCCCCTTTTATAAAAAAAAAATTAATTAAAAAAATGTTACACACTGTAGCCTCAAATCAGTTCCATTAGACATGGTAAGTGGCATGTGTAACTGAAACTGATGTCGTGTTATGCGGTCTTGCTGGTGCATACCTTGAGCTATTTTATGTTTATGACTATTTTATGACTGTTATTGTAATTTGTTATACTCTGAACTTACTAATTGCTTTAAGACATACTAAAAAATCATGTCTTGGTGACGCACGCTAGAGAAAGCTTGGATGCCTTCAATATAAAATCAACTTGAAACATGTGGTTGATTGCTATTTTATTGAACCTAATTTTAATGCAAAGACATTTAGGACTTTTATATAAGTAGTGATCAAACTTGGCTCTCACCCTGAAAGAGTCTCTGTACAGTGAGGGGTTTGTCTCCTAAACTGGAGCCCACTCCTCCCTCCAAACTGAAGCCCAGGTCAGTGCGAGACTTATTCAAAATCACTCGCACTTTGCTGCCTGTGGAAGAAACATGCCTGTCTTATTGTTCTTGTGCCTTTTAATTAAATAATAATGAGAACTTAAAAAAAAAACTTTTAATGTAGCAAAATTATTAATGTAGACAATAATTAATGTAGTTAATCAGTGTTATACCATAATTTATTTTACCAAAAGGAAGAACACAAAATAAAATTAATATTTAAAAAAGCAGCCAAAAATCCTCACAAGCTCTATTATGAAACTAGAAACTCTCAAACCGTACAAAGAATAACAAAGCACACAGCATCCCATGCTGGGCCTTCTATAATGCCAGAACAAAAAATTGTCTTATTCAACAATATTTTAAAAATTCTTTAAAAGATTCCTGGATACAGAATTTTATCTGGTTAATTCAAAAAATGTAACTAAGTATTACTTGGGCCTTAACTTCATAACTTTTAAACAAACAGACAAACAAATATACCAATGCTGACAAAAACATAACCTCCACTGCAGAGGTATCATACAGTACTATGAAGACAGTTCACAGTTGCACAGTGTTTAGTTCTGTTGCCTCAGAGCGAGAAGGTTGGGGGTTTCTATGTGGAGTTTGTTCTTTCTGGGTTTGTGTGGGTTTCTTCCAGGTGCTTCAGTCTCCACCCACAGTCCATAGAAATGCATATTAGGTCAACTGGCTACTCGCAATTGCACATATGTGAGTGTGAACGGCTCTTTTTGTTTGTATTAGACCTGCGCAATAGATGGTGACTTGTTCAGGGTGTACCCCGATCCCACCCGACATCAGCTGGGAGTGGCACCTAGTGGCAAATTGGAACAGCAAATTAGACCAATATGCATGTTTTTGGACTGTTGTAGTAGCTTGCGACTAGCACGGGACTCAAACCTAGGATCTTCTCATAGTTTTTATTTAGCAGTTAATTGAGTTAACATATTTATCACATAATCCCTGTCATTAGGCTTTGGAGAAAATCTAATATTTGAAGGAAAGGTTAACACAGAGTTTTTCACTAGCTACATAATTAGATTGCCACGTTCATTTGCATCACCTGTCTCGTTCATGTTCTGTGCTCTGGTTAATGTTTGGTGTTTTGCTCAATGAAAGTTTGTCTGCCTACCTTAGTTAGATTTGTGTTTTTTATTATTCAGTGCAAGTCTGAGCGGTGGTGAATGAGCCTCTGGGGTTTTTTTTGGTCTTCAGCTTCATTATTGCGCAAGCTATACATAACAACTAATCAGCACCAAATCAGTGATGAGGCATGAATATGAGACAACCATCGAAGTCATTTTCCATGGCTATAGTGCTCTGATGAGGAGCTCCACTAAAAACAGTGCACATTGCAATTAAAAAGAAATGTAGTGGGTGCATAGATAAAGGCTCTCACTGCAATTGGGCTTTTCGCTGAAATATGTTTACATGATGTGAGCTTTATTCTTTATTGCATCACCTATTGCACTTAGAAATAAGTAAATTTTTATTATAATAGCACCATAAAAAATGCCAGCCTATACAGTAAATTGCATGTGTTGTACTTTATTATAAGAGTGCAGACCTGTTAAACACTATATGATGTGAACTGTCTTCATAGTGTCATACTGAAAAGAAATTGCAGTAGATATATCTTGTTATTACTATATATAGGTCCTGTATATAGCTTGGTATGCAATATATACAGTCCTGCATACACTGCAACATACCTAGGTTTCCAGATGCTCTCTGTGGATTGTCTTTGATGCTGTAGCTTGGTTCAGTGATATCACCTCGTCTGATGACCACCACGGCCATGTTCCGCCCTCTTGCTTTTTTCATAGTGGAGTGTGCCTCGTTGTGAGTGGAGTTATGTAGAGCAGTGCCATTAATTGACAGCACCTGGTCACCTACATGGATGGAGCCTTCCTGGGCTGCTATACCATTGCGTAGTACCTTGTGAACCTGAGAGAAAAGAGGGAGTGCATACCTTTTTTACAAACACAGAGTAAATGTTTCAATTTTATTTTATTTGCCAACTTAATTATGAGAACTCTGACTGGAGTAAACAAAATGGCTCAATTTCTATACAACAGATACAGTGGG
Source organism: Neosilurus mollespiculum (assembly GCA_030014195.1). Classification (NCBI taxonomy): domain Eukaryota; kingdom Metazoa; phylum Chordata; class Actinopteri; order Siluriformes; family Plotosidae; genus Neosilurus; species Neosilurus mollespiculum. The sequence continues at coordinate 34,718,094 of JAQMYF010000001.1, forward strand.
TATTGAAAAGAATCACCGCACACACACACACACACACACACACACACACACACACACACACACTCTCGCACAAAATATTTTTCAGCTGTACTTATTCCGTGCAACTTAAAACAGACAAGTAAAAGATACAACAACAGTTCAGGGGAAAAAGGGGAAAACAAACAAAAAAGGCTGCATTATCAGGGATAGCCTGATCTGGGAAGGGTCCTAGAAGTACCAAGCACTTTCCATTTCTCGATTATGGACTTTACTGTGCTGCTATGGATTGATAAATCCTTTGAATTTTTTTGGTTCCATCCCCTGACTTGTGCCTGTCCACAAGTTTATCCCTGAGATCTTTTGATAGTGCCTTGCCACCTATAGTTTAGATTGTAGATAGTAGATTGTTAGCTTTCACTTACACCAATTAGCTTGGTGTGCAATGGAGAAGCTGATTAAATACACTTGATTAAGTTTAGGAGAGGAATGATCCTTTAACCATCTCATTGATTGTTTTTTTTTTTCAACTCCCTTTTTTCTTAACTGTTGCTATTATATATCTATCTCAGCTATTATCTGTTTTATTGTGTAAACAGCTGAAATTTCTTTTTTTTAATGTATCTTCATTTAAGGCTGCAAAGCAAAAAAATTTGAATATATTGAAGTAGGGTGTTTTTTTTTTACCCACTGTATTTTCAGGATCAAATGCAATTTTATCAAAGTACAAAATTTAGCTTGCTATTTATATAATTGTCGGCTAATGTCTCAGGTTAGGATGTTTGTTCATATATAACAAACACTTACAGTCACAGGTTTATTCTGATCCACTCCTCCAGCCACAGTGAATCCAAGTCCACATCCTGGGTCCTTATGTAGGACAACCACATGCACATCTTCACATTTCTGCAATAAATAAAGTATATGTGTACAGTATTGTGCAAATGTGTTCAGCCACCCTATGCAATTTTAAGTACAAACTTTGTTATAGATAGCTAGATTTCTGATGGCGTCTACTTTATCAAGTCAGTCCAAAAACCCAGCACAAAAAAAAAAATTGCTTACATGTCAGTAAGAAAAGAAACAAATTACACAATAGACCACATTTTGACAAAAACACATTGTTTTTTTTTGACGCATGAGAACTGTAACAGTCAAATTCTAAAACTCTCCAGAATAACTGTGGCTGACTCTGCAGGATGCTTAGTAAAAACCAACAGTTAATTTCATTATAAAGCTTTTTAATGCAAAGTGTCATTACACTAAGTATTGACTTTAATAACGTTTACTGTTCTTTATAATGTAGAAATGTTTAACTTCATTTTTTAAAGTATCTTTACAGAATTCCTTTGTGTACTGTACTGTATATAGACATGTTAGAGAAACATATTCCACATAGATACTATTCCATGTAGACATTTATGATAAAAACATCAAATCCCGAGTTTAAAGGAGATGGCAGATACACTGTTATCTTCATGCTTAACTTCCTGCTTCATGGCAAAGCATCAACAATTGCCATAACACCAGAGATATACCATTTAAACTCAAAGCTTTCAAATTTAACATCAGCATTTTCTTAATATTAGAATCACCAAATTCAGTCAATCTGACATCTAGTGTTAGTTCCTTCCAGTATGATAGCAAATACTTGTGGCAGCTAGTAATCCAGAATCTTACTAATAAATGTATTAATTTTATGTTGGTGTTTACTTTTTGACCCAGCAACATGTGGCATGTGAGGTTGGGATTCAGGGTACTAATGCAATTTCAGTAACTGGATATCCTCCAGTACTCCCACTGTAGACTCCTATTAAGCCCTGCCATCATATGCCACATGTCTTTGGGCCCTGTACATGATTCCTAGTACCTCTAATGCCTCCTCATCCAAACTCTTAACTTCATTCAGTAAGCAGTCCAGCTCATCCATGCCAAGCAGGGTCACAGAGGACAGGGCAGAAACGTCAGAGCTTATGGACACTGTACGTTTAGTCATCCAGTTTTCAGCATCCTTGGATCCACTGGCATCGGAGGGTGGAAGGTCCATCCCACCCAGACTACATAATTCTACAAGGCTGTTAAAGAGAAGCGGAAAAGAAAAGTCATACGAATTAACCATGCGGAATGGAGAAAAAAACAAGAACAGTATGAAGAGTATGAAGTAAGAAAGCTATATGTAATTGTTAACCAAAAAATGCAAGACTTACTAAAAAAGTTTTTGGACAGAGTTATACTAACTTATTAATTTACATTTACTACATTTGGCCGACACCCTTATCCAGAGTGACTTACATTTACTATTGTAATACAATGGAGTAATTGAGGGTTAAGGGCCTTGCTCAAGGGCCTAACAGTGGCCACTTGGTAATACTGGAGCTCGAACCCTCAAGCTTCAGTATCACCAAGCTGCCACTATTGGGCCCTTGAGCAAGGCCTTAACCCTCAATTGCTCCATTGTACTTGCACCTTCCTTGGACCATTTTTTTGGTAGGTACTGATTAGCCATAACATTAATAATATCACAATCACTGATAGGTGAAGTGAGAACATTGATTATCTTGTTAAACTGGCACCTGCCGAAGAGTGGGATGTATTGGGTGGTGATAATGTTATGGCTAAATGGTGTATTTTACATAAACCAGAGAAAAGTATTGCAGTTAACCACTGACACTTTACTGACACTTTTATTTTTTTCAACAATATGTTTCTGTTTTTATCAAACATTTTAACAACACATATAACCTACATGAAAACTGTAGGCTGTCTTCTGTAAAGCTAAGATGCTAGCATACACACTATCTGTGTTATTGTCATCAAATTGTTGCATCATACCTCATCGAAAAACTCCTACTGCTCATGTTGCTTGTGACGGTTATTGTTGATTCCCCTGAGTCAGAGTCATATCCTCTCTCCGTTCCCTCGTCGTCTTCATCATAATCGTCATCATCTTCAAAACTCTCATCATCAACCCCTTTATGCATAATCCACCTAATAACTTTTGCTGCTACTTTTTCATCTTTTAACGTGTTATAGGGATTACTGAGATCACTTAGCCCTGAAGGAAACATCTGGATAGGAGAGATTACTTCTGAATCATGAAAGGGATTAAAATGAGCACTGTTGCCTGTTAACTCTGTTGACTTTACTGCGGTGGAGGGACCTGAATTTGGTGACCCGGGGGAGTTTCCTGTTGGCAAAAACACTTCATCTTTTGTAGACTTTAAAAGTGTGTTCTTTGGCTTAGGAAAGAAATCCTTAATGTCAGAATGGGCTTTATACATGAGTTCTCTGGACTTCAGGGAGTTGTGGGACACTGTAGGACTGAGATGATTCCTAACTTTTTCATCAGGTAAGTCACTGTTTTTGACTTTTTGATATGATTTAGGATTAGGGCCTTTTGAGAAATCTGGCTCATCCATATGCTTATTCATCCTAGTAAATTTAGCCTCATTTTTCTGATCAGATAAAAACACTTTCAGCAGTTTTGGAGACTGTGCTTCTTCAGGCTCCTGACTTTTAGTGCCTTTACTTTGGGATTTCACGGTTGACCCTTCTTTAGCGTGTGTTGTTTTCGGAAACGGTCCATTTAGATCATGTATACTCACTACTTCATCACTAGCTTCCCTCTTACTAAAAGTATTCTCTCTCAAGTGTTCTCTATTCCAGTCGCCAGACCTCACACTCAGTGACCTCTCTGAACATGTCTTATTCACACTGGCCATCCCTTTTGGCTTTTCTGAAGCTGACAAAGTCCTTCTGTGAGGCTGGATCCGTGATAAACTCTGGGTTTGCAGAGCAAGGGCTTCGAATTTGTGAATTGTGCTTTTCACCGAATCCAAGGATGGTTCACTGACTTTCTCAGACAAGTCCTCACTCTTCTTGCTTGAATTTCCTAAGAAGTCAAGCTTCAAACCAAGATCATGTTCTTGATGATTACGTTTTCCGTTGTCTGCTATCATACTTTGGGATGATCGAAACTTGCTCTGAGGAATCACTCCTTCCTTTGAGCTATTGGGTTGTTTTCCTGGAAGTGTTTCCTTGCCTTTTGTCTGTTTCGCGTCACCAGTTGTTATTTCTGCTTCCCTCTCTATTTCTGTCCTGGTACTTTTTTGAATACTAGTGGTACTGTTCAGACCATAGCCTGAATGAGAAATTGGAGCTGTAAAATGCTTACTTATTGTTCTGTCAAGAGAATTAGCTCCTAATCTTATAGAGTACGGTCTTCTTCCATCATTTATACTATTGGTAGTCATTAAAGATTTTGAATCTTGGCTACGGGGTTTCTCTTTAGACCATGTTGGCAGTGTAACCAAGTTATCTTTTTCACTGGGGAAAATAGATAAAACATCCTTCAAGGTAGTGAAATTCATTTGTTCTTTTTTGATGGGTGTTTTTGGGAAGGTACCATACTTTCCTGGATTATATGAAACTGTTCCCACTTCACTGCAAGAATCAAAGGATGGGCGGTCATCCAATGACCTTTTGAAGGGACTACTGTGATTTACAAAAGGAGCAGGGGTGATGATTCCAAGTGAGACTTTTGAGCTTGTTTCACTATTATGCTCTAATACATTTTGACCATTTCTGCCTATTACAGCTTGGTTCCCAGTAACCTCATTGCCCTTTGAGGCAGACCTGGGATGATGCTCTTCCTGATCTTGCTTGCTATCACAACGTCCATAATGCCAAGGACTTTTTCTTTCCTCTGTCGGGTCCCGGCTTTGGTTTGTTTTTAATCTGAATGGGAACGACTGAGCAACAGCCACTGTTCTCACAGGTGAAGTTCCAGATACCGCTGAGAAGATAGGCCCATTGCTGTCCTGCTTTCTTTGACTAGTTCCATTGGATGTTTGAATTTGTAATGAGACTTTCTTTAATGGACGAGCAAGTTCATTAGAATTTGGTTTACTGGCTGCATCCTTTTTGTCAAAACTCTCAGAATGAAGTATGGATCTCCCTTCAAGGCCCTCAGTATTTTTGATAACATCCATCTGATTCTTTTGTCCTCCTCTTTTTAAATCTGTCCAGTCTAAGCTTTTACTTCTGTTGGACTGATATGATTGTCGCCACTCTGTCCTTCCCCTCACTTTGGTGGTGGAATTCTCAATACACTCTGTCTTCTTTTGAGCGGTACTGCTCATCTCAGAGTCGGTGGACAGTTCTGCTTTCTTTGGCAAGCTGAGCTGATTGAAAGCTCTAGGTCTTCTCTGGTCAATTATATCAGTACTTGGAGATGGAGGTGAAGCAGTATGTACTCTTGACATCTCTTCTCTAGAGTTTTGACTGCTTCTGCATGATTTTTCAAAGCGCTCATAATTCAAACTACTGGATTTGGTGAGCAACTGCTGTCTTTCTTTAGCAGAGCGGATTTTGAACCTGACAGCAGACTGTGTCGCTGCTGCATGTGGCTGACTTTGGATTTGTTCTTTAGAACATTTTGAAGATTCTCTATTTCCAACTCTCAAGGCTGATCCTGATGGATAGGCAGAAGGTTCAGGCACATGAGTAGATCCAAGCAGGATATCCATTTTCTACATTGACAAACAGTCCATGTTTTAAAACATAACTGAAGAAACTTTTACGGTTCTTTTAGTACTTGGTTTTGTGCACATATTCCATATTTCTGTCACATAATTGGCTCTGGATATCCATCCGGAACGTGAGTAATATGGCAGCTGTGTAATTCAGCATGCACAGTGTGAACAAGAGTCTCCAAGTGTCGACATAGCGCCATAAACAAAACAAAAGGATCAGGGTGCAGGTTTGTTTTTTTAGTAGGGCTATAATGTTCAGGTAAAAGAAATAAAATGTCACGGCGCATGAAAAATAATCAGTTTGCTTTGTGTCTATAGTACTCAGGATTGGTTTTATCTGCTTATGTCGGAAGTTAGCTGTTCAATTTTCAAGACAGTTTTGTACTCTGGATAAAGAAAAGTTTTTTTCTGTTTTTGTTGGTTTTTTCTCCAGGAACAGCTTCAGCCTGAGAATGGTTATTTGCTTCTTTTCCTTCCACAGGGTGTTGTGTTGTGTTCTGCAGGCTTCACTGACTGGTCTTGTGGCTCTCTCACTTTTTCAAATAATCCTACCATCCGACGTCCTGCAAAAAATACAATAGATATAGTTGTATTATGTTTCCTTATTGTAAAAGCTGCGATAATAAGAAACAACGTAATTATTCATTCATTTATTCATTTTCATTCATATTCATTCTGAAAGTCACTGAAGTGGCTCCCCGCATTCCTCAGAATGGCAGCCGGAAGCCGATATACTGGCTTGCCAGAGTTCTCGTATAGGCAGGTGCAAACCACTATAGTGGCTTGCAGTAGTGTAACAGTTAATAAAATAAAAATAAAATGTAATGTAATGTAATGTAACATGAAAATGTTACTGACATTATGAAAGCCTCATAACAAATCTAATATGTATGACACCCTCAAATTAATAGTATGATGTATCAGTTTATGTTTACACTACCAACATGCTTTAGCTTTTTGTCACTCTCTCGAGTTTAAAGCAAACCAGATCAACAGGCAGATAACAGGTCAGACACACCTGACCACAATCCAGACAGATGTCATTACTGTAGCAGTGTAGAAAATAAACTCCAGTCCATGTACAGCACAGACATAAGAATGTAAAAATGTCTCTTGTTCTGTCTGCCTGTTGAAATATATTTCAGCAGATTTATTTATAGAACGCATTCAATGTACCAAACAACCAGGAAAGAGCTTCAAGGGCTGGTCACGCACCTGTAATCATTCAAAGCAGATAAAACCTCTGAATGAGACAAAAATCAGACACCCTTTCAGACACGACAGTAATTTACATACATACTTGCGGAAGCCACTCCATCCACGAACGAGGTCGAAAAAATGTGATAAAGAACTCACCCAATGAAAACAACTTACATCACACTTCAACTGCTCCTAATATTATCCTTTTGGTAATACTATAACCAGCTGAGGAAATACAGGTGCAGAGTTTTGTACTGCTGAAGCAGAAACACCGTACACGCAGACAGAGTAGGAGGCAAGAGTATAAAATGAGGTGTGTTTTGGTTCTACCATTCAAAGGAGCCAACACCCCCAGCAGGTAAAGATGACATAAGCATGATTGACTGAAAAATAAAGTCAGCTGTGAAAAAAGGCAACCACTGATTAGGAAAGGAGTAGCTGTGTGTTTGATTGATAGATGAAGAAGAAGAGAAGGAAAGCGAGGAAGAGGAAAAGTGGTGAAACTACCTGTGTGAATTTACACAGTCAGGATAGTGAGAGAACAGGTGCGTGTTGGATTACAAGTTCACCTACCCTCATGGGGCATGAAAACAACACAGATTTACACACACACACACACACACACACACACACACACACACTGTACATCTGACACATGAATGGCACACCTCTCAACCTGCAGTTTAGTATTTTAGTCAGAACTTGAATTTGGTTGAAAACACACATACCTTAAAGGAAAATCACAGCAGGTGTTCAGTGTACTTCCTCTACGCCTGTCTTGCGCTCATTCTATTTCTATATTACTATTATTCGTCCGCAGTGTAAACTCACCTGACAGGTTTTTCCTTCCACCCTCACCCACCCCCTCTCATTGTTACACCTCCTCTTTGCCTCTTTCTCTCTCTCTCTCTCTCTCTCTCTCTCTCACACACACACACACACACTCTCTCTCTCTCTCTCTCTCACACACA
>JAQMYF010000001.1:34726242-34747936 GCA_030014195.1 Neosilurus mollespiculum
CTCTCTCTCTCTCTCTCTCTCACACACACACACACACTCTCTCTCTCTCTCTCTCTCACACACACACACACACACACACACACTCTCTCTCTCACACACACACACACACACTCTCTCTCTCTCTCTCTCTCTCTCTCTCACACACACACACTCAGTCTGTTTTTCTCTGTGTCTCTCTGTCTCTCTCTACTCTCTACAACTGTCTGTCAGTCCATGTGTCACCATGTCCCTCTATCTGTGTGCACCCCCCCCCCTCTCTAATTGTCTTTCTCTCTCTACTACTAGTACTTCCTTCCCTCCTGCAATTCATTTTCATACATAAAGGGAAATGCAACTACTAGCATGCACACACATTTCTGTGAGCGTGCAGATGTCCAGCATGGTGTAAGCACAACAAAATCAATCTTTTAGAATTCTCGTCTTGCACAAAATTGAATGTGTATTCATCTGCTGCCCCATTTCTTCTCCCTTTCCTACTTCTTTTGTAACCCACAAGTCAGTCTTACATGACATGACAGGATTCTTGAGTAGTTTTCTTAGTGACTCATTACTGTCGTCACAGCTTTTGGTACTCTCAAGCATGTAGACACTTTTACTGCAGTCAAATGCTAAATGCATACGGGTGGCATATTAAACACTAATCAAAACAGCACAAAGTGTCTTAGTTAACTGTTGAGTCAGTGGAAGGCACCAAGAACAGCTTAGATGCACTTTGGCAAAGATTCTAAAAGATTCTCTGGAAATGTACCACAGCAAATAAAACTGTTCATGTCATCCTGGAAACGCCCCTTCACATTCAGTGAGAAAGGTTTCATCATATTTTGTCGGTTTTTATTCTGAGGATGCAAATCATACCAGTAAAATTTTATAAACTGTCTCTACAGCAAAACGGAGGTGTTGTTGTTGTTGTCAGCTGTAACCTGGCTGCATATTAATGAATTTCACTCCAAGATTGTTGAGGAGGGTTTTATGATCACTGCTCCATATGAAGACAGCAAGGTGGCGTAGTGGTTAGCACGTCCGCCTCACAGCAAGAAGGTCCTGGGTTCGTGTCCTGGACTCAGTGAGAGCATTTCTGTGCGAAGTTCGCATGTTCTTCCTGTGCTTGTATGGTTTTCCTCTGGATACTCTGGTTTCCTCCCTCAGTCCAAGGGCATGCATTTTTAGCTAATTGCCTGTTTCAAATTGCCTCTAGGTGTGAGTGTATATGGTTGAGTCTGCTGCTTTGCGATAGACTGGCGAGCTATTCAGGGTGTACCCTGCCTTCACCCAGAGTCGGCTGAGATAGGCTCCAGCCTCCTTGCGCCCCTTGTAGGACTAAGCGGTTTGGCAACTGAATGAATGAATACTCAACATGGTTAAAGGAATTTTGGCATCAGGTTTTTAATTTAGACATCATGACACTAAACTGATGCACAGAGATAATGAAGACAGATTTGCATTGGCATTTAAGTGTGTGGAAGTTGGTGCTAGAGTTTACACACACAATTCAAAGATCAGTCAGTCACTATAGTGTAAAAGAGTCAGTTTTTTTCAACAGTTACGTTTTAAAGCAAACATTAGCCTCTCTATTATGCCCACTGAAAAAACTTGGGGAGAATGAAACAGAATTTTTTTATAAAGTAGAAATGCATGTACAGTCAGCGTGGTGTGCCAAAAGCGTGATGTTAGGTGAGGAGCCCTAGGGTGTAGCCAGTGTCCCAGTTCCTACTAAAGTGTTCAATGGGATTGAGGTCAGGGCTTTGTGCAGAGTAGACCAATAATATTCTATGTCTACATTGAGCTTGTGCACAAGGGGCATTATCATGCTGGAGCAGATTTGACCCCAGAATGTTTAATGGCCTATGTGTGCTATCTTCCATTATCAGTTCATTTTTGCTGAATACAAAAGTTTCCCATTGAAACCACCCCAGCACATGGGCTTAATATCACTTATTCAACTGTTTTACATCTTGTATTGGTTCTGTGTCTGTTTACAATAACAATAACAAGATTGTGTGACCAAAGGAACAATCTTGTGCATGCATGATACTTGGAAGTGTAACACCAATTTGTAGAAAGTGGGAAAGTTGGAAATCAGGTGTTCTGCACTTTCGCTCGCCTCAAGTTGGCAATGTTTTTAATAGTATTGCACCCAGTGCTAGGGTGACGGACATTTAAATACAGGAGTAAGAAAATGGTTTCAGAAAGACATCGTGTCCAGTTATATTTTATTTCCATTAGATAACACTAATGTACCTTGTAATGGAATGGAGCCCTTTAAAAAACTGATACTATTGTACCATTGCCACACACACCACCCTGTTAGCATCACTCCTGTATTGAAAATGAACATGTGTACGTAATCCTTTAATGTTCTTGTCAAATATTTGGTAGAGCACATGTGGGTGATTTGAAAAAATGTTGTTGATATATCTGTGGGCATGCAAAACAGGTGCGATCAAGATGAAAATCAAAATAGATAGATAGATAGATAGATAGATAGATAGATAGATAGAGAGATAGATGGATAGATGGATAGATGGATAGATGGATAGATAGATAGATAGATAGATAGATAGATAAAATGCAACCGAATTTCTATTGGCGGCTTTACTCCAGTGGCAGTAAACAATCAGTGTGATTAGTTTATCGTGAATTCAATTTAAAAGTTCCAGTGTCAGATGGAGTGCATAGCTGCTGTTATTGTGTACTGTACTGTGTATTTGAACAAATTGCACTTCGATGTGGATAAAAAAAGAGGTAATAAAAACTTTCATAATGGCTCCTGCGGATACATCTTTTCAACATGTAACAAAACATTCAAAAGACATATTTTGGATGTATCTTTACTCAATGGGACACAGAGAAAAACAATCATTCACACTCTAGTCACATGAGTTGACTTAATTCGCATGTCTCTAGACACTGAAAATGAAGCTGGAGCACCCAGAGGAAATTTTAGCTATAGCTTGTCTTAGCTACAGTTTCTTTTTAGCTAAACAAGGTATCCAACATGAAGAGAAAGACCACCTTTTATAATACCAAAATAACTTTATACAGAATATAATATGAGTACAGCATTTCACTTATTCATTCATCTTATTTTAATCAAGGTGACAAGGCACCAGCACAGTCTACCATGGAATATCCTCAACAATAATAAACACACTGCAAATGATTTGGTTCTTACCAAGATAAAAAAAAACCTTAGATTTAAAAGTGTTAGATAATGTATATTGTTTTAAGATTTGATTTCTTATTTTAAGTGTTTAACTTGACACTATAATCGTATTTCTAGATTTAACAATCTTAATTCAAGATCCATGCAGCAAGATCATTTTACTTAACAAGATTTCTTGTGTTAAGATTGTTAAATCTAGAAATAAGATTATAGCGTAAAGTTGAACACTTAAAATAAGAAATCCACTCTTAAAACAAGATACATTATCTAACACTTCAAAATCTAAGGTGTTTTTTTTTTAACTTGGTAAGAACCAAATCATTTGCAGTGCACTGAATGAACCGCTTTACAAAGTTTACACTGTAAAGAAGTGTAAGAAGTGAATTACACTGGTCATGTAATTCATTATAACTATAAACCTTTTGATCAACAAACAATAAAGCAAACGTTAAACTATTGTATATTATGGAAAATTACCTTGGTTGACTTCTACATCTCGGTGAGCAAAATTCAGATCTGAACTTCCTGCAGGTTGCAAAGCGTGCTACTTCAAACATGAGGCAGCCACAACAGAAAGGAAGAGAGAAAAACAAAGAGAACAATAAAGAAGAGAGATATTAAACATATCCCTATACAAATTAAGACATGGAAATCATTTATGACATTGGATTATACGCGTTTTAGCTGTTGTTAGTTTAGCCCATAGAAGGCCAACAGAGTTGAGGCAGTTGACGGTTTAAGCTTGCATCACACACCATTTGTTTATTACCACTGCCATTTGGAGTAGAGGAAGCTGGTTGTGGTTTTAGAGAAAAAGAAAGCTCTCTTAACTGTGAGCTGTTTGTGAGTAAGATGTAAGTGAAGAGTGTGAAATTTCAGCTATGTAAGCCATGTAAAAACAAAGGAAGGATTAACTTAGAGAATTTATAGGCATGACAGGTTAAAAACAAACAAAATAACAGAGATATCTGTGTCAAAAAGATAATACATCATATATTTGGCTTTTTATAACCCACTGATCTTTTTGGTATCTTTCTCCAGAGCTCAACTCAAGTAGCAAAACTAAGCACAATATTATTTGTTTCTTTTTTGTTCAGCAGGTCGGAGATCATTATAATTTGTTTTCTCAGGTTTAACACACACCATTAATCTGATTTCCTGCTTATGTGTGCCAGTGCAAAAAAAAAAAAATTCGCTGGACTGGAACCAGTGCAGACAACCTACTTTCTTTAAAATATATGGGTTACTGGTAACAGATCAGATCAGTTACTGCAGGACCTGCTACAAACCAAGAACTTTTATCATACAAAATGAAAATGACTTTACACATTTTTGCTGAACAAGCCACTACAAAAAGAGGTTTGGGCCGGTCCTCTGAAAGCCAACATAGTTGTTTATCTATTTGTGCAGCTATCAGTAAAAAAGTGTGCTCAGAGAAAACAGTGATGATACCCCAACTGGGGTGAATTATTATCTAATCAGTTGAAAAGGAGGCATTACTACTTACTGGATGAGAATTTTGCAATTTTGCATCAAAACTTTGAACACACAAAACTGCTTACTTACTCACACACTTATTTGCCAAACTGGTTAATCCTGCTAGGGTCACATGGAGGCTGTAGCCTATCTCAGCCAACTCTGGGTAGGGTACACCCTGAACAGCTGGCCAGTCCATCACAGGGCCAGCACACACACACAACCATTCACACTCACACATATGGGCAATTTGGAAGAGCCAATTAAACTTATGTGAATTTTTTGGGACCTGCGATGGCCTGGCGAGCTGACCAGGGTGTACTCTGTTCTTGCCCAGAGTTGGCTGAATTTCTTTGGACTGTGGGAAGAAACCAGAGCAGCCAGAGGAAACTCACACAAGCACAGGAAGAACATGCAAGCAGAAACAGAAACTCTCTCGCCGAGTCCAAGACTCGAACCCATAACCTTCTAGCTGTGAGATGGACGTGCTAACCACTACACCACCGAGTCACCCAAGACTGATTTCCTTTTTTGAAAAACAAATAAATAAATAAAATAATTAAACTCAATGGTTAAAAAGTGTTTTGAAGTCAATCTAAAAATTGCACTTTAAACAATGCCACTGTATACAGTGGTTATAGGAAAAAAATCACCTCCTTCAAAATACTTGTTTTATTGCTTTGCGGACTGAAATGGAGATGCAAAAAAAAAAAAACCAAACAAACAAACAAAAAAACATAAACAACAACAAAAAAATAATACAATTATATATATATATTTATATATATTTATTTACTCAGTGCAGCTTATAACAATCAAGTTAAAGTTATAATAGCAAAAAACTGTTTAAGTCTGGGCTCTGACTAGGCCACACAAGAACATTCACATTTTCCCGCTTCAGCCTCTGTGTGGTCAACTTCGGGTCATTGTCATGTTGGAAGGTGACCCTTCGTCCCATTGCCAACTTTCTGGCAGAGGGCGGTAGGTTTTCCTGAAGAAATTGATGGTGTTACAGTTAGAAGTTATTAGTTGGTCATAACTAGGTCTTTGTAGAAAACAATCATTTAAATACAAAAATATTGAAATGGATCTCACACAGCCTTGACCTGAAATCCACAGTACATTTGTGAACAGAACTGAAAACATTCGTGAACAGAACTGATGTCCATGCATGGAGGCCCACAATCCTACCCGAGTAACACCAGTTTTATTAGGGGGAATAGGTAAAGAATTTCTGATGAATATCCTGAGAACATTGTAGAAATCTACTGAAGCCTTTGATTTAAGTAACTGAAAGGTAATGCAAAATATTAACAGATTAAGTAAACTTTTAACTCAAAGGGAAAAAACGCTAAAAATGTGCATCAGGTGCACAAGCTTTAGCTAACAGAATGGATTGTTCACAGTTTGTCCTCAGGTGCGTACCTTTTATTGTTAGTTTCAAACGCTTAACGGGACAGAGCACAGTAGAATGTTAAGGCACACTTTATACCCAAACAGTGAATGCAGTTGTACTGGTGATAATATGGTACCTTCTAATGACAGTGCTTCATATATGGTACATACAGGTAATTAATGCAATTTTGCTGGTCACATTGGAGCCATCCATCTATCCGAGATATAGCTAGTCAAAACATCACTTCTGGCTGTGGGACACCTAAAACAAATACACAGAATAGATAGCTACCAATATGATCTGATACAATCTGTGTTGCTGAACATGTCCAGTATACCAGGACCCCATTCAGCACCCAAAATGTAATTCCATTTCAATAAATTAATTTTACTGTAGACAGACCCAACTGAATGAGTAAGCACAAACCAGTAGTCAGAACAATAGGCTCCACTCTAAGTACTTTTTAATCATGATATTATCCTGCATGCCACTTGAGGTAGGTAGGCTGCTATAAGTAGTTATAGCTCTTGATAGGATGCTTAAATTGTTAACTGCAGCTGCAAGGGTAGCCCTCCCTAGGGGTTGTTAGAATTAAGGAAGTGAGAAGAGCACAATCTCTTCTGGAGGCACATCAACCTTTTAGAACTGAGGAATGCCTGCATGGCACTTATGTTCTTATTCGATTTTCAGACAGTCTCTCAAGGATTATATTCTTGCAGCTAAGGCAAAGATACACTTCAATTTAATTGTATTTGTATAGCAAATTTGACAGTTGACATTGTCATAAAGCAGCTTTAGTGAGAAACAGATTTGGTTGTGAATTTAGGCATAGGTTTAAAAATGATCTCTATGAATCCTATACCTCTTTCATGAGCAAGCCTGTGGCAATGGTGTAAGGGTAACTCTCTCTACATAAAGAAGGAATCTTGAAAGGACCCAAACTCAAATGTGATATTCATCATCATTTGGGTGGCATCAGATTTTGCAGATTGTAAAAATCTTTCATAACTGTGTCATGTGGTTAAAAAGTACATATTGTGTAGTATGAAATTCATTATTGTTTTAGCACAAAGTATAGTTTGTTGTCTTATAAAGTAAATGGAATTTGTAAGTTGTAATTTATGTGATGGGCTGGTGAGCTGTCCAGGGTGTACTCTGCCGTCGCCCAGAGTCAGCTAAAATGGGTGCCAGCATCCCCGCGACACAAATTAGGATTAAGTGGTTCATAAAATGAATGATGAATTTGTAATTATAGCTAAACCAGTGAATCAGCAGTGAATCTCAAATTTCTCAGACCCCCATTGCCAATAAGTTTTGAGGCTTTAACAAGTAGCCTGCAACTTTTGATCTAGGAAGGGATGGTGGATCATAAAAAACAAGTACTTCGGTAAGCTGCTGTAGTGCTTTATTGGTCAGTAGTATTTTATGCTCTATGTGAAGTTTAATCGGGAGCCAGTGCAGTGTAGATAAGATAGGAGTAATGTGGTCACATATTCTGGTTCTGGTAAGGACTCTTGCAGCTGCATTCGGGACTAACTGAAGCTTATGCACCTACTTAAACATACAGATCAGACCTCATTACAGGTGATGTAATCTAAAGGTAACAAAAGGAAGATTTTTTTCCCCACATTATATTTCTTATCTTCTTAATATTTCTGAGATGAAAGAAGCCTATACTGGTAATATTATCTACATGAGCTTCAAATTAAACACTGGGGTCAATAATCATGCCTGTCTTTTACTGTTGCACAGGATGAAACTGAAAGACCATCCAAGGTAATATGCAATCTGTTTTTTTTCCTGCTGCCCTGGGGGCTAAGCACAAGAACTTCTCTCTTGTCCGAATTTAAGTGGAGGAAGTTGGAAAACATCCAAGTCTAATGTCCTTTAAGCATTCCTCAACTTCATTAAGCTAGTGTCCCTCATTTGGCTTTGCTGAGGATAACCAAATTTAACAATGAACTAAACTAGGAGAGGGCTTTTCCCTTAGCCAACATTTTAACATCTATCAAGGATTAACAGTGTCAAAATCTGTACTAAGCTTAAATAACACAATCAGTGAGACACAATCCAGAGCCTGTAGTAGTTCATTTACCACTTACCACAAGTGCTGTCTCCCATTTTATATACATGTTTACTTCTCATAGCAATAACATGAGCAATAACCAAAATCACATTTAAAGATGTGCTATAATATTACCACGTGTTTTAGCCATTAGAAACCCCTTTGAACCATGGATTTTCATCACTAGTGTTAGTTATTTGAGGGGCCAAGGTTATTTTTTTTATACTCCAGTACGCTAGGTGGCGCTGTTGGGTAGGGAGAAGGAGGGATCACGTGACCAGGTCCCAGGCTGTTTGTCAACAATGTAGGAGCGTCCGCTCCGGAAGGCGGGCGCAGTTATTGGGAGGTTTCTGTAACCATGCGAAGTTAAAACAGAAAGTTTGAGTATCCGAACGACGTAGTTTGTTAGAATCAGGGCTCAGTAAATATTTGTGAAAATGACCAAGACGTCGCCCCTGTCGGGAGTAAATGTGGTGCTAGTTATGGCCTACGGGAGTCTGGTAAGGAACTAACTAGCTTGGTGGCTAACAACAGGCCACGGAATGATCTTTGGTTGCGATTTTAACAAATGAGAAGCAAATATACGAGTGTAGTGTGTTGTTCGCGTGAGAGAAATGTAGCTGGAGTGAAGTGAGGGTTCAGTAATGAGGTTTATGTGAAGAACACCTCGGTTGTGCTGGCATGTCGCTCATGTATTCTCGTGTGTGTGTGTGTGTGTGTGTGTGTGTGTGTGTGTGTTTCAGGTGTTTGTGTTGCTGTTTATCTTTGTGAAGAGACAGATTATGCGGTTTGCTATGAAGTCCCGCAGAGGGCCGCATGTTCCGGTGGGACACAACGCCCCAAAGGTGCAGGACCGAGCTCTCACACCCTCCTGACTGCTCTATTAGACCTTTACCTAATAATAATAATAGTTATCATAGTTTTGATAATTAATGCCTGTTGTTAGCATTGTTACAAAAAACTATAATAAAGTTTCAGCCCTTTATTGATCCTATGAAATAGAGGATGAACCAAATTTTAATTTGATACCTCATCTATCTCAGTACTCCTAGTAATAATTAAATTATGGCCTCCCCATTGTTTTTAATTGGCATAACGGCAAAAGCTGTGATCGAGGACCATACATTTCATGACGTATACACTCTTAAACTTCTTTAGAAGGAGACTAATTGGATGATGATATATTGTTTTCAGTAATGACAGATAAGAATGTCCTGAAAATGATACAGCAGATTTTTACCATGAGATAATGACCAGAGATAATTCTCTCGCTGCAGCGATTCGCAGCTGAGTGTGAAGCGAATGGGATGAGAATCAGCACCTCCAAGTCCGAGGCCATGGTTCTCAGTTGGAAAAGGGTGGAATGCTCCCTCTGGGTCTGGAATGAGGTCTTGCCCCAACTGGAGGAGTTCAAGTATCTCGGGGTCCTGTTCACGAGTGAGGGAAGGATGGAGCGGGAGATTGACGGGCGGATCGTGCAGCCTCTGCTGTAAAGCGGAGCTTGTATTGGTCCATCTTGGTGAAGAGGGAGCTGAGCCAGAAGGCAAAGCTCTCAATTTACCAGTCAATTATATTCCTACCCTCACCTATGGTCACGAGCTTTGGTTAGTGACCGAAAGAACAAGCTCGCGAATACAAGCGGCTGAAATGAGTTTCCTTCGCAAGGTGGCAGGTCTCTCCCTTAGAGATAGGGTGAGAAGTTCTGTCATCCGGGAGGAACTTGGAGTAGAACTGCTGCTCCTTCGCGTCGAGAGGAGCCAGTTGAGGTGGCTCAGGCATCTGATTTAGAATGCCTCCTGAACACCTCCCTGGTGTGGTGTTTCGGGCATGTCCGACCGGGAAGAGACCCCTGGGTCTGACCCGGAACACGCTGGAGGGACTACGTCTCTCGGCTGGTCTGGGAAAGCCTTGGCGTCCCCCCGGAAGAACTGGAGGAAGTGGCTAGGGAGAGGGATGTCTGGACCTTACTGCTTAGGCTGCTGCCCCCGCGACCCGACCCCGGAAGAAGTGGAAGATGAATAATTTTGACAAATTAATGAATTAAATAATTTTGTTATTTGTAATACTCTGACAGATATGGTTTAGTTATGAGAGATTACAACATTCTGCAAAAGATTATAGACATTGGCATGACCTGATTATATAGGAATTGAAGAGTTAGTTAAAATTATTTGTTTAAAGAATGATGAAGATATTAAACAGCGTGCTGAGACACAGCGTGGTCAGTGCAAGTTGTTTGCCTCAAAGGAACAGTGTGTGTTGGAAGTAATAAATTAATCTCATTCCTATGTAACGAGAGAATTTATGGTCGAAAGTGGGTATAAAAATCATGACTTTTGCATCATTAGAATTCGCTAAAAACTCGCAAGTGATAAGATGAATAATAAATAAAGGTTTTG
Organism: Neosilurus mollespiculum; assembly: GCA_030014195.1. NCBI lineage: Eukaryota > Metazoa > Chordata > Actinopteri > Siluriformes > Plotosidae > Neosilurus > Neosilurus mollespiculum. The sequence goes on from JAQMYF010000001.1 coordinate 34,736,742, forward strand.
TATGCCTTTTATTCCATTCTGAAGCTTTGGTTGTTGATTTGAAAAGCATTTAAAGCAAAGCAGATATTAACATCAGTGAGGCAATATGCAATAGCATTGAATTATATATCAGTTTGAAGAGAAGTACCTCGCCTACAGCATTCATATGTCATCATGGAGAAATGTGGCAATAGCCAAACACAAAGCAGCAAATTTGGACAACCATTCAGTACAGTGCATGCACACAGAGAAAAGTGGAGCGGAACTGCGTGGACTGTAACGTTGGTTCTTTTGTTTATTATACTGTTTTTAGGATCTGAAAGAAGAGATTGACTCTCGGCTGTCTAAAGTGAATAATATCCACTATGAGCCACGGCTGCTGTCACAGGATGACGACAGGCTGAAGCATCGTGGGCAGAATGGTGAGAGAGAGTTTGGTCCAGCTTGAGACACGTTATAAGTTTTTATACTGAAACATTGTTATTGTTATTTCTGTGAGAAGTCAGTGGGTGTGCCGAAGTCACATGGAAACATTTTCAATTACACTGTGTAGGATTGGTGGGGTTATTAGCTGAAATGGGAAACAGTAGGAAATATTTCGTATATGTAAATATAATTTCATTAATATATAATTAATCTCTGAAGGCAATGTGGGTGTTGTTTAATAGTTCCCGAGACATAAAATCCACTAAATATGAAGCAAATAATTGCTTTAATATATTCTACATACTTGGGAACATGTGCAATAAAAAAGCCCACTGTAATGAAATTTATATGGATTATATTTCAAATTATGACAGATGCAGTTGTGCTCTGTGTGCACTGTCTCTTTAACTCTCTAAGAGTTTTGCTATATTCTACATGGAAACATAGTGAAAAACATTGTTTTCATGCAAAATGTAGTGATTTATGTATGTATATGTATGTACATTTTGTGTATATTGCAAGGAAGTAAAAGAAAAGCTTAACTAAAGCAAGATTTATTTTGTTTGTATTTTCATTTTAGAGCATTATATTCATGCTCCAAGTGACCATGACAAACTGTAACTGTCCGTAGTGTTAATTGAAGCATTATTAACTTAGGATAATTTTTTTTATTATTATTATTGTTTTTTATTTTTTATTTTTTTTTGTTCTGAGGTAGCGGACCAATCAAATCGTGCCTTTTGTGTCATGTAGTATAAAATAATTACCTGTAATCTATGAATCACTTTTTTGTAAGCTTGCAATGAACCCTTTTTTAATCTATATAAGGAGCGAGTCTTCCTCCACAGGGCTGCCATGTAGCCCAGAATGGACAAACCTCTTCAGAGCGTTTTCCATACTTCATGTTTTTATGATTGCAAGCTAGAAATGGAAGGAAGCATTAATAGAAAAAAGAAAAGGAATCCATATTTGCTGGTGTTGGTTTGAGAACCCCTTTTTTCTATCCATTCAGTTAATATTCCGCTTATCTTTCAGGGTGACAGGAAGCGGGAGCGAATCCGAGCAGACGTGATGATAGATGGGGTACACTCTGATTGTGTCACCAGTCTACTGCAGGGCAAAATTTGAGAATTCAGATTGAAATAATAGAGAGTCATATTTTTAATTTGGTATGAGAAAAAAAGCTTGTACATAACATGCTCTATGGACACCCAATGGCTGTTCTAATAACACTTGGGAAGGGAGAGTCATTCAGCTGAACATACATATTGGACCTTTATTAGGGGAAAAACAATTCACTTTAACGTAAGGTTTCAGTGTCATCTTTTAGTTATGACTGGCTTGTCTGGTTTCCAAATGAGGAAACTGTCAGATAATGGGAACAGGGGTTACTGATCAGGTGTCGAGGGCTTGAACTCCAGGAAAGCCAAGCTGGGGCCTCGGGCAGTGTGGCTCAATATAACCACTACAACCCTGAAAGAGGTGGGGAAAAGGATGGTGGAAGAAAAAAACTGAGATAATGGCTTCCATTTCCAAATGATTAATCCTGCTTTATTCCTAACTTTCTTATTCTGATCCAGTTGAGCACCTGAATGAAACTGGAAAAAGCAAACATGGCAGTAATGAGGATATTTATACAAATGTCTAACTGAAAAGCTGCCTCTAATGAGTTATACTGTGTGTGTGTGTGTGTGTGTGTGTGTGTGTGTGTGTGTGTGTGTGTGTGTGTGTGTGTGTATTTTTGTTTGCTTGCAGGCTGTTATGACTACCTATACAGAATGCAAGCTCTGGATGCCATCAGAGACACAGGTAAGAGCCACACATCAGATTCTAAGATGGTGATTTTTACCTTCCTCTGCTGTAAATTTTGACACTTCTAGTACAGGCTGTGTATTATGACCAAAATTTTATATCATTCCATTTCCCGGGGTGGAGGGATATATATATACACACTACATATATCTCATCTACAGAAGATTCAGAGAATCTGGATAAATGTCTGTGTGTAAGTGACAAGGCTGAAAATCCATGTTGGATGCCTGTTGAACATCAAGCCATCAGTTGGCACTGCATGAAAAAACGGGCCTGATTCTGTCCTGGAAATCACAGCACGAGCTCAGGAACACTCTGAAACCACTGTCTGTGAACACAGTTTACTGTATCATGCGCAAATACCAGATTAAGCTCTATCATGCAAAGAAGTCATATGTGAACATGATCCAGAAATGCCAAAGCTCATTCACACACATATATGTACATACACATGCATAGGTGACACACGCACACAGGTTATATCAACATGATTGAAGTTAACTTAAAACATACTAATCTTCCCTGTTCGCGTTCTCCATGCCTGTGCTGAGCTGGTTACAGCGTGGCAGCCATGATGGATGATATGATCATTTGTAAGCACTTATTTAAAAACCTAATTCGGGATAATTGCTTGGTGGAGAGAGGAGTCGAAACACCTATTTGTTCGCAATCTTGACCTTTTTGTATTATTATGATCAGGGTAATGATTAAAAAAACTTGGATGCTTGAACAGATAAGTTTGTTTTTAGAGGTTACATAAACTTTCATTAGTATTCGTCATAGTATGTACAAACTTCCAGTTAAAACCAAAAAAATTCTGATCTTATTGTTCTGCTTTATTATTGTTCATCAAAGAGAAACAGTAAATATGGTTTAACAAGCTTGATAGGGTTAATAGTGACGCTGAAGCAGTGCAACCACATTCAGTTATTCAAACCCTGTGCATCAAGTCGGATTGTTCAGATGAAATATTCACACAGCGTGACACTCGTCACGAAACAGATGTGTTATTGGTGTTTACACAACAAGAGTGAAAGTTCACATGTAATGATTAACTGGACAGTCGAAGATTTTTATTACAAAATTCCATCAGTGTCTGTAAAAGCTGAACAATAAGTTGATTTTTATCAAATAATTCAAACTTTTGGTTTAGGGCAATGTGTAACTTCAAAACTGTAAACACAGACTGCAAAATTCCCAGAATATTTTTTTTATCTGAATAAGTTGTAATAAGGTGTTAGTGTTAGTTTTACTCCAGTGGCTCCCAAAATTGTGCACTGGTTTGGTGCCCTGCTCAGGGTTCTTTCCTGCCTCACTTGTAGTTCTGGGATAGACTTTGGCACCCAATAGAAAAACTGCTGTATAGAAAATGAAACGATTTATAGGCTCCTTAACAGCTGGGCTGCGTTCTGTTCCCGCCCCTCGAATACCAACACAGTAGCAAGATGGCAGCGTGTGCGTCAGCAAGTGAAGCGCTTGTCTTCTCTATATTTGGAAATGGTTTGGCTATGCAAAGTCTGACTTTGCACAAACCACTGTCTGCTGTAAGGTTTGTCTAAAATCTGTGATTACTAAAGGTAGAAGCACACCAAACTTATTTTACATGTGTTTGCTACCGGGTTTACATTACACTGATCCTCAAGGAGAAAGTGCAGTGAGTAGCTACTGAGCAGCACTTGGAACCATTTCTACCAAAACTTAAAGTCTGTGTTTTAAAAAACAAATTGGGTGTACGTTGAAAAAAGTTAACCCATTTTATTTGAGATTACATTTTTGAATCTTAAATTTGATGTTTAGGCCATTTTGCCCATTCCTACTCTTTGTACTTGAATTTTGTAAATATTTTATATATTTTTTCATGTTGTATCCAGTGTGTAATGGCCTTAATTCAAATCATTAGACACCTTCGGTGGTTCCTGAGTGGAACAATAATCATGGGATATGTCCAGCTTCATTTCTGTTGTGGTTAATTTGCATTGTCTTCTTCATTTCTCACACATGCAGGAATTGTTTGTCCTGATCTAGCCTGTAGCCCCAGTGCTCTCACTGGACCCTCCTATAAGAAGTGGCTGCTGGATCTGCGCAACTCTCATTCATTGATCAAAGCCAGTCACAGCAGCCTCATCGACCGCCTGCTGGAGGGTTATGACCACGCTCGTCACGGCACAGCGGTGTGTGGGTGTGTGTGCGTGAGAGTGTGTATTTGAGCGAGAGAGAGTGTGTGAGAGAGAAATTCACCTAAACTATGAAAATAATTGTATTGATTAGTTTTAAACACTTTCTGAGCTATTATTTGGAATACTCCTTGCTTTGGGATTTTTCTTAAAAAAAAAACTACAGTTTTTCCTGAATTTAAATGTTTGTATTGTTAATGTTTATAAGAGGTGTGACTTTCATTAGTTGCCAAAGATTTCAAAATCTTTAAAGCACAACTATCCTTGACTTTTACTATGGTTACTTGTATGCAAAGCTGCTCTGTGAGTGGCATTGTTTACATACTCTTGCATCTTATGTGGAGAATTGCATTCAGAGTCCAGTAGATGGCATATCTGTCTGTCTGTCTGGGTCTAACTTAAATAGAAATGTTTAGGAGTTTCTGTGGGTGTGATTGTTGTGCTGCATCTCAAAACTAAAGCTTTGACCTTGATCTGAAAAATATTTGCTAATCTAGAAAATTCAGATGACCAGGAAACAAAACATCAACTTTCAGTAAGTTCAAAAATGGCCCCGCAAAGCGGACAAAAACCCACCTCTTCTAAAATTGAAAGGCTTGTGTAGTTACCCAGTCCTAACATCCACCACAAAAATGTTAATGATCAATGATGGCTTATTTAACTTAGTCCACAGAATGCAACTGTGGGTGGACGGACGAACATCACCTGAGATGATAATACCCCTCACGCCCATTGGCCTGAAGGGTAAAAATTGCTGCGTATGAGAATGTGCTTTCTGGAACTGGTAATTAAGTGATGTGGCTGTACTATGATGAAACCCATCAGTGCTGATGTTTATATTTACAAAAGTGCCATTTTATGGGTTGGAAATGGCTCAGAATTCCGTCTCATGGTTAAAATTCTCCTGAGCCCATGCTAATGTAGAGTTGATTATTTGATACTTTTAGATGGACAGATATCCTGAAATGTAAAAAAACAAACAAACAAAAAAGTTATGTGTAGTATTCAGTATGTCTGTCCATCTAAAATAATTTAAAACGGTTTGAGATTTCTTCATCTTGAAGGTTTTTACTATGCAGTGTAATTATGCCTTAATATTTTTGGATTTCTGTACTTCATGCTTTTTGACATGTGGAGGACGGGGGTATGTGGTTTCCTGATAACTTGGTTTTTTTGACAGGTGTTTGGTGATGCTGAATTCCTAAAATACAAAGAAGACTTGGCTGAGCTGGCTGCCATGTGAGTGTGTTTCTCTGTCTCTTTCTCAAATACACACAGTTAACATAGCTGCACTGAGTTAGCATTGGTGAATGCAGTAATAAAACAGGAGACCGTGTAAACCGAAAACTATTTCCACTATAGCAACATATAAAAAACATAGCTGTTATTCTAAAGTTGAAATTATTTGTGTTTATATAACTGAAATATTAGCTCTGGTTAGTTTTGGCAGTCTGTACTTTTTTTTTTTTTTTTTTTTAAGCACCACTTGGTGGCGTGGTAGCATATGTAATATCATCCTGGAAAAAAAATCAGGTCAAGTTAATGAACATGGTGTTCTGTTTGGAGAGGATGTCTTTAAACCAAGCAATTTGAGTAACTGCTGAACCTTTTTCTTATAGAATGTGAAGCTTATGTATAAGATAGAAGAGACCTCTCATCCTGTACAAGATTTTTCTTCCCCCATTTTCTATCCGCCCCCTTGTACGAATGAACTCACGGATGCCCATGATTGGCTGGTGATCTCCGTGAGCTCTCTCGCGAGAGCTCGGCCAATTAGCTCTCATGGACTCCCGGTCACAGGTGGCTGTGGCATCAACCCAGAATTTAACTTACGATCTCCGTGTTGATAGTCGCGCGCCTTGTTGATGGCCACTCGGGAGCCCACAAGCCAGACTTACAATAATACTGGGAATGAATGCTGGAGTCAACTTACCTCAGAATTAGGAAGTTGGAACTCCTGACTTCATCATTTTTGACTTCCATGAGTTGAAGCTAGAATGTGCCCAAAGGAACTGTAGTATAGTGGTTGTTATAACTAACATGCTAATGTTTATATGTGTTCATTATATAGTACATATGAACAGTGCGAACTGACTGCTTAGCTGTCTCGGGATGATTAAAAGTTATTCCACAAAATAGTAACACGATATAGTAGCAAGACAAGGTAATGTTTTATTCAAATTTTTAGAGTTACACTTTCGCTTTGTGGGCTTCGTACCTCATTGGCTAAATAAACCCAAACAAACTGGCAGCAACAGCCGACATCAACAGATTCTTATTATTAAAAAATTCAGTAATAATAAGGGCTTGTGTCTGTCAGACAAATTTATTGTGCTCCAGGGCTTATTTTCAATACATTTCCACAGCTCAGTGTTGGTGGAAAAAACTCCTCAGCTTACAGCTGTCTCATTTTCTTTAGCGCTCATCGAACAGAGGTGTGTCTGTCTGGAAGGGAGACTATGTGCCTCGTCAGCAAAGTAAACCCAAACAAAACAGCAAAAGACTCACTGTAATGTAAAGTGAATAGGCATCCTAATCACGTGTCTTTCGTTCTCTCTAACCAGGGGAGCATCGCAGTTACTAACCTAGTATCAGTCAACGCTTCAGATAAGCAATCTGTGTGTGTGCTCTGAAACTAAAGTGGTGAACTGCCAGCACAAAACAAACAAACAAAAAACATGTTTAGTGTACACAAGCCCTAAAGCTCAGATTCCATGTTCATGCAGATTCCATATATATGGAACCCTAATCCATTAATTCTCTTTGCCCTGTCATTCTTGAAAAATTGCAACATTGGGAGACTTATGGGAGAGTATCTTCTTCTGGAAGAGCAAACAATCGCAGTAATGACATTACGAAAGCAACAGAGACAGAGAAAGCATTGTTATGTTATAGGTTCATCCCGTATACCAAAGCTGGAGGAATTTTGAGCATTCGGTCATGAGCGAGCTTGTTCATAAGTGAATTTGAAGTAGACGAAAAAAATACTAACAGTATTTCTGCTTGCCGAAAGAGCAGTTTGACGGAATCTTAGTACAAAGTGCTGTAGATCACCATCTGCAATATCGCCCAATGTTTAGTACTTTGCTTAACGTAATTAGGCTAGCATTTACACATTAATAAATGAACAACCTATTAATCTGTGTTGTTTAATACGTATCAAATACATGAAGTATTTGCATAGTTTATGTAATATCCAAACTTTGAATGAGTTTCAAAATATGCTGTAATTGAATGTATGTGATCTGTCGTTCTTTCAAAATGTAGAAATATACCTAATAAGTTTAATTTTAATTTGCTTTGTTTATGTTTCTGTGTAGTATATACCAAAGCAGTTATTCCGTACCAGAGAATATATATTCCGTCCCTTCAAGGGAAATTTGGCTCTGCATTTAACCCATCCAAAGTGAGCACACACACAAAAACAGTGAACACACGTACACACGGGAGCAGTGGGCAGCCACATTGCTACATCCGGACAGCAGGTGGGGGTTAGGTGCTTTGCTCAAGGGCAATTCAGCCATGAAGGTGGAGGAAGGAGAGGGGCCTGCCAGTCCGGGAATTGAACCAGCAACCGCTTGGTCCCAAACCCGCTTTTCTAACCATTAGGTCACACCTGCCCCCAGCTAATCAGCGAATAAATTAATTTATAATATATTTCTGCATAATAGCCCTACTTCTGACTTAACTCCCCCATATCACACAAACACACACACACAGTCCCTTGAATGTCTGCTAATCACTATTTGCTTTCACAGTGTTAAGGTCCACTCCAGCTCCACCAGCCTGAACCAGCAGCACCAGTCAGCAGCTAAAGACCTGACGAGCTCGCCAGGCCCGTCCTCAGCCTCCACCATCCAGGTCACGTACCTGCCCTCCTCAGGCCAGCGAAGCAAGAGACCTAAACACTTCCTGGAGCTCAAGAACTTCAAGGACAACTATAATACACTGGAGAGCACATTATAGGAACCAGTGCTTGTCCAGTCAGACATACGGTAGGCCTGACATTGACTATGGACTGGCCTTGATATAGTGGAGAGGACTCGGCAGACCTTGTACTGCAGTATGGATTGGAGAATGAAAATTAAAGACAGAATCTGATCTGAGGTTGTTTGAACTTCCAGATTGGAAAAGAACTGGCACAAAGCACAGAGAACAATCTGTGACAGGCCAAAGGAGACTGGTCTGTGCATTTGTGCAACAGTGAAAAGATGAAAATTGGTCTTTAGCCAAGGCAGTTTGAAAGAGTCTAGTGGGAGTTAATAGTGTATGCCTGGTTTTATTGCTTAAAATGCTGTCAGTATTGCGTTCTGAGGAAAAGTTACTGCCACTGTTTCTCAGCAATTCCTTTGTTCAGAGCTGCCTATATGATCTAGAGAATTCCCAGAGACATTAGAAAACTGGAACAATAACATACTGTGACGTACTTTACAACAATAACCTGGTAAGTGATTAGGAGCTTTTGTATACGAACAGTGAGATTAGAACGAGCCAAACAGCCATTCTGATGCTTACTTCTATGTAATTCTTTCACACCGTCAGTTTTTCACTGTAGCATCTAATACTAAATTAAAATAATGTGTTAGAAAAGGAAACATAGGAGATGAGACAAAAGCTTGTACATATGAGACGTCCTTCAAGTGCACTTTATTTGCAGTGTGTGTACAGGAGGAATGTAAGAATCTTAGTGATGGTTTTGGATTTCGAGCTGCTATGCATTTAGGGTCTGTGTATATGTGACTTAAACCACACATCCTGTCAATCAAATCAAAACCTTGTGTGTCTTTTGTACATCAGTGCTTAAAGCAGTGGTTTGGTAACAAAAATATACCCAGTGTTTCTGTTACTCCCGACTTACAGACAGTGTTGCAGTAACAGATATACCTGATGTATGTGGATTTGTGTTGAATGGTTTTTTTAAATTTTTATATATATATATATAAACATGAACAAGATCTCAAGCAGCCACAGGAATATTAAAGGTACAGTGTGTAAGATTTTGTGGTATGTAATGCCATGTAATGGTGAGATTCCAGTTTGCAACCAACTGAAAGTTCATTCCTGACCCCTCCTCTTTGAAGCCTGTATGGTTATGGGCTACTATAAAGAAAAATAGTGGCCTCCATGGGAGCAGACTCTCTTCCTATGTACATCTAAATAGCTTATTCTAAGGTTCCAAAAACCATTCTTATATAAAGAGTTATGAAAGCTTAATTATTGAGGGTATATTTAATTTTTGCTAAATTTCACCCTGTACCTTTGAAGTTGGAAGCATTTTCCATCCCTACACATGCTGGTGTCACTTCACACATGCATCAGTCTTAGGTAAGTGTTGTGTACACGGGTAATTCCACCATAACAGATGTTACATTTCTGAGGTGTCTGAGCCATTTCAGCCAGTCTCACACTAAAAGTTGAAGCCATAAATCTCTAATCTTGTGTATGGGCATACTTAAGGTCTTGAGGTATTTAGGCAGGGACGAATAGATATCCAATGATGCTTCTGCTTTTTTCATGAAAACCAAAATATGAGTGTGGCAGACGTTACAGGAAAAACACGTATGAAAATTTAATCTAACTTTATTTTAAAATTCTCTGAAAAATACCAACAAACATCTTGAACTCAAGATATATATGGGGAGTCTGGTCGCTAATATACTGACTGCAGTAGAGAACAAAAAGTGAGGCACTTAGCAGCACTGGCTAAAAAAATTCTATGATGGACGTTACGTGATGGATTCATGATCAACATTACCGGAAACATTTAGCTGCAGTTATTGCTGCAAAAGTAGGGGTCACAGCAGAAATCAAAGGTTCACATAATTTTGCCACTCACAGATATGTAATATTGGATCATGTTCAGGATTAAGCAACTGGGACACCGGGAATTCAGACTCTTGATTTTTGGATTTAGTGTTTTTAACTAGATCACTACCATACCATTTTATTAAGGACACTTAAGAAGAGAAGGCTGTTCATGAAGTTTGTCAGCTGACTTCATTTTATTGCTTCATGATGTTGCTGAGCCTCGACCTGACCAACTTAAACAACAGTGCCATTGTGATTACACTGAAAATGTCATAAACAGGAATCTGAAGCTACAGTGAGAGCACAGGCTCATCCATACAGAACAGTTGACAATGGAAAGAGTGCCTTTAGTGAACAGCATGAATCCATGGATCCAACCTGCCTTGTCTTCCACAGGTGTAATATAAAGTGCAAGGCAGGGTGGAGTGAAATGACATTTTATTTCACAATATGGTTGATCTCAATCTAAAATTGATTTCATAAAGATAATTTAAAACAAATCAATGCATTTATAGCTACATTTTGATAATTCTATGAACGTAACCTTGGTGAAGGGCATTTTTTTTCTTCCTTCCTATATGACATTAAATAGAACCATCACAAATGAGAGGAGAAGCAGCACAATTATCGTACTCAGAATGCCATCAATACAACATATAAAAAGTAAAAACCTTAAAACACTCAAATCCAATCTTAATGCTCCCTCACAAACTGAAAACCTTTATTCTGATCACTAATGGGTTCATTATGGCCATATTGTTGTTGCGTGTGTGTGTGTAAATGCTCATTCACTGTTTAATACAGCTGTGAGTTCTACTGTTCATGATTTTTACTATTCAGCTCCACCAAGTGTTAGTATGACCTCCAATCAGTTTAGCAAGATTTGAGAAGCAAGGAATTGCTCTTAACCACTAGATGGCGGTGTTTGTGTGAAATACTGTTAGTTACTCTGTGGATTTGTGTGTGTGTGTGTGTGTGTGTGTGTGTGTGTGTGTG
>JAQMYF010000001.1:34748036-34775386 GCA_030014195.1 Neosilurus mollespiculum
TATATATATAAATATTTTTTTTTTTTTTTTGAAGTCCAGTATAACTGAAGTAGTTGTAGTCAGAGGCTTCTTCGGATTCCTCACACACATTGCTATGTACAAAACACAGCAACACAATCAGACTACACACAAAGACAGACTGAAACTGAGAATGTTAAGTGTTTATCTACTGTGGGAGTAATCTGGAAAGAGCTGCTTCTATGTAATGCTTATAAAACACTTCTCAAAGTACAAAGTCTAACACCTCCCAGTGAAAAAGATAATCTAAATAAGGAATGGCACTGGCTATCCATATTTATTATTCTGTAATCTGAATGCCAGGCTGGTGAGACATTTGTTTGTTATTACTGTAACAACAGAAAAACATTGTCAGATAGTTTGCCTCCCAGGTTAAATGCAATTACCTGCAACAACTCAAACCATTTACACAATCATGATTGCACCTTAAATCTAAACTAAACTAACCAAACTCTATTGCAAAATAACCACGATATGAAATTACAGCAATATTTTTGATCACTTTATTAAAACTTCATTTGCATAAATATACATTGTATTCTAAAAACCACTCCACTACAAAAATAATTTTTTAAATTAAATAAAATGCAGGGGTGAAGTGCAAAGTTTGTCAATTTATGTGTAGTTACAAAAACTAAATGCATAAAAAGCAGGAGTTGATAAATTTCTCAGGTAAGAAAATATGTACAAAACTTGAATAATACAGTGAGATCAGTGAAATGCATTTTAGTACAATGAGTCCCATCAATATGTTTTTATATACATAAAAATCACCACAATTCACATCCATGCAATCAGGAGTGTTACTTCATATACTTATTTTACTCTCTTGACAGCAGCCTCAGTCTAATTTATAAAATACAGGCGTTAAATTGAAACAGTCAAAATATTTCAGATCAGCAGAGATCATGACAAGGTGGACATTTTAGTAACATTTCTAACTGGGTACATTTCTGTACACGGGGAGAAATTCAGATTCTCTTTTCAGGAACGAAAGGCTGAAACACAATACAAGTGCTGCTCACTCTCTGCCAGCAGAACAATCCAGCTGGTGTGGTTTGGGTTTCCATAGCAAATGAAACCGGTTTCTACCTCTGAGCTCATCTTTAATTTCTTTAATTTCTTAGCACCTTGTCTGAGCACTTATGTAAATATGTGTAAATAAAACCATACAGACACTTTTACAATTCCTTCATTAAAACCAAGTGACTAGTAATGTTCCCTGCTCCCTCTCCATATCTTTACACCAATGTGTTATCTCTAAGAGCTTTTCTGAGAAAAGGATTCACCTCCAAACCCAATAGGGAGAGTGAAATGGAAAGGGCCACAATGTTTCCCTCTGTCTGTTGATTCACAAAGGGCCGGTATAATGTTCAGAGGGCCAGCCTCAAAGGAATACCACATCATTCACTCCCTCGGTTTACTCAGTTCTGGTTTGCCCTAATCTTCATTTCGGTTAAATGCTAATCTACAGATATTTAACACCTCCAAACTCATTCTTCAGCTGAGTTCAAGTCATAATGTGAATGCTCACAGGGACATTGTAACATGTCGTAACCGACACCTAAACTATTTACATCAACATATAACTAAAATTCATTACATAGAAATCTGACAATGTATATTGTGTTGAGCTGCATTCATGCACATCTGTAGTCAGGAACTTAGATAGCAAGAGCAACGTGCCGCTGTGGTTCTTAGCACAAGGCACTGGGAAGCATTGCAGGCTGCTGTGCTCAAGTGTGTACGGCCACATGACGAGCAGCCGGATTCAGATATGCCGTCAGAACAGTGTTCATGACTTGATCTCTATGACTTTAATGAATGGGAGATTCTTGTTACTTTGTGTGGACGGCTTCAGAGGCTTACTGTAGAAGAAAGAAAAGTAATATATAATTAGCATGCATTTAGTTATATGATGCTTAATTGTGGTGTGTGTGTGTGTGTGTGTATTTTTACCTGTAGACAATTTGAGCATTGGAATCTGAGTACAGTCCAGAGTTTGACCTTTGACCATTCAGGAAATAGTCCATCTGATCTCGCAGCTCTCTGTTCTGTGTAAATAAATGATTGATCCATGTGATGAATACACAAGAATGTACTGAAGAAAAGTAAGTGTGTGTGTGTGAAAGAAACAGAGAGAGAGAGAGAGAGAGAGAGTGTGTTTGTGTGTGAAAGAGAAAAAGGGAGATTGTGTGAGTGTGTGTGTGTGTGTGTGTGAGAGAGAGAGAGAGAGTGTGTGTGAGAGACATTGTGTGTGTGTGTGTGTGTGTGTGTGTGTGCTGACCTCTGCTTCAAGGAAAGCAACTTTCTCCTCCAGTTCTTTGATGACGCGGTCTCTCTCCTGAATCACCATTCGTGAGTTCTGCAGCTGAATGAGGAAGAATGTGAGTGTGAATGCATTTATAAAAACGTGGAAAATAGGATGCCTTTGATCCAGGTGTTATTTTATACCTGTTCAATCATCTGTCTGAGTTTCCTCTGCTGGCTCTTGAGCATATCGTCAAGGTGGCGTATCTTCTCCTTAACAATGGCGTTCTCCTTCTCCAACTCCTCCAATCTACAAAAGGAAGAGTGACCTTTAATTCATCGGAAACTATGAAAACCTAACTAATGGTCTTATGGAATGTCAACTAAGAATATGTACTTGTAAACAGGGGAAAACAATTCAGGAAGGTTTAGTGAACAGGTGGTGTTTTTACATGAATTTTACATTAATTGCCGTTGTAGCCCAATCCCATCACATAACCTGCAAGTATAAAGCAATAAAATCCTAGCAAAATTATATTTAAGGGCCAAACTGATTCTTGTTATATGAATTTGCTACTTCGTAGTCCCGACCAAAGATTCTAAATGGTGAGCCAACACTCACGCTATTCTTTATGCTAATGGCTCAAATTGTGATTGGTGGAGTAGACCAATCAATGGACATCTGTACCCTAGCACCACTTGCTGAACCCAACCTACTAACTTTCACTTATAAAATACAACATAAGTATACTTCTTATACTTGAGGTTTACTCACCTCCCCCTGTCAACTTGCCCCTCCTCTTGAAGCTCCCGTATCCGCAGCAACTCTGCCTCCCTAGTCATTAAATCATCCCTAAGGGATGAGCTCTCCTGTTGCATGCCGCTCATCAGTCGCTGGAGCTCTCTGATGCGCTGGTCCTGCTGCTGTGCATTAAGCTGGGCTTCCTTCAGCTGATTGCTCTGCTCAGACAGCTGCTTTTTGTACTGACCTGCCTCAGCCTGAGGGAGAAAATTGATGAGAGATGAAATGATAAGTTTCAAGGACTGACATGACTAGAGAGACAGAAAAGGTGGGGTTTACACATAAAGTGGGCTTTTTTTCTAATATGAATGTTGAATTAATGTGCAGATAAAAACACATTTGTTGTTAAGTGGCTTGGTTAAGTGGACAAAGTAAACCAGAAGGGACGATACACACGTGTGTGTGTGTGTGTGTGTGTGTGTGTGTATATATATATATATATATATATAAAATGTGTGTGTGTGTGGTTGTTTTTGTTTGGTGTTTGCCAGTGCTCTTACAATATCACCAAACCCTCTTGGGAATTTTTCTTGCTTACTGCTTGTTTAAGTATGTATGGCCAACCTTTCCTAAATAAATACTTAAAATGTAATCATTTAAATGGAAGTGCTTTACAGTAAGATAATGCTTTACATACAAGATCCCAGAGATAAAGGATGCCGTACATATCAAATATTTCTCTAGGGTTTGTATAGTATCACACTGACATGACCTGTATGACAGAGTATCAGTTTCAAAAGCTAACATTGGCACAGAAGAAAACATTACTTCATTGGGAAAAAATGCATCATCACTTAATCATTTTGACGTACAGTGTTCTTTCCCAGAGCTGGACTGATCCCAGTAACACACCCTGACTAACCTCACCTTCTGTGCCATGGGTTAATGGAATTTAGAAAACCAATTTTTCAGATCCTACAGGTTCCTCAGGAACGTATCCGTTACTATGCCGTGTGGCTATAATGACTTGTAGTGATGAATAACAAAATACCACAACATGTAAAGAAAGGAAAGAAGGTGTGAGCAAGAGAACAGGCTTACCTGTAATTTCTCCTTTTCCTCTTGGTGTTTCTTCTCCGCCTCCTGAAGCTGTGAGTAGAGTCGCTTGCTGACTTCCCTCATCCTCTCTCGCTCCTGCTCATCATCTACAAACTCCTACAAGACAGAGACGGACGGAGAGTTAGCCACTGGAGTGCTCCTGACTTTCTGGAGGTGCTTGTGCACTTTTTCAAGCATATGTTTCAGTCAGTTATGCAAAGTTTTAATTTATAAATTCTGAAATGTACGATGAGTTTATACAACACACTAAACTGAAACCATATTGCATTGTACTTCTCTTGGAGACCAACAGTCTTTCTTTGGGTATATTTATAGAATCAAAATAAGAAGAAGGAAGGCAAGAGAAACCAGAAGAGGAAGGGACAGTGTGTATGAGTATGTGTGTGCGCACGTTATCAGGGTGTGGACTCTGAAGTTCTGAGTAGAGAAGGCAGCACTTAACTTTTTCCATTCATTTTCCAGTCAGAGCTGAACCCCCCTCATTCACACACACACACACACACACACTGCTCTATGGGAGAACTTAATCCCGCCTATTCACAAACTTTTCTGGAATTAAAAGAGGCTTTGTAAAGCACAATGTGCATGTGCTCACCACTGCAAATGGTTTTTGAACAGTAAGAGAAACTGAGAAATGTGGAATGTACTGGGAACAGTTCTTCTTGCAAGCACAGTCATTAAACAAAGAGCTACTGGACGTGATGAATGTGTTATTTTTCCTAGCAAGGTTGTGTCAATAGAACCAAGGTGTGTGTATAATCAGGTGCCAGGCTGTGTACTTCAGTGTGTATACAAGGATCCCAGTACATATTCTTCCTGGGTTGGAGTTTGGAATGACCTCATTGTAGTAAAGAATATGTAAAATGTAGGTAAACAAATATTTTAAAAAATTATGTATATATTTTAAATAGCAATTCTGTTTTATTTAGCTCCCTTGTGTTCCAGTTTCACTGAGCTGTCAGACAGGAATAAAAACCCAACAGTGGCTAGGGACTGAAAAGAGCCTTGTTTGAAGTGTTACTGTTGCTTCAGATGTTTTTTTAGGTGTGCCATTGTTTTCTGAACTAACAAAAAAGAAAACAGAAAGAAACTTTTGACCCAGCATATATGTCTATAACTGCTCAAACATTGGAAGTGATTTCTGATTGTGTGTGTGTGTGTGTGTGTAATGTCAAAGGCCACATGAATTCATTTTACCTGTTTGACTTCAGTATCCTGTACTGATTGTGATGTCAGAGTATGTTTCCCTCTGTTCATAGCAATTTGAGATAACTGCACCTGAAAGAACAAGAGACACAAACTGGTTCATGTCTTTTCCTGTTGGCCATAGTCATTCCACTACTATTTGTTTACACACACACACACACACACTTCTCTTGCCTTGTGTTCTGTTCTGTGGTTGCTTTTTGCTGCCATCTGCTCCCTCAGGCTCTTCAAACAATATCGCACCTGGAAAAGGCACAGTACTGTGACTCACAGATGTATAAACACTACACACACACCACACACACAGCATGAACATACATTAAGGAGCTTGTGATTAGACACAAACCTCTTGTATTTGTGAAACCTCATCCGAGAGCATCCTTAAACTCTCCTGATTCCTATTCTGTTCCTCTTTCTGTGCTTGCAGATACACCTGAAACACAAACACACTTACTATCACTGTGCCTTGCATCACACACTTGAGTTGTTGCATTTACGTAGACCAGTTTGTTGTGAAAGCAGTTCAGGAATGGAGAGCTCACTGGAATTAAAACTGACACACCATCTTAACTGTTCTTACTACATGCAACATCCTGGTCCACACGACTCACCTTTATGACCTCAACGTTCTCTTCGACTTTGACGGGTTCGTTCTTTAGCGGCTGTCTCTCAGTGGCTGGCTGCACCAAAGCAAATGCTCTCCCAATTGGCTACAATGTGAAAGAGGACAGATTGATAGATTAGGCTAAATACAAAATCTGTTCCAGCTTGCCTTGGAAATTATTATTAAATTCCCCAAATGCAATTTCATAACATATAATCTACAACAGATAGATAGTAATAGTGCGTCATATCCACACTAATATGGTTTCATAGCCCTCAGGGTGTACGTTGCCCTGTTGCTTTTGTAGTGCTCCCTTTATATGTCATGAAATTTTAACTACAATAAAAAAATATATATATATGAATAACAAAGACAAATAATGCCAACACTAAAAAAACAAAATGCTATAAGGTTTAAAGTGTAAATCCAGACAATTGCATGTGTTTAGATCAAGAAAGGAGAAGAGTCTGTCCCTGAACCATGAACACAAATAAACACAAACACAATGAAGAGGAGGATGAGAAAAGCCAGACAAATGGAGAGAAAGCCAGTAAGGGGATGTTATGCAATCTTAGGTATTTTAAGCAATGAGACTGTCGCCTTGGGGGAAAGTCTTAAATAAAAGACCCTCTGTACTGAGCTACAGCCACACAGATGGTTTTATTTTGGCTGAAGTTTGAGCTTTTTCTGGAAAATATCTAAATTAAAGAGAACAGATTTATAAGCAGAAGAGGCATGAAAGTTAATGATTGGTTAGGAGAATTACCGGAGGAGGGCTGGCCCAATTTCTCAATAAGTTATAGAGAAATATTTACTTTTATCCAAAGTATTTATGACACAGAGCACATAAAAAGGATATGCAGAATCATTATAAACACTGTGCAGTGTTCAGAATGTCGGAAGATGTCATACCCAGCTGTCTGTTTATTCCTTATATTTCCAGTGCCAATGTACAATGTATCTTACAATATTTTTTAATTAAGCAATTCTTCTCTAAAGAAGGTTCAGGCTCAATGCTTTGCCATTAATAACATTATATAAAGTCATAATGTATGTTTTTAGGTGTGAGTTCTGAAGTTATCAGGGTCTTACCTTTCCTCCGGTGGACTGTTGCTGGCCTTGGTCTTGCAGGGTCAGTCGGAGCCTCCGGCACCCATCCTGAAGGATGAGAAGAAAGAAAGTGTGAGGGGAAGCACTAACAAAAGGACCGTTAGAAATGAGAGAAGAGGTTGAACAAGAAGAGGAAAATGTGGGGAGGAGAAACTGAGTAATAATCGAGAGAGAGAGAGAGAGAGAGAGAGAGAGGTCTATAAAAGTCTACCAAGAATGCCAGTGCTTACTTATTGGCAAGAAAAAGAAAGATACAGAACATTCTGTTTGACTCCTGGACGCAGCTACTGGAAAATACCAGAACTCCCCCAGCATGCCTTGCCTTCGCTCTCATTTTGAATATGCATTTGAATTGTGGCAGAGACTCCAAACAGAGCACTGCGCTCTAGAGGGATGTGGAATATCCCCATGACAACAGGGTCACAGCAAAATAACAAATACACGAAGATGGAACACAGAGGCCACATGAATACATGCTGTACAATCCTGTGCATTAAACAGTCATAAACTGTCTCATTTAACCACGCACAAAACAATATAACATCAACACAAACGTGATTCAACACTGATGGAGCAAATAAACACTAAACCTTACAATAATGTAATCTAACATTCTTTATTTTAAGACCTTAACAGTGATCAACTAAACACCACTGCAAATACTATGCTTCTAGAATCATGTACGTGTAGACACACACACACACACACACACACACACACACACTATTTTAAATAAATGAGCAGGTTACTGAAGGAAGGCTGGACTACAGAAACCAAAATAATGTGAGACTAAATGGGGATTCCACTAGAATGTGCAAGACAGGAAAAAAATATAATTTCTCCCCCTCACGTGCTCTCGCACACACACACACACACACACACACACGTCACTATGTAGTACGAGCAAAGGATATACAACAGGATCATGCTGTAATAGTAGTCATCTAAATGGAATAACCTCACTAGGGTAGGAAAGAAAAAGTGTGTGTGTGTGTCTGGATTTGTGGCAAGGCTCTATTACTATATCTGGGTTTTAATTACCCTTATTGGGTAGGAGACTCTTTTACACACTCGCCACATTCCCTTCAATACAGTAGAGTCAATACGTCTGTCTGCGTCACACACACAAACAGGGGCTTATCACTGATTGATTAACTGGATTCCATGGCACCAAGGCTCGGTAAACACAGATTTAAGAAAGGAAAATTCTCAGCAGCAAAGTACATAAATAATATAGACACACACCTATAATACCTAATCATGAACAGGGATAGGCGCAAAGGAAATTTAGACCACACTTTACACACATATCTTATCCCTCATACTAAAACACTGCTGTATTAAAGGGGACTAACCTGGCTAAGACCCAGTGTTGCAATAAACATAGCTTCAGTGTATCATGTAATAATACCCCTAATAACACAAAATCTCTATAAGACATCATGAAAACACACCTCCACACACCTAGTCAAAACAATGCCATTACTCCCATGACGTAGTCAAAACAAGGATGGATACTGAGCATAACCCTATAATCTTAGTCAACACCTTTAGAATTATGTTCTGTAGATGAAAAGAACATTTCAAATATAACAGTACTCCAAGTATTCTTGTACGGCTAGCAAAATATATAAAACCCCATACATTTACCTGAGCAACTTTACTGCATCAACACAGCTCTCTGTCCTGGTTGAATTGAGACACTTGACTGGTGATAGCCTGCGTATGTGTGCCTTCCATACAAGGCAAAGCAGCATTTAAATGAGAGCTATGCCAAAGTCTATACCACACCTTAAAACCAGACACAAAATTAGATACGTCGTATGGTCGTACTGGCCCTTATTAAAGACGGTTTAGTGTATGAATACTGCTTGGGCTTCTGCTAGTAAATTACAGTCATGGTTAACTCAATCCATATACAGCTGCAAACAAAATAACAAAATAAGGTCTACAATGCTGTAATAATTTAATAATAATTTTCATCTAAAGTGAATATACACTTCCTGGGCCAAAAAAAGTCACTCTAATATTTTGTTGGACCGTATTTAGCCTTGTTTAAAGCGTGTATGGCGTGGCATTGTTGCGTCAGTTGGTCAGGTTGAGGCTCAGCAACATTATGAAGAAGTAAAATTAAGATTCAATGAACTGTATGTACTGAATAAGCAGGTTTTCACATCAGTTGGCTTTTTTCATTTCTAAAGGTATGGATAAAAAAAATGGTGCTCAAGTAGTGAAAAGAGTGGTTCCGGAAGCATGAGGAATCATTTTCACACACAAACTGGCACCACAGAGTCCTGACCTTAACCCTATGGAAAGTCTTTGGGATGTGCTGGAGAAGACTTTATGAAGTGGTTCGAGTTTCACATCATCAATTCAAGATGCTGGTTGTGATGTTGAGTAAAATTGCCATGGAGATTGCACACTATATGTATTATACCTTATATCAAGGATAAAGGTGGCCCAAAAAATATTAGGATGTGGAACTGTTTTTGGCCTATGGGGTATAACAATAATTGTTGTAATGGCGACTCTTCATTCAAACTGCAACAGGTGAAATGGTCACTTAATATGCTATACGATCGATAGGAAAAGATACAAACAATACTTGTATCCATGCATTGAGAAAATACTGAAGAGGGACAATGCTTTAAACCTTTCCACTTAAATTGAAGTCAGGTGAAGACTAGAACAGGAAGCTATGAAAGCAGGAAGATATGCCTAGGACTGAACAAGGAAGACATGAGGCAGTAATCACATGTGTCGTGTCTACTTTCCATAATCGGGTAAATAATCAAATCAAGCATGAACAACAGCCTTCTCTTCCTTTCTCGTGTTTTCAGTTCTCTGCTCCTCCTGCTGCTTTTCTCATACACCCCCTTTCTTTCATCTTGTCACGTTACCGAACAGTAGCTGTAAACAAGGGCTGATTTAGAGGAAAATGCCTTAGAAAGGAGAAGAGAAAGGAGAGTGCAAAAGGAAGGAAGAAGGAACAGTGGGCAGGAAGGAGAGACGTAAACACAAAATGGGGACAAATAATAAGAGGCGAGGGAGAGACTGAATAAGTCCTGAGAGTGGAATGTGTAACCTCATACCAGCTCAAACTAAAAGCTCAGGACAAACACATGCGCACATACACCACTAAGACTCATTGATTCTTCACAGCTAAAGGTCAGAGGAGAAGCCTAGAGTAACCCGAGATTTGGTTGTGCATAAAGCATTCAGTGTGTTCCAGATCATCAGCGCACACACAGACACATAAGCAGGGCTGGATGTCAGGAACAAACTGTCCTAACACCATTATTCTTAAAAGGGATCTTATAACTATGTGCCAAAACCTTCTCGTGCAAAGATTATTTTATATCCAACTGATATTAATAATGATAATAGACTATTTGCACTCTAAGGCTTTATACATTTACACAAACTGTACATTAAAAATCTGTAATAACAGAAATAATTAAGCAAAAATCAAGAAAAACAGGAGAGAATGGAGAATAAGAAAAACAAGAAAAAAAAAGAAGCCATATATGTGAGATATTAAATAAAAGGGAGCGACACAGCCACATAGTGGTTCGCACATCCACCTCACAGCAAGACGGTCCTGGTTTCAAGCCCCATGCCCGGCGAGGGCATTTCTGTGGGGCGTTTGCATGTTATCCCTTTGCTGGCGTGGATTTTCTCCCTTTTATTCAGGTTTTCTTCCACAGTACAAAGACATGCATACTGGCGGTTCCAAAATGCCCCAGCTGTAACTGTGAATGTGAATGGTTGTGTATGTGTGTTGGCACTGTGATGGACTGGCAAGCCGTTCAGGGTGTAAACCGCCTTCACCCGGAGTCGGCTGGAATGGGCTAAAGCTTTTCCATCACACCAATAAAGGATAAATCGGTTTAGAAAATGTCTTAACATGACATTGAGTTAAAAGCACTAAAATGTACAGTACACAATACCCGAATACATCTGTTTCTTGAGTACTGAAGGATTCTTCTAATTCTTAGGTACAACTCTGATCTGAACTTCACCACCTGAGGCAAGACAAACTGTTCAACATTCCTCACAGTCCATATTTTACACTTATATTGATATGTACCACATGCTACATGCCACAATCCAAAGAAGGAAGGTGTTTTATTTGATCTAAATATGCAATAATCATGTGTTTTATATAAAGTATGTCTGGCATATAAATTCTCTCAATCAAATAGGAAGCTGCCTGAGAGATAAACAACTGAGATAAACAGTACTGACACAACAGTTGAACAAACCTGAAGACATTTTTTTTTCAGTAGCCATCCATTTTTCATTCATTTTCTGAACCGCTTAATCCTAATTAGGGTCACGGGGAGGCTGGCGCCCATCTCAGCCAACTCTGAGCGAGGGCAGAGTACACCCTAGACAACTCGCCAGGCCATCGCAGGGCAGAAACATGCTGATGGATATGACTACTCCTGAGTAAAACCAGCAATGGTTCTTTCACAAGAAACTCACCACAGACAGTAACAGATGCACTGGTGGGACAGCAGTGACATCCCGTTGTTAGTGGGGCTCGAACCCCCCGACCTTGGGATCAGTGATCCAGCACCCTGCCACCACTGCCCCACCATCCATTTTACATAACCAAATGTCTGTCACTATCTTGGTATAATCACCTGAATGTATGTAAGTAGATGTGTCATTCTCTTAGATTTTACTTCAACAACAGACACTGTTGATCACAGAAATTCTTTTATTTTCTCTTCCTTCTTGGCCTTGAAACTGTAGTGCAATGGTGGTGTGAAAAGCCAGTGTGTGTGTGTGTGTGTGTGTGTGTGGCCTAAGGAATTCCTGAAGCATGACCTCAGGAGAAGGTCATTCTTTACCTCACCTGACTACAACCTAATGTTCTAACCCATCCCTTGCAGACCCCGTTACTCTGATCCCAGCTGCTGATTAAATTACTGGCTGCAAATGAGACACAGCCACCAGTCTGTTCTCATAATGACTAATGGTCATGATCCCAGCCTAAGTCTGCTTAGTGAAATCACTGCTACTGATAAAAACACTTTGGATGTGACTTTAAGCAAAGTCCATCACATGTGAGCATACGCTTTTATTTATAGTGCTCATATTATCCTGTGTGTATCTCATACAGCCCATAAAATGGTGTCCCAGCATAATGATGCCTTTTAAAAAAAGTGCATTTATCATTCCCTGCAATAGCTGTAATAACAAGCTTATCTGGGATTAGTCGTGACTAAGCCAGTGTTGTGACTTTGTCCCAGACAGCTTCAACTCTACATATATGGGCATGTGAGGCTCTTCTACAAAATCTAACACTTAACAACAGTTAATCTTAAACTTAACATGCTCAAAGTTATACTAACATGTTAAGATCTAAATATCCTCCTTTACATAACATGCCACATAAAGAAAAAATTTAAATCAGTACCATTACCATTATAAATGTCTCACACATAACTTTTAGCCCAGTTTACATACAAGCCATGCAGTTTAAACACTCCCTTTATGCAGCTGTTTGTAAAATTCACACACTAATAACCATTCTCTTTATAAAGCATTATAAATCTGCTGAAGGCACAGCGTTGCCAGGTGACCCAGGAATGTGGGCATAAACCGAATGTACAGGTTACTTATTAGCCATGAGACACTCTCTCCTGATCTATGTGACAATGCAGAAACTATCTATGTCATGGGTTAATGGTTATGGGACCAAATATTTCATTTGTAGTCGAAACTTTGTGCATTTTTCATT
This sequence comes from Neosilurus mollespiculum, assembly GCA_030014195.1. Taxonomy (NCBI): domain Eukaryota; kingdom Metazoa; phylum Chordata; class Actinopteri; order Siluriformes; family Plotosidae; genus Neosilurus; species Neosilurus mollespiculum. Next base: position 34,760,838 of record JAQMYF010000001.1, read on the forward strand.
CATGATGTGCAGATATTATCTTTCTCTAATTGTGCTGCATTGTGAAGTGCAATTTAATCACCAGAGATGAATTAAACACAACTATAGAGACTGATTTTGAGCATCAATATCCAATCATTTCATGTGACTAAAGTCCAGGTTTATTCTGGAGACTACAAAAGAAAAATAGTGTTTTCAGATAGTGATAAATAATAGCGAATAATATCAGTATTGATATGAATAATCATGATTACCATTTCAAATAGTATTGTGCTACAGTCAGTTTTGGGTTGAGCATTATTTTGTACTTACTAAAAAAAGCACTTCCATGTATCACAGTATAGGTGTACTGAAACCTGTTCTGCAATCCCTGAAGATACACACACATATGCCTTTAGGCATTGTCATTTCATCTCTTGCTGTGCAAACAAACACTGAGAGCGAAAATTAACAACCAACATCAATATAATAGCCATGCCATTTCATTTTAATTTCCAAAATGCTTTATCCTTTTTTACGGTTGCGGGGAGACTGGAGCCCATCCCAGCCCACTCTGGCAAACCGGGAGGAGCAGAGATCCCGGAGGACGCCACAAGCATGAGAAATACAAGCAAATTCCACACAGAAACGTCCTCACAGGGCCCAGGACTCGAACCTTCTGGCTGTGAGGCGAACATGCTAACCACCACACCACCATGTCGCTCATAATAGTCATATTTGATCAATATAAAATTAAACACTGGTGATGCAATACAGGGTAGCATAGTGATTAGCACATCTGCCTCATAGCAAGAAGGTCCTGGGTTCGAGTCCTGGGCTCGGCGAGGGTGTTAACGTGTGGAATTTGAACGTTCTCCCTGTGCTTGCGTGGGTTTCCTCCAGGTACTCCGTCTTCCTCCCACAGTCCAGAGACGTGCACATTTGGATAACTGGCTGTTCCACATTGCCCCTAGGTGTGAATGTTAATGGCGGTGTGTGTGTGGCCCTGTCGACAAGCAACCCTAGTAGAGTAATGGATGTAGAGTAGTAGAGTAGTAGATCATTCAAGAATAAAGTAAGAAAGACAGAAAGAAAGAAAAAATCAATAGAGATATCAAAAACCTAAGAAACCTTATAAATAAATGAATGTTTTAGTAAATATTCCTAAATGTCTGGAAGCATAAAAGTGGAGGCACTCTTAAACCTCTGTGCTCTTTCCCTCTACAGTTGACCTACATCCTGCTTCTTAACTTACTCTAACATTCCTGAAATTTCACACCCTCTCTCCTGTATGTTATGAGAAAAAGAAAATACTGTTCACAGTGTAAATGAATCCTCACAGTCCTTTAATCACATTACACACTACCAATGCTCACCATTTCAACACAGTAGCCTACATTTTAATAAATAGATTTAATTAATCGTTATATTCAGACTGTTTTTAAAGTAAAAACAAGTTTATAAACAGCTGTATGTATTATATTATAGAAGTGTATCAGTCATACGGTAGTGTTTAGCATGTTTTTGTAACAATGAGAGGATGTTCCAACCACTGAAAGGCTTCGCTCACATATAATCACTTTGGCTGTATTTATATAGTTATATATATATATATATATATATATATATATATATATATATATATAGATAGTACACCATACACAGTAAACTCTGACCAGTGAACATCGCCCTGTGACTGACTTCTGTTTGAACTTCCACTAACTGAAATAACGAACTTTATTCAAACTAAGTTACTCACCAGTCTGTTCCCAGCCCTGATATCCGAGAACATACACACACTCCGAGTGCTGCTCATTTTCACCGGGAAATACACGTTATTTAACTAAAACAAACAAATAAATAAATAAATAAACAGATATATTTGACTTGAAGCCTCCGACGACCAGCTCAACACAGACGCGGTTAAATATAATAAGCTCGCGCGGCTGCTGACTGATAAACGCGTTGGCCACGCCCCTTTCCCCGCCCCCTCGCCAACACGGTTTCGGAGCGTCACTGAGCTCCACGCGAGTCGCCGAGAGCGAAACGCACGCGGGCTCCACTGGTTAGAAGTCCCGCCCTAACCAATTCAAGGTTCCCATAGGCTCAATTCAAAACCCGCACGGTTCCCTTATAACCTGTACATACCACAGTGTTCTAAAAGTATTGGCAGTGGCACCCTTATGCAAATGAGGAAATCCCATGTCACTAGGGCCGTCACTCACTCATGTGCCAGGCAACTTACTCCTAGGCTGAAGACCATCACATTGCAAAACACACTCACACACACACACACACACACACACACAACCATTCTCAATCACATCTAGGGGCAGCTTGGAACAACAAGTTGAACTAATGTGCATGTGATTGTGGATTGTGTGAGAAAACCGGAGTACCCCGGGGAAACCCATGCAATCCTAGGGAGAACATGCAAACTCCATACAGAAGCACCTGAGCCCAGGACCATCGTGCTGTGAGGCGGAAGTGCTAACCATTACCCCACACTGGGGCCGTCTTCTTTAGACTTACAGTACACTATATCTACAGGTGAAAGACACACAATGAAGGTACTCAGCATAAATACAGGGTGACCCAATAAAACCTCCCAAATTTTAAAGATAAATGAAAAAAAATGTTTAAGATAATCAAATAATTTATTTTTGCACACATTAAACTTTATTCAGTACAGTTTTTATACATCATGTTTTAAAAATGACATCCTCCAAATGGTGGTTGTCATCGTCTAGACACGCTAGGAGGCGATTTATGAAGGCTGCCATGGCTAGACGGGTCGTTTCAGATGGAACAGCAGATATCACCTGGTGAGATCGTTTTAAGTGCTTCAAGAGTTTGGGGTCAGTGAGTATACACTCGTGATTTAAGGTAGCCCCACAAAACAAAATCACAAGGGGCGAGGTCAGGGAAACAGGCCGGCCACCCTCATCGTCACATCGAGTTCTTCAAGTTCAAGCTGTTCAAGTTGAGGTTGGGCTTTCAACAAACCTTAACACTGCCTCTCCTACCTCACTAAGTTTCATGTGTTCAAATAAGTATAAAAATTGTACTGAATAAAGATTCATTTCATTATTTTTATTTAAAATGTGGGAGTTTTTTGTTTTTTTTTGGAACACCCTGTATACTCACCACTCCAGTGACCCGGTGTACTACACTTTTATTCAGTTTATCGACACGCCACTGTATGTAGAGTCTAGTTTTCTTTGTTTGCTTGTTTGTTATTTATACAAAACCGCTGGGTGTTTTTCTTTGACAGACCACTCCTTTCAATAAATATTTCATGTCATTATTCAGCAAAACCTAATAAGGTAAACTACAAGACAGTATAATATCTACATTCTCCCCTAATATCGACCTCCCCTTGACCCAAGAAGGATTGATGACTACGGAATAAAAGGAAATTAATGACTGAATGAATAGAGACTGGGCAGCATGATATCGCAATGGTTAGCATTTGTGTGGAGTTTGCATATTTTCCCCGTGCTTGCATGGGCTTCCTCTAGGTATTCCAGTTTCCTCCCACAGTCCAAAGACATGCACATTAGGCTAATTGGATATTTTTATATTATATATTATATTATATAGTATTGCCCCTAGGTGTAACTGTGTGTGTTTGTTTGCCCTGTGATGGTCTGGTGAGCTATTCAGGTTGTACCCTGCCTTCACCCGCTGTCGGCTGGGATTGGCTCCAACTTTTCTGTGACCCTAATAAAGGTTTGAGATATGAAATGAAAAGGAACTGATTAGAGCATCTGATCTCTACCTAATATAATAACTGAATAGAATTATTATGCCGTACACACTGTTATTATGCCGTACACACTGTCAGGGCTGCCATCCAAGGCCCAGGGAAGGGGCCACTGCAGTCCATGGTTGCTAGGATGGTGTGTCCAGGGAAATTTTTGTCCCCCTTGAAGAATACATAATGTCTGACCTGCACACAGTGTATGGTAAGACAACCAGTGTTTACTTACACACACGGACACACGTTTGCCTTTCCTATCCTTCTGAGGATACTTAATTGACATCAGTACTAATACAGCTATTTACTGCAGTGAGTACACCTCAACTTTATTATATACCGTAACCTCAGTAACCAAAAAGAAAATCTTTTGGCAAATTTAAGAGGAGAGATGCTTTATAATATTGGGTAGGCAACTGAGAAAATCTGTGATATTACTTTTACTTTTAGATTTATTTTAAGAGTTGGGTGGCACGGTGGCGTCGTGGTTAGCATGTCTGCCTCACAGCAGGTCCTAGTTTCGAGTCCCAGGCTTGGACGTTTCTGTGTGGATTATGTGTGGTTTCCTCCAGGTACTTCGGTTTCCTCCCACAGTCTAAAGACATGTACATTAGGCTAACTGGCTATTCCAAATTGCCCCTAGGTGTGAATGTGAGTGTGAATGGTTGTGTGTGTTGGCCCTGCAATGATCTGACGAGTTGTTCAGGGTGTACCCTGCCTTCTACCAGTGTTGGTTGAGATCGGCTCCATCCTTCCCACGCCCCTAGCAGAATTAAGCGGTTTGCCAAATGACAGAGTAAGTGAGTGAGGTAACCCGAATTGGGCGGTACAGTGGTGTAGTGGTTAGCACTGCCAACTCATAGCAAGAAGGTCCTGGGTTCAGCAAGGGCTGTGTGGAGTTTGCATGTTCTCCCTGTGTTTGTGTGGGTTTCCTCCGAGTACCCCAGTGTCCTGTAATAGTCTATAGGCGTGCACATTAGGCTAATTGAATATTCTCGATTAACCCTAGGTGTGAATGTGAGTGTGAATGGCTGTGTGACTTGGACCTGCAGTGGCCTAGCGAGCTATTTAGTATGTACGTCTCGGTTTTCCTTCTAAGATATTGAAACTACTGATAAGGTCTCAGACCACTTGTTAAGAACTCAACCCAGAATTAATGGATAATCAATACTAAAAAAGGATTTTTAGTTCAAGGTGTCATTTGGCTGCGGATGGAAAAATCAAGAAAAAACTGAACTGAAGGGAAACACAGGAAGGTTTAGGAAAAAGAAAGAAACCAGGAGAGAGAATGTTGTTGTAGGAGATTGAAAACTAACTGTACTAAAACCCATATAAATACTTGTGAGGTTCTTGTAAGTGGTTGTCATATAGTCAAAATACAAGCATACAATGTATATATTATATGACAGTAGTAATAGGGCTTATTATTATACCTACTTAACTACATCTTATTGCTATTTACATGCATAAGATAATTGCTAATGCTGCAGTGCTGATATAATGCTGTAATGTGTAGTTTAAGATAAACCCCACATGAAAACAGCTGTGCTTCAGCTGAAAGCCACACCTGAGGTGAGCTATAAAAGCTTTGGCAGTCTGCAGACTATCTGGAAATATGGGTGTGGAAATCTTCACCTAAAATATGTGCGCTCCTTTCGAAACTCCATTTGGGAATGTGGTCCTGCTTTAAATACCGCTGTCCCGTAGTGATACTGATCCTCTCCTAGTATCTCCCAGGTATTATATTAAACCTTGATAACACCCACAGAATACCTGAAAGATTGCTGTCTGGTTGGTTTTGTAGTCTAGTAGTTCAGACAGAAAGCAATACAGAGAATAGGATGTTCACTACGTAATGTGTATGCAGAATATTGGGTGTTCATACCCAGTATAGATTCCTGAACCACCAAACTTTTCACTCCTTAGGGCTGATTTAAGTTGTGTAGTCTCTTTATTACATACTACCATCTTAACTAGGAAATACTTTTGTTAAAAATCTCTCACTCATCTGCCGAACCACTAAATCCTACTAGGGTCATGGGGAGACTGATGCCTATCTCAGCCAACACTGGGTGAAGGCAGGGTACACCCTGAACAGCTCAGCAGATTGTCACAGGCCTTTTTAAACCAAACAAACCAAAAACATGTACGCTAGACTAATTCTAACTCACAATGCACTATCGTCAGTGAAATCCATTAATGGCATCAAACAATGTATTTTGACTAATACATTTATACTTAGGATGAAAATAGCACTAATAGTTGTAACCAAAACAAACAGCATACACACAACAACCTTGTTTGGAACTCAGTGCCACTCCTTTCCACACCTTCTCACAAAATTACACTAGACACTCTCCCATAAACATAAAGGACTGGAATGAAGGTTATCTGTGTCTTGGCATCTGCACAAAGTGATTTTGAAGTCACTCCTGTTTTTCAGCTTTTTCTCTTTTTACATGTGAAATCAGGACACACTTTTCTATTCTCAAGAAAACCCAACCTTATGATTTTGCATAAAAATTCCCACAGCACCCACTCTGGACAGCTCAGAAAATTATTGCAGGGCCAAAGCGTGGCAACAGGTGCAATTTGATACAGCCAATTAGCCCAACGTGCATGTGTTTCGACTGTGGGAGGAAACTTACGTGGAGGAAACCCACACAAGGATGGGGAGAATATACAAACTCCACACAGAAACACCCTCACCATGCCCAAGACTTGAACCCAGGACCTTCTTACTGTGAGGTAGAGGTGATAACCACTACACCACCATGCCACCCAAATACATTTTTTTTCTTTTTCTTTTTATTAAGTTTTGCATTGAAGTGGTCACACTTTAGGCCCTCGATGGCCTGGTGAGCTGTCCAGGGTGTACCCCGCCCTCAACCAGAGACGGCCAAGATGGGCGCCTCCCCCTGACCCTAATCAGGGTTAAGCGGCTTAGAAAATGAATGAACGAATGGTCACACTTTACATTTATGGAACACAAAAGCTAGAAACTAAAAGCTAATCATTTGATTCAAATGTTTTATTTTGTCTTTGTAATTGTTGTAAAGTTTTTAGTTTAGTTTACTTTAGAAGTATGTTAAAATGTAGTCAGAGTAGGACTTCACTGCAGCCAGATTTTTAACAGCACTGCTGTGTTTCCTTTAGGATTGATTACAATAAGATCACACCTTAAAACCTTAAACCTTAGAAATGTGAGGACGCTTTTAAACATCTGACGGGCTGATTAAAAATTCACATTTTAAGATAAAATTTTAAACTCAAGAAAACTGTTTCTATTCCAAAAAAATCTGTAATCTACAGAGTCCGGGGAGGGACATGGAGGAGAAAAAAATATGTGGAGAAAAATAAAAGAAAGTTTTGTGAGACCCTAAGAAAGTTTTCAGAGATCTCGCAAAACTTTCTTGAGGACTTTTGTGACTTTCATCAATTCAATTCCAGTTCAGTTATTGTGATGGTGCACATACCTGTGGGAGAGGATTTATTTTGTTCACTGTATAATCCATAAAATTTATTTTGAGCTTGGCCTCACATGCAAAATCATCAATCAGTTCTTGGAATTAGGCACAGTTATCGAATGAGTGAGCGACATCTGAAGAGCACAAGCGCAAGAGGATACTCCCGACTGAAAGTGTATTCTAACCTGGCTAGCTTGGTTGAATTCATCAGCAATCAAAGGTTTTGCAAGATCTCGCAGAACTATTTTTTTCCCCTCCACATATTTTTTTTTTTCAGGACTCCATACTAGTGTACTTAATGCTTAAACCATATTTGTTACACAAGCTCTATAGGCAGTTTTAAAGCATTAAGTGTCTCAAAGATGAATAAACACAATGTATCTAAAGCCAAGTGTTCAACAAATCAAATACAGTCTGAAATATTTCAAATATATAATTAAAATAATAAATGATTACAAAATCAGACTATGCTGCAGTTAATGAACTAGGCTTTCTCCTTCATTCATTCAGCTAGCTACTTTAGATTTACTCAACAAGTTTGCAGCCACAAAGGAGAGTTGAACCTCCTAATACTACTAGGATCACGGGGAGGCTAAAGCCTATCTCAGCCAACTCTAGGTGAATGCAGGGTACACCCGGAGCAGCTTGCCAATCCCTCGCAAGGCCAACATGCACACTATTCACATTCACACTCACACCTACATTTTGGAACCGCAAATTAGCCTAACGTGCATGTCTTTGGACTGTGGGAGGAAGCCAGAATACATGGAGTAAACCCATGCAAGCACGAGGAGGCCATGCAAACTCGAGAAACTTGACTTGAACCCAGAACCTTCTAGCTGTGAGGCAGACTTCAGTGAGTGCATTTTTGTAAATACCATAAGAAAGCCCGGAACACAATGATTTCAGATCCTGATTCCCAAATCACATACAGTACTACTCTTTTAGGCCCACGTTTCACCTCCAGAGCATATAGGGTTACACTGCTGGGGCCAGTCCAAGCTGTTCCTCTCGCTTTATCAGTGTGACTGTAACATCCGATAAGGGAAAAGATCTGTATCACTGATGTGGGTGATGCTGAGCTTATACAACAACACACCACTGCAGCCTGTTTAAAAGTGTAACCTATGCGTGACAGAATCGCCCACATTTTCAGGATAAAAGATGAATCACACAAAAGTAAGCTAAATCTTTTTTATTAAGGAAAAAAGTGCACTTATGCACAAAAATTATTAAGAAAAGAACATTTCGGCTGTCCTATTAGGAGTAGAGGTGTGTTTGATAGAGGAATTTTTTGCAAATATAAATAAAAAACTGATTTGGCCGGTGGCCGGAAAATAACAAGTAAAGAGGCCTTTATGACTACAATTTCTATTTAAATCAGTGAGAATTTTTTTACTGCACTCATAGTCAAAGTGGAGTACATCCGGCCCTTTTAGTCGATTATTATGTGTGACACAATTCTACCTGCATGTCAGCATTCACTGCTCTAATACATTAGTCAGAAAATGATTTGCATTCTCTAAAAAATCCCATGAGCCTCACATGAACCACCACCTCACAGTATCCATATCATCACTCTGGATCGAGGTTGATTCATGTTAGAGCATTTCTGCGTTGTGCAGCTAGAAATGTGAAGCTAAGAACCTTCAATCCAAAGAACTATCCAAAGAACCCTTGAAGAACCTTTTTAAGCATATACTGTCAGCAATCAGGAATATGTTCCATAAAGGATAACGAAGCAACCTTCTTTAAGTGTATCACTTATTGGCTGCTTTAATCTTTAATCCCCCCCCCCCCCTTAATTATAAAATTAATATTCATTCATTCACCGAACCACTTAATCCTACTGGGGTCACTGAGAGGCTGGAGTCTATCTCAGCCGACTCTGGGCAAAGCCAGGGTACACCCTGAACTGCTCGCTAATCCATCGCAGGACAACACAGAGAGAGAGCGAGAAAGAGAGAGCACCAAAACTTTTAAATAAATTATTTATCAGATTTCATGAGTATTCAGAAGAAACGCTTACCTTATGTATAAAACATTTACTTCAAAATAAATAAATAACTAAATGCACACACTGCTGATGCACTGGAATGCACCCCCCGCAATGTTTTTCTTTTACTGTTCCCTGGAAAATAGTTTTATCGCACTGTACAGACACCAGGCATTTCTACTGATCTTGTCAGTTTTTTCCCTCTGGTCCCCAGACCTGTTATGACTTCAGTTCCCAGTAATGCCCACAACACAACCCACTCTTTGTGGACACATGCAACTGATAGCAAGTTATACAGGTATGTACACGCTCATACTCTACACCCCTCTAACACGCACATGTGGTGAATATCATAATTCTCAAACCTTTAATACCTGTCTGTGCTTCAGGTTTTGCTGATATTAGTATATAATCCAGGGAAAGCCTTAAAGAGCAGTGTGTGCTTGGGCTCATTTGTACACTGATGAAACTACAGGTGAAAATGATGCAACACAAAATTAAACATCACACATATGAAGTAACAGAAGTTTACACACACATTCATGACTATGCAACATAAAATGTAGACTCTTGTATACAAAGAGCAGTGGAAGTTTCTCACAGTGCAGCTTTTTGTCATTTGGCTCTGAACACGATATGATCTTTACTTTTTTTCTAATGCAAAGTTCTTGTTCAGTTTGTCCCTCTGGGGGAACCTTTAACAGTTCTTTGTAGGAATCTACAGTGGATGGTTTAATTTCGAACCCCATTAGGAATCAGGGGAACACTGTGGCATAGTGGTTAGGACTTTCCACCTCACGTGAGAAGTTCCTTCGTGTGAGTCCTAGGCTCAGCGAGAGAGTTTCTGTGTGGCGTTTGCATGGGTTTCCTCCATCTATCCAAATATATGCACATTAAGCTAACTGGTCGTTTCAAATTGCCCCTAGGTGTGTGTGTGAATGGTAGTGTATGTGTTGGCCCTGAGAAGGCCTGGCAGGCTGTTCAGGGTGTACCCCGGCTTCGTCTGCAGTTGGCTAACATAGGTTCCAGTCTCCCGACAGCCCTAAGAAGATAAAGCAGTTTACAAAATGAAATGAAATTATTTAGAATCCTTTGATCTCTGCACAATATAATAATGCTGTTATATATAGTTTATCACCATCCCTATCTGCTTCACTGTCATGCTGGATTAAATTTGGGCTTGAGAGTTGCTGTAAAGTACGGTGGCCGGGAAGTGCACTCAGACTGAGTGACTCATGTCATCACTTCCGGCATTTGGTACATTCCCTTTCCGTAAGAAGGCAGTCGTTTGTAAAAAATTTTCTGAAAATGTATTTGTGTTTTCTGAAAATGTATTTTTGTTTTTTAAAATGTATTTTTGTTTTCATAAAATGTATTTTTGTTTTCTTAAAATGTATTTTTGTTTTCTGAAAATGTATTCTTGTTTTCTGAAAATGTATTTTTGTTTTGCACTTCCCGGCTACAGTAGTAAAAGGACATCGTAATGCTACAGCATACAAATATATTCTATACAATTTAGTGAACTCAACTTTCTTGCAAGTTTCGCAAAGAATTACATATGGATGTATTGCTTATATGTTAACATACTTTTTTAAATTTTATTTTTTGACCCCTCAGCCAGTTATGGATAGAGGGGTATTGCCTTTGGCTTGGCGGCCAGTCGGGAAGGTGAGTGGCGTGGCAATAACTTTTATGCATATGAGCCATTGCTCGGCTCATATGCATAATAGCTTTCTAAAATTTTGCATAAGCACTTCCTATGACCTAATCCTGTGTGTAGGGTGGCTAATAAAATGTTGATTCTCCGAAACTGTTTGTATGGGGGATGGCTTTTGTCCTCCATGCGCTTGAGGCATCCTGGCTGAGGGGTTCCGTCGTTCTATTGAATGGCACTTTTCTCATTTCTCCCCCATTTTCTCTCCTAATTTAGTCGTATCCAATTCCCACCCGTCAAGAGTTGTCTTCCCTGTCACATGACCCCCTTCTTGACATGTGATTCTGCCACCTGCCTCTTTATGAACTGCTGCCCCGACGCCCATGATTGGCTGGTGATTGTTTCGAGCGACAGGATTCGAACCGGTGATCTCCAGCTTGTTGATGCGCCACTCGGGAGCAGGTGTTCACATTCTCTCGACTATAAAACACACAGGTGTCAAACTCAAGGCCTACGAGCAAAATCTAGCCTGCCAACTCATTTTGTGCTGCCCGCAAGGGCTTTCAACAGAATACAATTATCATACATTCCTTGCATCAACCATTACTACGAAACCTAATTCATCATCCTTTCACTAGATGGCAGAAGCTTATTTTAAATACACAACTAATCATTCATGACTCAAGAAAGATTGCATGCCAGCAATTCGCTGGAAAGCGTTGTCAGAAAATGCAAGTGAATTAAGGAAAAGAGGACGAATGCCTAAACGAATAATTTTTGCCATGCAGATTTCATTGTTACTCTTTTGGCATAGATGTTCAGTGATTATCAGCCCTCGATCACCTATAAATTTAGTGATGTGGCCCTCAGTGAAAATGAGTTTTACACCCCTGATATAACATGTATTAAAATAATACAGAACAGTAGATTTAACTCTTGCCCCATAGTTTAGAATTAACGAATCACTGTTCCACACTGTGGTCTTTTTTCCCCCTTCTATTATTTTATTTTATTATTATTATAATTTTTTTAATTATTTATGAAGTTATTTTTTCTGTAGCTGTTGATTCAGTATCACTTTTACAGAACTTCATTCAGAACAGTTCATCATTACACTAAAGTTCATCATTCATCATAACAGTTCATCAATACACTAAAGCACTACCATTCTACACCACCTGCATTTGAAAATGATGCATTAACTAACATCGACTCCCATTTCTTGTGTGACAAAACAGTAATATTTCACATTAAGCCTCAGGCATGATGACTTTAATTAAATAATCACTTAGTCTGGCTGATGAACAACACATTACTGACAAGTTAAGCCTTTTAAAAACTCAACCTTAAAACCAAAAGTTATCCCTGGATTCTGTATTAATCACGTAATAATCGCACAAACAGTTATCAGGGACAAACTTCACATCAGCTACAACGACTGAGCTTACTTATAAGTTTTATATATCTATAGTTCTATAAAGTGTATAATCATGATGTAACCACTGTTTTACCATTCACGTCTGTTTTTATTATACTGAATTATCTCACTGTCTACAAGTGCTGAGACTGATTCAATCTAGACAATAAAGAAGTCTTTAAGTATAACATGTTAGTGTATACTACATGAGAATGTAGTCTGTTTAGGTATTGTACATACTAATGCATGTACATACTAAACCTCTTAAAGACACCGTTAAACAGCTCTGATACACCTGCCCTTGGGTACACACAGAGCTCAGGCATCTGCCACGATTTTAACAATGTAAGAATAATCCATAAAAAATCTTTTACAGTGCTTTTTTGCTTATATGTAGTATACAGAGGGCAAGATGAATGCAGCATGCTATCAGAAAATACTCGAGGAAAATTTGCACTCATCAGCCCGGAAGCTGCGCATGGGATACGTTTCAACATGACAATGATCCTAAACACAAAGTCAACCTGTCACTGACCACAGCAGAAAAAAGTAAAGGTTCTGGAGTGGACATCTCAGTCTCCCGACCTTAATATCATTGAGCCACTTTGGGGAGATCTCGAACATGCAGTTCATGCAGTACAGCCCAAGAAATTAAAGGAACTGGAGGCCAACTTCTTTCCAAGAAGGCTTACTTTCCTACCAAGAACAATAGGCAGCTTTACCATCTGAGAAAATAAAGTGCCTCATCCACAGCTACCAAAAAAATAAAAAACTTCAGGCTCTCATTGATGTTAAAAATAGCCAATACACGTTAAAAATCAGGGTATGTAAACTTTTAATCAGGGTGATCTGGTTAATTTCTGTTGTCATTAATAACAAAAACAATCGTTTGATAATAAATGGCTTTAAATTCTGTGAAGGACTCAAATGTTTGTTAGATAATATCAGTGAACAAACAGCCTCATGAAGCCCAAGGGACACACCAGACAGGTCAGGGATAAAGCTGTAGAGAAATGTAAGGCAGGGTTAGGTTATAAAATAATTAAAAAAAAATCCCAATCTTAAAACATCTCATGGAGCACTGCCATCATCTGAAAATAGAAAGAGTATGGCACAACTGTAGACCTACCAAGACATGGCCATCCACCTAAACTGAAAGGCCAGGCAGGGAGAGCACACTGATCAGAGATCCACAGCCCAGGGAAAAGAATCTGTACACAGGAGAACTATTAATCGTGCACTCCACAATTCTGTTTTATATGGAAGACTGCAAAGAAGAAAACCTTTATTGAAAGAAAGCCATGTGTGATGTGGGCGTCACAGCAAACATGTGGAAAAAGGTGCTCTGGTCAGATGAGAGCAAAATTTATCTTTTTGGCATAAATGCAAAACACAATGTCTGACAGAAAAATTACACTGAACATCACTTTGAACACACCATCCCTTCCATGAAACATGATGGTGGGGGTGCTTTTCTTCAGCAGGGACAGGGAAGCTTGTCTGAGTTGATGGAAGGATAGAATGATTCAAAATAAAGGGCAATCTCGGAAGAAAACCTGTTAAAGTCTGCAAAAGGCTGAATACAAATGCATGCCACATGTTTCAGATTTTCATGCATCATTTTCCTTCCACTTGACAATTATGTGCCACTTTGTGTTGGTCTACGACAAAATCCCAATAAAATATATTTACACTTGTGATTGCAATGTGAAAAATTCAAGGGGTGTGAATACTTTTGGAAGTCACTGTACTACGCAGGAATGGTGTGATCTGATTGGTACACTCCTTCAATATAAGCATTATCCCAAGTGGATGATGTTCGATTTAAAATGGTGAAAAAAAACTTATGGTTACTGACTAAAATTCTAAAAAGTCAGCAAAACACCACCCCATAAAATATGGAGCTACACAGTATAGTAGCATAGTAGTATAGTATACTCAAGCCACATTTTTCAAGCTAAAGGAAAAAAGCAAAGGGGCAGCAGTGGCTGAGTGGTTTGAGACTAAATGGTCACTGGTTCGATTCCCAAACCGAGCAGCACCTCCCCTTCCTTCAGTGCTGAAGTGTCCTTGAGCAAGGCACCAACTGCTTTCCAGGCACCACAATGTGGCTGCCCACTGCTCCCAGTGTGTGTGTGCTCACTTTGAGTTAAATACAGACCCAAATTTCCCATTAAAACAGTATATATATATATATATATAAAAATAATAATAATAAATTATATATATACAGTACAGACCAAAAGTTTGGACACACCTTCTCATTCAATGAGTTTCCTTTCTTTTCATGACTATTG
>JAQMYF010000001.1:34775486-34800875 GCA_030014195.1 Neosilurus mollespiculum
TCCCAGCCCAGCTATCTCTCTCACAGTCTGTGTGTTTATTTTATATATATATATATATATATATATATATATATATATATATAAAAAATGCTATGAAGCTTGTGTGATCATTGTAATGGTTTTATGCTCTTGTGTAGTACTAAAATTCTGAAACTGTCTCAAATCATCTTATCTATATAAACTTGTACAAGATTTTTATTTTGCTCACACTGCTGGAAGTCTGACATATGGGCAGAGCTCACTTGCCACAGCCATGGTCAAAAGTAAACTGGTTAATAGTAAAAATAAATTATTAAGGATCGTTTTAGTTTGCTTTTATGTTATCATTTATTCATTCATCTTCTTCCTCTTGATCTGGGGCCTTAGCAGCCTAAGCAGTGATGTCCAGTAGTCCCTCTCCCCAGCCACTTCCTCCAGCCCTTCCGGGGAAATGCTGAGGCGTTCCCAGAGCAGTCGAGAGACATAGTCCCTCAAGCGTGTTCTGGGTCGACCTTGGCGTCTCTTGCCAGTTGGACATGCCTGAAACACCACACCAGGGAGGCGTTCAAGAGGCATCCTAATCAGATGCCCGAGCCACCTCAACTGGCTCCTCTCAACGTGGAAGAACAGTGGTTCTACTGCGAGCTCCTCCCGGATGACCGAACTTCTCACTCTATCTCTATCTCTAATGGAGAGCCCTGCCACCCTGCGAAAGCAGCTCATTTCCGCCGCTTGTATTCACGATTATGCGAACATTATAGGGTGGCACGATAGCATAGAGTTTAATACATCTGTCTCACAAGGTGGTCTTGGATTCGGTTCCTGGACTCAAGCTTTTCTGTGTAGAGTTTTGCATATACTCCCTGTGCTTGCATGGGTTTCCTCCAGGTACTCTGGTTTCCTCCCACAGTCCAAAACATGCACATTATGCTAATAGGCGGTTTCAAATTGACCCTAGGTGTGAGTGTGAATGGTTGTGTGTGATGGACTGGTGAGCTGTTTAGGGTGTACCCCACCTTTGCCAAGTGTCAGCAGAGATAGGTTCCAGCCTCCAGTGACCCAAATAGGATTAAGTGGTTTGGGAAATGAGTGAGAGAAGAATAAGACTAGGTATATTAATATGCAATAACAATACATAAGTACTTATAAAATAAATGCACAAATCAAGGTTTTAAAAAAATGCATATATGCTTGTTTTATTTATTTTTCATAAAAATATATGTAAAAATACAGTATCGTAGATTTATTGTATGTTTAAAAGCATCAGGCTGTACCATATTGTGTTTCAACAGCAAGACTGTACACAGAGAGATTAAGCAGCTTGTTTATATCAGAAAATGCTTGTAGTTGATATCACTGATTGGTCAAGTGGAATAAACTACTAAAATACATAAACCATTGTCCTTGTCTAAATAGATTAAATAAAACAAATAGAATAAAATTGTATGCAAGTGATTGGGTTTACAAAAACAAAAGGAAAAACATTATCTGGAATGCTAAATTCTGAATAACGGTGTTTGTAATACACTTGTATCACTGCACATAGACATTCACAAACTCACTCACAAAAAGGGTGCAGATACTAAACCACACGTGAACAGACACCAATCACGCCGATCAAAACTAGCTTTCCTGCTTGCGCTTTGTTTCACGAGCAAGTCAGATACGATGTGACCGTTTGCTCCTGTAGACCATGTAGCTATTTAATGCTGTGTTAAATACAGTGCTCTTTTAGCAACAAGTATTGTATTTGTGTCACATTTTCATTATTGCAGTAGATAAATGAGACACTTTAGTATCTTTGACATATACATTCATTATTCGTTTACTTTTAATGTGTTCCGTTATATATGAGGGGCTGAGAACCAGAGTGGTCTAACCAACAGAAATCTGTTTTCGAGAAAAACAAAATGAAAGTTTTGCAATATAAATAAATCAGGGGTAATGCTCAAGATATGATTCGAGGTCATAAGGAAGATGAAGGGGCCATTCTGACACGCACAGACCTTATCCACATCTGTCAAAATATAACCTTCTCATTTTTCAGCTTTTGTGGGAGAGCACTGTGGCATGTTGAAAGATAGCAGCACTAAAACTTGATGATTCATTTTCAGAGTCGCATCTAAATTACAGTTATGCTCAATACAACAAAGGAAATTACATCAGAAGTACTATAAAGTATGTGTAATACATGTAAAGGCAAACTACCCAACACTTGGAACTAAATAAATTTGTTATTATGCTCTCAGTTTATCTACAGTATGCATATTTGTATAGTGTGCTGTGTGTACAGTTTTCATAAGTCTTCCTGCATTCATTTTCATTTTTTGACGTTGCTCCTCGTTACTCAATTTCGCCTAATAGTTTACCATAATTTTACTTAATCATCTCAGGATGCACTTCTCCTGAAAGTTACTTCCTTCAGCAGGAGCTGGTCGGTAGATTGCTCTCAGTAAGGATGGAGGTGATGGTGGTTGAGTCAAACAAACTATCATCATCCTCATCTGAGCTGAGACCTGGAGAGCCGATTAAGTGTCGGGTTTGCTGGCTCTTCCTCCTAGAGATCATGCAAGAACTCATCAGCTCAGAATGTGAACAAACCACTGACTGTTCATGTCACAAGTACATTACTCTATACATTATGTAAAACTCTACCCTCTTCAGGTCTGAATGATGTACACATTAAGGCAGTATAACTCATTGTTCATATAATTGTGGGTGAAATTATGGGTAAGAACTGCACACTAGTATTAGATATAAAAAAAATGCTTCAATTAGTTCTTTACTAAAGATATATGAAAATCTGAAATGTATTAGACTGCTGATAAGGAATTACATTCTTTTTGCTCTATTTTGCCCCCTAGTGGCATAACAAAGGCTAGTTCTTAAGTTCTTTCAGTACATTTATCTGTCTATAAAAGACAAACTTCAGTCATACTAAATATTGGAAGGGCAAAGGTGGTCAAACCTGCGCTAACGAACCACCAGGGTTCAGTTCAAAAAGTTAATGTAACTTCATGTCTGAAGGCATCTATAGATTAAGTGATTTTTGCTGATGGATAAATATCTAAAACAGTTGTAGACAGGAAAACAGTTACAATTTACCATATTCTCCAATATTCCATGTAAGGAGCAGGATTCCTTGGGTAGAAGGCCTTTAGAACATTATCATTGGTATTAATGGGTAAAAATTTTGAAGGATCTATAACTTCCTTAGTAGAACTTAAGTACATCAGTGAAGACGTTTTCATTAATCTATGATAATTTATATGAAAAAAATTTATTAAAAAAAGGCTGGTCAGTTTTCAGAACCTTAAGCTTGTTACATCTACATAGGGAGCGGGTCCCCTCTCATGAAGGCAGCCATCTTGCATGAACTCTCAGGTGATTGCAGTCTTGAACTTCATCACTAGATGCCACTACATACTGCTAAATCGTACACACTGTACCTTTTAAAAAACAAATTCCAGGTCATTTTCCTTAACGATGAAACTTACTTGAGTTCACTCTCCAGTGCTGTGACTCGAGTCTGTAGCGCTTCTTTTTGTTCCATTTGCTCCTCCATGTCTCTTACTGCCTTCCTCCGCAATCCTTCCAACCGCTCTCTCTCTTCCTCTCCCTCATCCACCTGTCGCTTCAACGCCTTCACACGCAGAGACAGCTACACACAAAACTCTCATAAGCATGGCTATAGGAAATGAACATGAAAAATATGTACTACGTATAAGTGTCTGATGTGTGTGTGTGTGTGTGTGTGTGTGTGTGTGTGTGTGTGTGTGTGTGTGTGTGAATGAGACACCTGGTCTCTCTGCTCACTAATCTGCTGTCTATCCTCATCGACATTCATGCTCAGCTCTTTCAGCTTCCTCTCCAGGCGCCGTTGTGAGGACAGCGCTGCATTTTTATCTCTGCAAAATGCACCAAAGGATACAATGGATTCATATGAGAGGAGTTTAAACATTTTATTTCTTATATATGAAAACACCTGTATGGTATTATTTTTATTCCTGATGAACATTTTTGTATAGTAAATCTTTCTTTCTTTTTTTTTTTTTTTTTTTTACACATCAGAAGAATGTGTAATATGGCATTTATTTTCATAGATGTTCTTTGTATTCTGACTCATATACACAGACCATTTTAACGTATCTGGATACAAATACCTAGACACATTTATTCACCCCATTTTGGCCTGACCTGTCAGATGACAAAACTGACATGGGAAAAGATGTTTCCTCCTCCTGTCACATATTTATTGTGTTGTTTATAACATCCTTTTTTTGTGCATACAAATTCATTATTACTTTGTATCAGCTCTCTCCTAACACCAAGTCACTACCCAGGGAGGTTAAAGGCTAACCCATGCTTCCTGCATGACACAGCCTTCACTGCATCTGCTGTCACCATGAGATAGGAACATTTTTGACATTTTAGGAAAGAGCTGGGCTTGATGGAGGGTTGCGCTCTCCAAGTGCTCTTTCTGCTGTTTGAACAGTGTTTTTATTAACGGATATGATCACAAACCAGCTTTACAGATGTACTTTATATAAATTCCAGATACACATTTTTAATGTATCCCATAATGATTAAGCCAAAGGTGAGAGTGGCAAAAAAAAAAAAAATAATCCTGATACGACATGAGGAAGAGACTTTGAGAGGAAATAGAGACAAAAGGGAACCATTCACCACATGGCTGACCCCAGATGAAGGCTGGGTAGAGTCTGACAGGTATCCCTACAGATCTGGCTGTGTATCTAGCAGTAGTACTGCAGGTAAATTTTGTACCTTTCTTCATTGCGGAGCTGCTCCTCCAATTCCTGAAGCTTACTCTCTAGCTGAGAAACATTAGTGGAACTACGGGACTGGCCCTCCATCTCTTTCATACGGGATTTATACTCCTTCAGCTATGGGGAAACAGAAAGGAAATGAAGGGAGTAAAAAAAAAAAAGAAAATAAAAAAAAAATAAATAAAAAAATAAAAACACAACAACAACAACAACAACAACAAAAAAACAACAACAACAAAAAAAAACGTATGATTATCATTAGGCCAGAACAAACATTCCAAAGAATTATAACTTCAGTACAGGAGACCAGGAATAGACAATCCCTGATTTAGGGTACCTGTCTCTCCAGAGCATTTTTATCCAGCTCGAGGTCTTGTTTGGATGATCTCTCCTGCATTAGCTCTGAACGCAGCTGATCAATCTACACACACACACACACACACGTATTTGTGGGGGGAAACATCAGTGCATACAGACTGGGTGAGCAGATATCAGTGGAGCACTCACCTGGTCACGGCTCCTGGTTACTCTGTCTGTCAGAAGCTCAACAGTGTTCTTTTCCTCATCCAGCTCCAGCTCTAAGCGCTTCATTTTATCCTAAGATCACAAACAAAGATGGGAAATGTAGTCAAAATATCAGAGCATACATTAAATACTTTTGTTAGGGCTTAACAAAATAGGAATCTTTGCTTAGCAGTTCCTTAATTTTTGCAAATCGTATAGGAACAATCTGCATATTTTTCATCAGAAGCGGGCAGTTTGGAGATAGAATCCTGGTTGGAATAAAAAAGTTCCTGATGTGCACCCTAAATAATAAACTACTCATTAACCTCATTTGGTTGTTCTACTAGGACAAATCTCAGTCCTTGATCTTTTTGCACAGACCTCCCCTTGGATCAGTCTGTAATAAGGATCTCGGGGTGGGATTTTTCTGTACGAACTTCACGCTCTATTAATAAATAGATTTTATACCACATGGGAACGGTGCAATCTGCTAGCAAACCAATCTTGGGATAAATAATTATGTGACGAAGGCAAGGTAGATATTGCTGAATAGTTCGACTATCTCCACCGAGCTTGAGGCAAATAACTGTTTTAATATAAGCTACTTGGGAGAGTAAGAAAAGCAAACTTAAAATTTTTATAGATTATTTATAATTTTTAAAATTTTAATAGTTCCCACCTTGGCTCTTGGACACTATTCAGTGATATCCACCTTATCTACAGCAAATAATGGGTATGTATTAAATGCATAATAATACATAGCAGATTGTGGTAGCTACAGTTTCTGAGCAGATGTCCAGAAATGTTCATTTGGTTTCAAATCGGAGCAAACCCTGCCAAAACAGGAATTTGGTATAAAAAAAAAAAAAGTGTACACTCCCAAAAGGTTATAAAAAAAGAAACTAGAAATATTAACAGTTAGCTACATAATTACTCATTGTTTATAAGAGCAACTCTGGGCACTTACGTGAGATAAATCTTTGCATCCTGATAAACACAATCTACATACAGCTATGACTCATTTGCCAAATGTAATACATTATAATGCATACAGTACATAAAATATATAAATATAGTGTAATAATCTAACATTGTGAAATATTTGTAATGAATTAGGAATTTAATATTAAGTACATAACACTGAACAATTGTTTAGGACAATATTTGCTCCTGAGCACTGGCATGTGTGAGAGCATTTGGTAAAACCTCTACAGTCATTGGTCACAGCAAAGAAAATAAAGAATATTACTAGCACGCTGCTTTATTCAATAGGAGTGCAAAGATTGTTCATGAATTTGTAATACACTAAGAAACCAGTCATGTGTTTAAGACTTGCCTCCATGCTGCGAATATCACGGGAGCGATCGTTGAATGTGTTACGCTGACTCTCCAGCTCCGCCTCCAGGTGTTTGATACGATTCACTAACATCTCTCTGTCCAGAACAGCATTATCCTTTTCCTCACAGTACGAATGCAGCTCTTTCTTCTGACGGGACAACTGGTAATATATCAGAGAGAATTCAGTGAAGATGCACATCATTGGACCTACTAAATCACTCAGATACTCCATCAGACAGATACTGTAAACACATAAACTGAAAACATTTTCTCCAGCTGTAACGTCTTCACTGTTAAAAATAAATAAATCAAGTGAATTTTAAAAGAAAAATTAGTACTCATTAAATTTTCCTGCTACATACACATATGATTTTTAAGACATCATAGAATATGATGGGTTCAGTCTTGAAATAGGTTTAATCTCAGATATGGTGTCTTATCTCCTCACAGGAAAGGCTTTTAAATGTTTTTTGCAGTCCTTTTAATACTTAGTAGTGGATATCTTTTGAGTTTACATTATAAACAACATACCTGGAAAATCTATTTATTTAAACACACCCAATATTTACTCAGTTCCATTATTAGCACTGGTCACAACAATCACTGATGGAAACTCTTTCTGTACACAAAATGTGTACACAGACAAACTGGAAAGAATTAGTGAGCACCAGTTTTCTGCTGTACTTGTTTAAATGACCTCATTACAACTTCTGTAATATAAAATGCAAATTCAAGATGGCAGCTGAGGATATATTGGATATCGAACCACAACAAAAATTTAAAAGCTTATGTAGTTGTACAGTCCCAGCATCCACAGGAGGATCACATGTGGATTCATGATGGTGATTTTGAGCTAGTGCACGGAATGCACATGTAGGATGGCAGCTACGATGACCATACTGGATATCAGACTGCAACCATAAGCTTATGTGGTTAAACAGTCCCAACATCCACACCAAAAATGGTGATGATTGCCATTTTTGACTTGCAAATGCAACTGTGGACAGACGGATAGATGGATGGACAGGCAGATATTGCATGTGACGATACCCCTCCTGCTCATTGGGCTGAGGGGTAATGATTTTTTCACATTAGCTGTCACCTAAAAACAGACCATAGACCCACTTTAGACACTGAGCACAGATTTACAAAATGGAGGACTCTGGAAGCGATATGCATTACATACACAGTATACTGTACACAATTCATGGATGTGGATACCTGCAGTAAATGAAGATATGCTGTATCCATGAGAAGTTTTAAAAGAAAACAAAAAGGTTTGTTGCTCACCTCCTCCTGGAGAGAGCGCAGAGTGATCTGGGTTCTTTCTAGGTCACTGATTTTCTCCTTGTTGATCTTCTGTAGGTCATGCTGCTCCTTCTTCCACTTCTCTTTCTGCTCATCGAACTGAGACTGTACCAGTCGCACAGATAGACTCGAATCAGCAGTCAACCGCTCAATCTGATAAAAAGAGAAATGGACCCGTGTCTAACCATTGCTTTTACACCCATATATGTATATGCATGTAGGTATGTATCAATGATTTGGACTTCCCTTCCTTGGAGGTTAAATTTCCTCAAACCTTTCCTGCACAGTTTTTTCAGTATGTTAGGGTGCATTATCGTGCTGAAAGAAGCTAGTGCTGTTTGGGAATATCACTGTCATAAGGGGGTATACTTGGTCTGCAAAAATGTTCAGGTAGACAGTACAAAGTCAAGTAACAAAGTTACATCCACCCGAACTCTAGAACCCAAGGTTTCCCAGCAGAACATCACGCAACTTCTGCTTGCCTTCATCACATAGATCATCCTGTTGCTATCTCTTCCCCATGAAAGTGACACACATGCACCCAGCTATCCATATGATTTAAAACACTATTTTGTTTATCAGACCAGTCTACCTTATTCCATTGCTCCATAGCCCAGCTTTGATGCACACGTTCCCATTGGCGACACTTTAAGAGGTAGACAGGGGTCAAGCATGTGCACTCTGACTGGTCTGCAGCTACCCAGCCTCATATGCAGCCATCAGCAATGCAGTGTGTGTTCTCACACCTTTCCATCACAGCCACCATTAACCCTTTCTGTAATTTGTGCTCTTCTATGGAATCAGACCACACTGACTAGACTTCACTACCCAAGTTAGCTCAGTTGCCTGTGAATCTGTTCCTACTTCAGTCCTTCCTTGTACCAATTTTAATTTGTGCTAACCAGTGCATGCTGGGAACACACCATGAGACCTTGAGTTTTGGAAATGCTCTGACCTAGTCAATTAGCTTTTAGTTTGTCCCTTGGCAAAGTCACTCAGATCCTTACATTCACCCATTTTTCCTGCTTACAAAACATCAACTTTAAGAACTGACTGTCCTCTTGTAATATGCCCCACCCCATGACAAATGCCAGTGTAATAAGATAATTACTGTTCACTTAACCTCATAGGGCTGTTTAAATTATGGCTGAATATGGCTTGTGTATATGCCACAAATAAAAAAACCCCAAAAAAGTATTTTATATTATTTTATATATATATATATATATATAAAATATATAAACACACACACACACACACACACACACACACACACACACACACACAAAAAAAGTGCTTATAACATCATTCCTAGTTTAAAAAAAAAAAAAAGATATGCCTATAGAAATTGTGAATCTAAGAAATAAAAATGTAAAAAAATGATTTTTGCTTCCTAGGGTTCTAACTGTTTATGCTATGAGGATACTGGGATGCTTCTCCCACACATACCTCTTGTGTGAGTTTGTCCACTGTCTTCTGATGCTGTCTCTTTACATCATCCAGCTGTGTATTTTCCTTACGGAGAACATCTCTCTCCCGGTCTCGCTCATTCAGTGCTCGAGATAGGTCGTCTCTTTCCTGGCTCAGTTTAGTGTTGCTTCGTTTGGCCTCTTCCAGCTGCTGCCTCAGCTTCCTGTTCTCCAACTGCAGCTCCTGCTCTGCCTCCATGTTCTGCGAAGCTTTTTCCAGCATTGAAGACTGGTCATAAAAACAAAATTGTTGCTCATATACGTGGTTTGTGCATGCTTGTGTCCTCACCCAAACATAAGTAGGTTAAGAAAACCACAAACTATTGAGCCTCTCAAATCATAATCATGTTATAACTATTTCACTCACTTCCAGACGAGCAATTTTGTCTTTGAGGCGCGAGGTAGCCTCCTCCAGCACCTCTCGATCATTTGAGGCAGTGCTCATTTCAGACTGGAGGGAGGCAAATCTCTTTCTTTCTTTCTGTAGATCCTCCTCAGCCAATAGCAGCTGACTGCGCAGACGCTCGACTTCTCCGTGCACTGTACCCAATTCATCACGCAGAGACTCCACCAGTGAAGGATCGGCGAGCTAGCAGAAAATAGGGCAACAGTGAAGGCATCATAGAGGCATAATGAACAAGGCATATGGTTGATTTTGGATTTAATAAAATACCTGTTTGGTTTTCTCATGAACTTTAGCTAGCTCCTCCTTATCTTTCCGTAACTGGCCCTTTAACCTGTCAATCTCATATTTTTGCTCAGCATCCAGCTCCTGATTGGTCTTCTTCAATGAAATAATCTCCATTGTCTTCTTGTCGAGGTCCCGCTTTAGTTTCTCTACCTCAGCTTCTGCTTGCTTCAGGGACACATGGCTACGCTCTAGCTCCTGTGATGGTTGCAATTGTTTTATTAAAAATTATTGAAAAACAAATCCATCCAGTAAGTGGCAGTTGCACTGAAAGTTATTCCATACAAAGACAGCTGCACTGCACTAGCCTTGTGTGTATGTGTGAGATAATGCTGACACTATATTCCTATGAGTAAAAGCCTTAAGCAGCGTGCACATAGAAAGCAAATGGGTGACAAGCAACCATGTAAATTCAATGAAAGTCTGCGATGACAGGTGAAATCTTTTCAAGAGACATGAAATGGAGCTGAACTTTTAGGTGCAAACAAATCAAAACCTAAAAGATATCACTGACAGAGATGCCCCCAAACACTCAGCTCCAGCAAAACATTTTCCTTATAGAAACAATGAAGTTTAATGACGAAAAGCAGTTCATGGTTGCCATTTTCTGTGCTTTACAACTGCACATACAGGTTGTACAAGGATAATAACAGAATGCCATGCATGGGTCCACTCTTCAGAAACAGGTGGCATTTGAAAAGTACATTAGGTTGGTTACGTCTTGTCCTAATAAACCTGTGCTATACTTGCTGTACAATAATAATTACAACTACTTGTTTATTAAAATTAAGATACATCCATTTTAACTATTCTTGAAGTGATCTAGCTAGATACAGCTCACAGTTTTACTCAAACAGCTGAAAGCAGGAAAAATGCAAGAGGGCTACTTAGGCAACTGGAGTTGCCCATACTTTCAGCAGAAAAGCAGTTATCCCGTCACTCATCCTTTCCTGCGTGCATGTCCCTTTATACATGGCATATAGCAAACATCTATTAACATTCGAAATTTCATGTCAGTGCTCTGGGTATAAATATAAGAAAAAGTATTAAATGTTAATACCTGATTGAAATTTTGACTTTGTTTGGCATCGGGGATCTGCTTTTTCATGGTGACCATTTTCTCCTGAAGCTCCTTTAGCTCTTCCTCACACTCTTCTTTATCTAAACGAGCTTGAAGGAGCCTGGATCAAAATACACACATAAAATATTAACACACAGCATAAAATACACAGAACTATACAGTTTTCATTCCTGATTAGATCAGGTTGAAAACAGGCCATTTTGTCGGGCAGATATGATGGTTCTTAACACTTGATTTGAATTTCCTAATCATAATTTAGTAAATTTTTTAATGATGTAATTAATGTTAGTTAGTAAATATCAACATAGTGAAATTTATCGAGTATGTCCTATAACATTACAATAAACCAAATAAGCTTACTGACCCTATTTCAAGACATGTTTACATTTTCTTATTCTACAGGGATGATTTTGCTTCTCTCTTTTAAATGCCTGAAATAAGCAAAGATGTCTGCCAATAATGAATGAAGGTTCTAATGAGTTTTTTTCTCCCAATAAATATAAAAATGAGCTGTGTACTTGTTTTACTCAGGTTGTCTTTTGTGTCACAGAAACCAAAAAGAACAGAGGAAATCAGAAAGGGGGCAAATACCTTTTTTAAGGCACCAGGATGCATTAATTCACTAAGTGAAGGTTAAGAACATTGCTGAAGAGACAGGTGTGAGCTGTGTATTGATTCTGAGTCCCACAACCTGGAAACCATGAGTGCAAACCCTACCTAGCCCACCTCTGGAGAGTGTGTACGTACATACTGTAATTTTTATTTCAAATGCCCTTACTCTTGTCTCATGTTGCGGAGCTCATCTTTGGTACTCTGGAACTGCTCTTTCCAGTGGCCACCTTCGTCTTTGCTCTCCTCCAGCTGCTGATGTAGTGAGCGCACTGTAGAGTTCACACGCTGGCGCTCTGCTTCTATGCTTGCCTGAGACTGGCAAAAAGAATGCAGATGTAAAAGAAACAAATTATTTGGCCTTACCATCAATACTTTTGAGCCCATGACCAGTGTTTACAGCAACTGCAATGGCATCTTGTAAAGCACATCCCTACAATAACCTGAGTGAATTCAGCTTTACAGACAATTCAGACTGCTGGTCTTCGGGTCTGCATTTGTTTCTCTGCAAGTGTGTGTGTGTGGCTGAGTGTGTGTATACCTCTGAAACCTGTGCCATGTTGGTTCTTAGTTTCTCCATATCGTGACTGTATTGTTGTCGGAGAGTTTCCATCTCTCGGTCATGAGTGGACACCTCCTCCTTCAGGGCACCTTTCAGTGCAATCAGCTCTCTCTCCTTCTGTCTCAGTGTGTCCTCCTGTCTCTGATGCTGCGCTACCATTCCAGCTAATTCATTACGTAGAGCCAACAACTCCTATACACCAATCCAACATTAAAAAAAAAAAGAAAAATCCCCAATTAATAAACTACCCTTTTTTAATCAGTGTGCAAGTGTGACCTTGGTCCTAGTAAGTTATTACCTTTCACGTGAGCTATATATTGTTCATGTTATTCATTCAATTTTGCAAGCCACTGATTTGCTGAATTATATGTTTAGATAATTAGAAGTACAACTTCTAACTTGGGCTGCATTGCCGCCAGCGTGTTTCTGCCGTGCGATGGCCTGGCAAGCTGTCCAGGGTGTACCCTGCGAATCTCAAAAATTGTACATTTTTCATCTGGGATATGGATGTTGTTCGCATTTATTGTTGTTTGCAGTTCTGTGTGGGTAAACATGGCCTAGATTAACAAACCCAAATTTGAGCTTTTACATACAAGTTATTATTTATGTTATTTAAACTAAACTATTCTTACTAATTTTACACATATTTTCCACCAAAAGTAAAATTTGAGACTCATGTGACGGTAATATGCCAGTTGGTGCCAAGCGAAAAGGTCAGTGAACGTGTGTGTTCGCTCCACTAGTCTTTATGCCTTTTTTTTTTATGTATTTCTTTTTCCATCAGCTGACATTTTGAGGAATATTCATTAAGCTACTAGAGCTTACTTCATCTCATTAATGCAATAATTATTAGTACTATACTATTAATAATATTATTGCAGTTTTCACAAACCGTTCCTATCTAGTTCAAGCAAATTTTATAATTTCTGCTGCTGAATGAAGCTGAAACACAAAATCCATTATTTAAAATCAGTCAAAATGGGTTAAAATTCATCTTAAAAAAAATAACTGCAATTGCATTTGTTAATTATCAATTTTCCTAATTCTGTGTACCATTCCTAAATATGTGTACCATTTGCATCCTGTCTGTCTCTGGCCTGTTGCCCGTCTCTCTCCTAAGCTCCTCTTGCATCCCCGTCAGTTGGTCTTCTAGCTGTCTGACACGAGAGTCTGTGTTCTCTCTGTCCATACGGAGATGAATCATCCTGAGACACAAACACAACAAACACACAGTTACTGACACTATAATCACGACACAAAACTGCTTAGTACTCAGACTATGAAAGACTGCGTGTGTGTGTGTGTGTGTGTGTGTGTGTGTGTGTGTGGTGTGTCTTACTCAGAATGTGTCTGATCTAACTCAATCTTCTTCCTGTTAAGCTCTTCCTGCAGATTAATATTTTCATCCAGACTCTGTTCCAGCTCTGCCTTAAGTACAAGGTCTGATCTGTTCATCTACAAACACAATCACATCAAACTAAAATTCAATACGATAATAATAACAACAACTCTTTATTGACTTTAATATGTTCTTAGATTCAAGGTGGCATGTACGAATCCTGTAAAGGGTGAAGGTTATGTTGAGCAAAAAGCCAATTTAATGCAGCGTTAACTGGATATTGATTCTTGTAATTCCTAAACTGGGCATCTGTTTTGGCTGTAAATATACTTTAAATAAGCTGAACACATGAGCACATTCTACTTAAGAAACATGAATTCTTTTCAGGCAGGTGCTGAGACAGTGAATAACAGGTAAACAGGGAATAAGCAAGCCTAGTAATTAAATGTACAACTCCCACATGGTCTATAATCAGCACACCATCAACTTAGTCAGAGAATTTAGCTGTATTCTTATTGCCTCACGGGAAACCTGACAAGTCTACTTTCTCTCTAGTTACAAATTAAAAGCTTACAAAATATATATATATATATATAAAAATTGAGATAAATAGATAACGCTACATAGCAATATAGCAAAAACAAAGGTCACCACATTAATATTTTGCAGGACCACATTTAGCCTTAATCACCATGCCATTATTGCTTCAGTCATCCAGTTTATGAATTACAAACATCGTGGCAATTAGTTAATTAATTAATTTAAAATTTTGGTTCAGGACGATGAAATTCGCAATCAGCTTTAAAGCTTAAAATATTTTTATATGCATAGGATTTGCTAATTTCAGTGGCTCTGTGGATTCTATGCAGCATTGGCACCCTCGCCCAGGATTCTGTCCTGCCTCGCACTTGTTCCAGGATAGGCTCCAGTCTCCACTCTCCAATATGGAAAAAAAGCATGTCCCCATCAATCATACACCAACATAGACTAGCTATAAGGCAGCGCTCACAAGAACAAGTATGGATCTCATCTCAAAAACTGGAAGTGTCTTCCCTGTGATTAAGAAATATTTAGTTTATGCAGAATCTAACAGCACAAACCATTTGTCTAAAATCTGATGGGACTAAAAGCAGTAGCACAATAAATGGATACATCAGCGGCATTTCCACACTGCACTCCATACTATTAGCCCGGTGGAAAGAAATTACAGATGTGGTATTGTTTCATATCATCAAAGATTCAGACACTAAATAAAACCACAGATATGAGCCACCAAGCCAAAAGAATTTTACCAAAGTATAAACACAATAATATAAATAACATTTAAAAGTAAATTATAAAAGCACCCAAATGTCTTGTTATTCCTTTACACATTACCAATGTATTTTATAAGTACTTTTTTCCTCAATTTTGTTTATATATGTAATACATATTTTACATATGGAAAAACACAGGTAAGGTATAACAAAAACCACAGGACACAGCAAATACATCCTAGTGTTCCTGAATGCAGTATCCAAAGTGATCCATCATGCACGTAGTGTCTCTCTCAATCACTGCATAATTACAATGTACTAAGGACACTGATTTAGTGTGGCACAGCAAATTACTTCACTACATGGATAATTTATTTTACACTCCACTTTTAAAATGCCAAAGTAGACACACTGTTTAAGTGTCAGTGAGGACAAACTGCATGAATAGGATCGTGCTCATTCATTACCCATTGCAGGTCATGGGTGTCTGGAGCCAATCCCAGCTGACACCGAGAGGCAGAGTTCACCCTGGACAGACCACCAGTCTAGTCCATGGCTAACACAGTGAGAGAGAAACCCATTCACACTCATATTCACATGTAATAGAATAGAGAATTTGACTATGGGTGAAAACTACCCAGAGGAAACCCCTGCAGGAAATGTGAGAACAGGTTTGATTCCAGCACCTCAGGCAGCAGTGCTAATGACTGCACCACAGTGCCACTTAAGGATGTGTTAAGAATGATGGGAGAAATACCTGCATGTGACATTCCATTTCAGTAAACACACAGAGACAAGTTATTAAGGAAAGTATGTGTTTTGAATTGGATATGTTCCAAGGGTCACTTAGCCCAAACAGGGGCCAGCTGTCTGATCTGCAGCCAATTCATTCCAGCACAGGGAGAGGTGCCAACTCTTGGCCAGCCATTGCTGTAATGCCAAATTCTACACCAGGTTTCAGAGTTGTGTTTTGTGCCAACTTGGACACAAGGAAGCTTGAGAATTTGGTCCAAGTCATAAATCAGTGTTCGCACCCTTGATGTCATTCAGGATGTGCACAGGTATTCAAATACCCAGTTAACTGTTTGAGGTGTCAGCATTCAAATGATTCTCAGGAGTGACAGTTTCACTCTCTGTTCTGTTATACTTTTGCTTTGGATGTTGCTTGTGAATAGAAAATTCTTTCAGTTTGATAAACTAAATAAACTCGTATTTGATGCGGTGATTATATAAAGTTCATTAATCTGATGAGATTTTCATTTCTACACTGGGAAAATGACAACATTCCTGAAATTTTAGCTTATACCGAGATAACATTTGTATTTATTATTTCTTTTCATTACAGATGTGTCAATGCATTTTTCTGTAGAAACACATTTTAACATTGGGGTATGCTGCTGTGTTATTACTTAAAAAAAGAAAAAGCAG
Organism: Neosilurus mollespiculum; assembly: GCA_030014195.1. NCBI lineage: Eukaryota > Metazoa > Chordata > Actinopteri > Siluriformes > Plotosidae > Neosilurus > Neosilurus mollespiculum. The sequence goes on from JAQMYF010000001.1 coordinate 34,791,835, forward strand.
TCCCTCCCATTCTAGTGGCAGGTCATGTGATCTCTGCATGCTTAGACCAGAAGTAAACAATGTAGCTCAAGACATCTGTTTAGTCCACTCATTCAGATTTTAGTACATACTACATGGACTCACAAGTAAACCCTGCACAAGAAAAACAAACTAAAATAAGATTTTAATGGAGTACATTTGAACTGATAATGATGCTTCAAGTAACCATGACAAACTCACTGTTGACAGCGTCTGTCATTTTGATTTAAGCACTGTCCACTCAGTATAATGATTTTTATTCCCAAGATAGCAGACCAATCAAATCACGGCATTCCTGTGTTGAATATACTAAAACATTATCTTCCCCAAAATGTCATGCTGACCATAAAAATTCAGTTTTAGTTTGCTTTTCCCATGTTCCGTTGAAGTACATTCTACAACAATATAACCCACTAGATATCACTGAATAGTCCTCACAATCAGCCATTGGGACTATTTAGTGATATTCACCTTGTCCTTGGTGAATAATTGTTATTTAGCAGCTTACAATGGACTGGCAATGTGTAAACGTTGTACCCGGCTCTTATAAAATAAAATATATAAAATTCACATCTCATAATCATGACTGATGTAACCTTGAGACCCACAGGGCACCCATATACAATCCTAACCGAAACCTTCCTGAGGGAAACCCATCCACCAAATTTGGTGATCCTATGAAATTACTTTACAAAGTAATCGCACTGACAAAAGCCATTTCTATAGCCCCTTTGGTGATGGCGAGAGCTAAAAAATATTCAACATCAAATTATAACTCTTTCATGCTAAATCTGAAAATAAAACCCCAACCTTTCTTGCTATGAACAAGATAATGTAACACGAAACATTTCATGGCAACACGTGCTAACTTTTAAGATGAGACGCTTCAGCTTGACAAACTGTTTTGAATGAGTATGTGTGAGAATGAATAGGTAAACTGGGGAATATGGCTCATTTTGATTAAGTGCTCCTTCAAGCTTGGACGGAGGCATGCTGAGATTGTGCTGTAAACAAGTCTCTGTTTGCGCCAAGCTTTATTCTAAAATGCAGGAGTCTGTACTGGGACCATCTAGAGGGAGCATAATTTCTCATTAATCAGCTGTAGGACCACAGAAGGCACCATGGACACAAACTAAACAGGCATGTAAATCATTAATTGTAGCAATGCTAACAGTAGATGTGGAAAAACTACATATGTGGCAGCATATATGAATGTTGTTAAACACAACAGAGAACTGGTTTAGTCCATTAGACACTCTGATCTAAACACATAGCTTCATGGAATATTTGTAATTTGCATACAAATACGTATAAGAAAAACAGTACAGAAACCATGCTAAAAGCTAGCCAGCTACAACAGCTAACAACTGATGCAACCTATCCCTTGAACCATTTGTGATGCATTATTTGTATAAATAAAGACCTGTGCTTGCATAAAATTGTTTATTTGCATATTATTTGTTGTGTCTTACTAATGTTAAAACAATACCAATGACACCACTGATGCTGCCATTCTATTGTTTAGAACGGGAAATGTTGCTGCCATGAAGACGTGATGTCAACCTATTAGAATTCTATACAGAGTACATGCACTTCACACTACATCATACGCAATCGATTTGTGAAGTTTTTACAGGACTAAATATTTTGTGCCATCACTCACTTTTACTTCTCAAACATTTAATAAAGGTGAAAAAAAGTCACAAGTTATATCTCAATGTTCAAATGTGCAAAACCAGATTTAGAATAATGTTAAAGTATTAACATCAAATGTTGCACCAAAGGTCAAAGTATAACATCCTTCACCTATTGCTTTTTCTTTTTATAAAAATAAATAGCCATTAATTTTTCTCATTTTTAATTAATGTGTGGTGTGGAACAGTATCACAATACAAAAGGTGAGAGATGGGTTACTAAACACCCATGGATTTGTAGTCACAAGTGTCATGGTCCAAGTGTGCTGTGTAACAAGTTTTGTTACACAATGACACAAAGACTAAAAGACGAAGGGGCCATTGTTGTGTAGATTAAGTGCAGGAGTGAAGTGTACTCTAACCAAATCCCCACACAGAGTAACTGAAAGTAAAGTTATACGGAGTGGAAAGTGAAGCCTGTGCCATACCTTGAGCCCCTGGATCTTATCGCAGATGACCTGGACTCTGCGTTTAATTGCAGTGTCGCTATCGTTGCTCCTAAAAGACAACAGATTTGACAGATCAGTTTTATGCTTCAATCATAAATTCTAAAGGAAGGTGTATAACTAAATCAATATAATCACTAAACTATAAAAAAGGAAAGAAAAGAAAAAAGAAATAGATGCTGGAAAATGTTATTTTGGTGGATTTGGTTTCTAAATAGACATGAGGTTTTTAACATGTATCACTTTTCATACTGCAGTTTTATTCAATTTTATAAATGATTCTGATTTACCCCTGCCGTAGAACACCATAAATTATCTGTTGGATTTGATCCTCCTCACTGCTGAACTCTGACCCAGAGCTCTGACTTTGATCTATCAAAAGATCAGGAGTCACCTGAAAACAGAAATCAAGAGATTCAACAGCAAACACACACAAAGAGTACAAAACTATACGAATAATACCTTCTTATGCATTACCACCTTCAATGGTTATTGGAAGGTTTTTTTCTTCAAATAGAGTACAGTATCACTGAAAGACCATATATTCACATATGCACACACAAGCTGTGTAAATATTTCCTGAACTCATTTACAATCCATTACTCTCACAATGCAATTTGAATACAGGGTCTGTCACAGACACCACCGCAGTAAGCCAAGTCACATTTACTCGAGAGAATGGGGTCAGTCTGCTGGATCAGCTTTCTGCAACTTGCTACAGTTACGTTCCAGCTACTCACAAATCAGAGTGAAATGATAAGGACTGATTCTATTGAAAATGAATGATTTTAATAGGACCATATTTTAACTAGAGATGGGTTCTCGTCACAGAACACTAGGTGTATCCCCCACATGGCCCCACATTTGACCCCTATGGCACTGAAAATTAGGTCAAGGCGACCTATTTTTCAAATCTTTAACAGGCATATCTGGTATAAAATACAAAGGAGCCTGTGCACAATTTTACATATCTGAATTTTTACATGGCCATGTGCATAATTCATATGACCCCTACGACCTTGAAATTGACCCAGTTTCAACAGGCTTGCAGAATTTCACACCAAGTACTACCAGTACGAATTTGAAGCCAATCCGTCAAAAAAAATTTTTTTTTCTATTAATAACAGTCTGGTAAACAGTTATTCAATGTCAACACTTCTACCTGGCACTGAAAAAATGTCTGAGCTAAGGAGGCCAGAGAAGGGAGTTAGACAGTGCTCCTTTGTATTTGCACCTTCCTCTTGAGATTTCTCTAAGAACGACTGCCATTTTACTTTTAGTGTTGAAGTTTGTAGAAATAGGTGAATATGTGGCATGATTCACAGTGCAGGCATTAAAGTATGGTGTAGCATTCATTAAAATACTCTCTGTTATATTCATCATGCTCATATTCTGGCATCAAATCATGCCAGCATTAGGTATGACTAATTATTATTATTACACACACACGCGCACACACACACACACACACACACACACACACACACACACCCCAATTCTAAGCCTTTATAGCTGTGCTGTAGACATAAATGTTTAAGATGTAAAGTGTACAAACATGAAGTTCTGATATTCAGACTTTGTAGTGGGTATTATTGACTGGTTCCACAGCTCAAATCAATTTACAGGTACAGCAATTTGAAATCAATTACCAATTTATGAATCATCCTTATTAGATAAATACTCACATGTGCATCTACAGCTTGCCAATTATTATGTAAACCAGTGGAAGGAAGAGCTGCAGTTTTGGTCATAGATCCAGAGGTTCGGGTTGGTCTGTTGAAACCTGAAGCAGGTAAGGATGACGGAGGAGGAGCATGTTCATTTGGAAGCACCAGCTGAGCAGGAGAAAGAATGGTAGTTGAAGCATTAAGCCCATTCCCTGCATTGAAGCCAGGACCGTGCTCCCTGGATGATCCTCCGACACTGCCGGCTTGTCCACCAGAATTGCTTCCTCCGATTTTGGTGCGTCCATTATATGGAGGTTTAACGACGTTGGAAGAAGATCCATAGTAGTTGTTTACTCCTCTCAGATTTTCCTTCTCTACAGAGCCATTCAGCCCTGCTTGGTAGGAGCCTCCCCACTGGTGCCTTTCTATCCCCCTGCTGATCCCGCTGCCCAAGTTGGAGTAGCTGCCGGAGCGTCCATCTCCATTAGGGCGGCTAAATTCCTTTGCAGAGTTGGGGTAGTCACTGTCTCGGTCTAGCAGAGAGCCGTGAGACTGAGCCCGTCGCAACCCGCTGCTGTCTGAGATGGAAAGATACTGACCATCCTCTATTCCATCCTCCCCTTTCCTAAAGGGTCAGAGAAACAAACATTACTGCACTACACATGATAATATATATTCTCAATAACAGCAACACAATGCATTATTCATCCCACAGCTACATATAATGTTGAGGAAGTTCCTCTCATTTCTCTCATTATAGGAGCTATAGATATTTGCTCACTACCAGATGCTTTCCTTCCTCTCTCAATAAGTAAACACAGCTTGTTAGAGTCCTGAAAACTCTCCTGTGGCAAAAAAAAAAAAAAAAAAACCCTTTTAACACTAAAGTGCCAACATCAGAGATTTCTTCAATTATCTTAATCGCATCCATACAGTGGGTGACATGGTGGTGTAGGGGTTGTCCATTTAGTATATGTTTATGTGGTAAATTTCCAACATAGGAATTTTCCGGCTTGACGATGGCTGAAAACCTACCTTATTCTGCAGTGCTTAGATTAGCACTATGTTTTACACACACACACACAAAACAAAACTGCACACACAACACCTACCCACTGAGTTTTTGACTGATGGTATACTTAGTCTGTGTCCTGACAAACCAGTATAAGAATATATTCACTGATAGTGACGTTAAAGCACTTCTGTAAATCGCTTTGGATAGGAGCATCTGCTAAATACTGTAAATGTAAATGTTACGCCTTAAACACCATCTTCAGCGATGACATGATGACAGACATCTTAAGTACAAACTATTCATGTAAATGGGCAGGCAGGTAATAGTAGGAACGTGTAAGGTGCACACTGTAAGTGTGTGTTACCTGGGCAAGCTGCTGTAAGCTGGAGATCGGAGCTGCACTCCGTAAGAGTCTCCCTTCTTTCCATCCTTGAGCACTACGTATGGTTGGCCTGCAATGCCCTGCACCCTGACAGCCACGCCATATTGAGACGCGGGTTTCCCCGAGCCATCTCGACGCCCTCCACCTGCTGTATCTTGCAGGTCGTTTATGAAGCGGATCTGAACCCCATGATCCACTGGGGTTTTTCTACCCGAGGTTGCAGACATGCTGGAACAGAATGAGTTTTTCAACCATCAGTGAATTTGTTCAACAACTCTCCAAACTGCAATAAAGTAATTACTGCTATTTAAGAGACAGAATAATTAGTAATATATAGATTTAAATGCTGCCTAAAAGATCACCAAATAGATTGTCTTTTTTTTTTTTAAAAAAGGTCTCCAAGCCTGGGTTCGCTTTTCAATGCATTTCCTTTCACTACTTGATTTCCTCTTTCGGCTGTATCACCAGTGATTTTAATTTAAGTGTCCATTTAATGAGTTGTGCTCTGTCAAGCTTCTGACTTTGCCGTCTGCTCCACAAAACATTATACACCGCCTGCCCAAAAAATAAATAAATAAATAAACAAACCAACCAATCCAAAAAAAAAAAAAAAGGTGCACACTAATATTTTCATGCATTTAGCCTTGATCACAGCATTTAATTTATTTAATTTATTTAATCTTCATGGCACTGTTGCTCCAGTTGTTCAGGTCGAGACTCAGCATCATTGATATGGTAATAAGATGAAATCAGTTGATGACCTGAATGTACTGAATGAACAGGTGATCACATCAATGGACTTTTGCTTCCCTGAATGCACAGGTGAAATGGGGACTCAAATAATGAAAGAGTTTTTCGGGGAGCATGAGGAATCATTTTCACATATGTAGTGGCACCTCAGAGTCCTGACCTTAACCCTATTGAAAGTTTCCGGGATGTGCTGGAGAAGACTTCATGGAGTGGTTCAATTTTTCCCCCTCATCAATTCAAGACGTTGGTGAGAAATGAACCCAACACTGGACGGAAATTAATGTTATGTTGCTTAAGTTTGTTGAAACAATGGCATGACGATTACACGCTGCAAGCAAGGCTAAAGGCGGAACAACAACAAATGTGTGTGTGTGTGTGTGTGAATTTATTTTTTGTCCGGACAGTGTATATCCGAATTAGAATGTGTTTTTATTTATTTATTTATTTATTTATTTAGTGCAAGTCTGAGCGGTGGTACACGAGCCTCAATTATTTGGGTTTCAGTTTTATCATCAATAATAATTTTATTTATTTTTAAATTTTTTTAAATTGCTGCCCGGTGTCTTGCAAATCAGCGATACATAACAGCCAACCAGCATCAACTCAGCAATGAAACATTTTATGGGGTCTCCTGTGGTGGGTATGCAGAGACACGTAATGGACACAGGACATCCATCCATCTTCTATTAGAATATACTATACAGAATGGCATAATCTGATTAATATGCTATCTCAGGTTAATAAGCAATTATTTAATGAGGTGAAGTATGATATAATAGAAAGAAGGTCCTGGGTTTGAGTCCCAGGCTCAGAGAGTGTGTTTCTCTGTTGAGTTTGCATGTCCTCCCCATGCTTGTGTGGGTTGCCTCTGGGTACTCTGGTTTCCATTCCAAAGACATGCAAATTAGTCCAATTGGCACTTCCAAATTGCCCCCAAGCGTGAGTGTAAATGGTTGTGTGTGTGTAGAACTGGCGAGCTGTTTAGGGTGTACGGCTGGGGTAGACTCCAGCTTCCCCACGACCCTACTAGGAATTCGGAAAATTGTCAAATGAGTGAGTGAGAGTGACGATACAGAGAAATATTCAGTCCAGGGGTTGATATCAGGCGAGACCAAATAATTCTCAAATCACACAAAAGCCAAAATTCTATAATTGTTTTATTACTCATTCAAATTATTTTTTAAAGTAGACGGTCACTTTACTTTTGTGCATGCCAATTCTAGAATCATTCAACTTGTCCGGTGGCAACTCTTGAACGCATAACAGTGGTTATTCTAAGTGGATAATGCTGGAATTAAAATAGTAGGCAAAAACCTCTTTGTTTGTCCAAGTCACTGACTCATAAATCCTTTAAATTCCATAAAATATTAGACCTAAAAAAAGACAATACCCAATATGACCCTCAAAATTTTCAATTGTGTACTCATGTCCTTCATATCACTATATGTACAAAAGCACTGAATGTAGCTTATTAGTAGCTTAAAACTGCAATAAATAAATCATTGAATAAAAATGTCCAACAGTGCAGAAAATGCTAAATGTCCTGACCTAGCACTGTTTGTTTCATATAGTAGCGTATGCCCTGTTCTAAAAGAATAAAAAAAAAAAAACAAAGCATTCGTGCGACTCAAGCTTTGAAATGTTCAATAGATAATCGTGGTTTGGCACATTGACTCAGGGTTACTAAAGAACACAGAAAGCTTAGCGGCAGAAGAGTCAACACTGTGTAGAGCAAGCAACCGAACGCATGCACAAGTATAGTAGCTTCTAAAAGGAAATACCTTCTTGCAAATGTAACCCGGGTTCTCTATAAGCATGGTTTAAAACACAACCCGGACATTAAAAGTTAGCCATATATTAAAACTGCTCTAAATGAGCACTTGACTAGATTATTGCCTATAGAGGTACAGGTATTTAACACACTGCTAAAGGCATACATAAGGACATACAGACAAATATAATATCTCTTAAAGCAAAGTGAAATATATTCTATTGCTATGTCTGTTAGGCTTAAGTTTTTTGTTTGGTGGTGTGTGTGTGTGTATATATGTAGAAGTTGGGGTCATCTGCCATACATGTGTTATGAGGGGGACATCAATTATTGTATACTTAGCAGTATATTAGAAATATAGTACTTCAACATCATTTAGTCCTCGTTACAGTGACAGTGGTGAGATTTAAGTACAAAGGGTGTGTTCTCTGAGCCATCAGCATGCTGGCTTTGTCAAACCTGAAGGGTGTGTATGTGTGTGTCTTTATTCCAACTGGATTTGGCAGTTTTGACACGCAATGGCATCTGACTGCTTGTGATCATGTTACAATAAATATGAATACTCACATTCCAGCAGAAGAGAAGTGACGTTTCAGAAAGGAAATTACTTTACCGTACGTCTAGATTTTGCAATGGAAATGTAGACGTCATAATTCATATTGTTCCCTATGGATCATTTATTCACAAAATAAACATAAAAAGGATAAAAAAAAAAAAAAAACTCCACAAGTGAACGACCCCAAAATAAAGGACAAAGAAAATAAAACAGCTCCGGTCTTAAAGTTCATTGTGGTAATGGGAGAAAAAAATATATATATAAATAAATAAATAAGTGCTACCTTCTGTTTAGTCCAGAGACACGCCTCCCCTTGTGGTGATCTCCGAAGAAACACATATGCATGCACACATTCAAATTACTTCCTCTTTAATATTCATACAGCAACACCATATCCTCTAATGTCCTGTATACCCATACAAACATATTTTTCCACATTTATTCCCTTATGGTTTTGTGTGTGCGTGTGTACAAGTATTTGTTACATATTAAAGACATGAAAGCATTTTAGCCAACAACAGAGTAGAAAGTGGGGATATTTTGGCTGATCCTCACTTTTTTGTTTTAAAACAACTGTTTGAAGGTTAAGATCTGGTTTTAAGATTCAGGTTAGAATCAGGTTCAAATTAGGCACGCAATGACAAAAGTACAAGACTGTGTCTGTTTGTGTGTGTGAGAGAGAGAGAGAGAGAGAGAGAGAGAGAGAGAGAGAGAGAGAGAGAGAGAGAGAGAGAGAGAGAGA
>JAQMYF010000001.1:34811911-34826345 GCA_030014195.1 Neosilurus mollespiculum
CGCCCAAGCTGGGAATCGAACCCAGGACCTTCTTGCTGTGAGGCGGACGTGCTAACCACTACGCCACCGTGCCGCCCAACATGACATTTGATGATAGTAAAATCAGGTAACATTATTACGATGTGTTCTTCCGCATAACAATAATTCCGCATGTTTAGGAATGCAAAATAGAATGCTTTATGTAAGTGTTGTATTTTTTGATGAAAGATACATTTTATTTTGTGGTACACATGCATAAAATGCTGTGATGTGACCGCAATAAATGAGGTAAGAAATATAGATTTAGGCACTGCCTAAAAGTGCCTAGCTTAGAGAACATTTCAAAAACAAGAATAACGTCACGTGAACCGAGTACAGGGTTCCCATGTGAAAAGGTACAGACAGACATACGCAATAGGTTTTTCTTGACGTTTCAAAAGCATCTTGAAGGTTAGACGCTTTTTCTTTATCAATTCCCCATGCAGGAGCTCAGCTATAAATTATTTAATAATAAAAAAATGTTAATAAAGGCTGTTGGCATTGTTATACATATTTACTTTTCCAATTTAAGATTTTAAAAACACACTAGACTCCTATAATATTAAATTACATTAAATTAACTTTTGTAATGAAAATGCAGTGGGGCAAGCCCCACTATCTCCGAATTGTCACTGCTGTCCCCCCAGTGCAGCTAACTGGGTTATCAAAGGCCAGCCATGTCTGTCACCACAGCCAGTGAGAGCCATATAAGAGAACCATTGCTATCGTTCGTAAAGTGTGGGTTAATTGGATAGCTGTCAGTGTGTTTCTGCCCTGCAGTGGCCTTGCGAGCTGTCCAGGGTGTATTCTTCCCTCGCCCAGAGTCGGCTGAGATGAGCGCTAGCCTCCCCTTGACCCTAATTAATTTTAAGCGGTTCAGAAGATGAATGAATGATAAATGAAACTGCAGTTCTGCAGTGTTACATGGATCACATCTTTAAAACAGGCAGTTTCATATACAGTGTCTTGCAAAGCCCTTTGGCTTTTTACCCATTTTGTTAAACATAAAAATCTGAAAATTGGCGTGTGCATATGTATATCACCCCCTTTGCTATGAAGCCCCTCAAAAGTTCCTGTGCAACCAATTACCATCAGAAGTCACATAATTAGTGAAATGAAGTCTACCTGTGTGCAATCTAAGTGTCACATGATCTGTCAGTATAAACACACCTTTTCTGAAAGGCCCCAGAGGCTGCAACACCACTAAGCAAGAAGCATCACACCACGATGACCAAGGAGCTCTACAAACAAGTCAGGGACAAAGTTGTTGAGGAGTACAAGTCAGGGTTGGGTTATAAAAAAAAATCCAACTCTTTGATCCCCCGGAGCGCCATCAAATCCATCATCTTCAAATGGAAAGAACAGGTTACCACAACAAACCTGCCCAGAGAGGGCCGCCCACCAAAACTCACAGAACCGGCAAGGAGGGCATTAATTAGAGAGGCAGCACAGAGACCAAAGGTAACCCTGGAGGAGCTGCAGAGTTCCACAGCAGAGACTGGGGTACTGAATAGTCATGCACACTTTAGTTGATGAATGAAAAACAATAGTCCATTTATGTTTGACACAAAATTCTGTTTAGTCGACTACAGATACTGTCTATTTAGTCAACTAGTCAGTCAACGAAGTCATCAGTATGGGGATGAAAAACAGTTATGAGTCAGGATTAGAGTCAGACATTGAGGAGAGTGACACGGAATGACATGAAATTTTGAATTTGAAAAATGTAGTCTGGTTTCCTAAAACTGAACCTAAAATCTACTTAAAATTATCAGCTAAGTTGTGATTTAGACTGCACCAGAAGCCACAAAATGATAGTAGTTAATGAAGCCGCCAAGTGAGGACCAGTTTGACATCTGTTTCTCAAACTAGAGACTCTGGTTTAATTGTCTTGCTCAGGGCCTCAGACTTCTCTTTGTATCCTGGTTAGAGCCAGTTTGTGCTGTTTTGTGAGGGGAGTAACATACACTGCTGTATGAGATTTATAGTTTTTTGGCAGTTTCTTGTAAGAAACAGCCTTTATTTCTCAGAACAGAAACAGACTGATGAATTTCAGAAGAAAATGGCCATTTTGAATCTATAAATCAAACCCACAAATGTGATTTCAACAACAGTTTTATCGTTTCTTTAAATCGGTTTTCATCTGAGCTGATATAATTGCAAATAAAGTTTTCTGATGATCACTTCGTGACAATCGTGGATTATCTTACACAGTGTGGCACTGAAACAAGTTTCAATTTAGTGAAAAATGGGCCTCTATACACCTACTTAAATATTTTATTAAAAATCCAGCTGTTTCTACTACAAGTCATTTACAACATTATCCATGTCAGGACAATTTCTGATTCATTTCATCTTTTTTTAGTGATGTGCTTTTCCTTCAAAAACAAGGCCATTTCTAAGTGACCCCAAACTTTTTTACAGTAGTATAATATATATAAAAGATCCTTGACTGCTTCAAAAATGCATTGTCTTCAGTACATTGCTTTAATTGATATTCCCACATATCTATAGCTATATAAAGGGATGCCTTGTCCATTTTTAACAGGACCAGGATGCAGAAGGCCAAGGTATCTTTATTAGCTTTTCTCTTACTGTTTTGAAACACTGAGTAGATGTATGGCCATCAAAAGAGCAACAAATAGCTATGCAGACAGTTAATATTTATTTCTATGCCATCTTTCTTGGCAGATGCTCTTACCCCATGTACCATTCAACTTAAACAGCATAGGATAAACAAAGAGGACTGCAACTTGACATGCAGTTTGTAGTGAATGCTATTAAACATAACCATCAATCACTGCAAAGCATAAAGAAACAGATTCATCTGACAGAACGTCTACCCTCTTCCTAACCCTGAGAACATTAGGGTTAGAGTGGCCTCGACTGAGACGAGTCATTCGTCCCCACAGTTTCACATGTCGCTCGTAATGCTGTTCCTGTTTACTACACTAGTTTCATTTTTTCTTCATTGCACGTCCCTTAGGCCAGGGCTTAACTCCCTCGGCATACTTTGTTTCTTTCCAAACTCCCTCACAGTCACCTGAGCTTCTTTCCTCCTTTTCAGTCTTGAACAAACCACAGTTTCTCTCTTTTTCTCTCTCTCAAAATGTGCCTCATTGGCATGACAAAAGAGGCTTTAATGTTGCCAAATAGTATAACATATAATCATGTACCAACAATGATAACCATTCTTTCTGTAACCTGCATTCCTGTGTTGCTCACTGAACACAGAATCACACATACACCCAGATACACCAGGAAATATTACTATCCCTTGAGTTCCCTGACAATTCATTCACGGGCAAGGAAAGGTGTGCCTCCTGAAAAGATATGATTGTTTAACGGACATATGAGCTTATCACTGTCACTGTGCATTTACAGGTCAATAACCAAGATGGCATGGCGCAGGAAGATTGCAACACTAAACGTTTCACAAGTGAGCTTTTCACCTTCCCAACATCAGATCAGAGTTAATGAGTACGTATTCCATAGTGAAGAGAAGACCACTACTATCCAGTTCAATCTGATCTACATCAACGAGACACCATAATGTGTATTATATCAAATTATCAGACCTGGAACTTAGCCATAACACAAACTCCTAAATACTTGTGCAATGAGTCACCGGTTTCACTCCTCAAGTGAAATCTCTATAGAAGATCAATCTCCATGGAGCCTCATGTGGCACGCTCAGCCATCTTACTGACTTATTCCATTTTTAACACTTTTAATGTTACCGCTATGGGCAGAAATTTGCATATTCAGACTCTGAAATTAAGAAACTTTCAGCACAGACATTACATATCCTTCTTCATTACCACAAGAAACTAAATGCTTAATGTGAACAAGTTGTATTTCAGAATGAAATCAGATTTTACTCCGAAGCTTCTGACTGCCCACGACCGCCCGCCCCCATGTTTTTATTCCAAGTGTGTAAATTAGTGAATTTTGCCACTGACACCATGGTGATAGTGATATCTTTTTGTCACCTCTGTGCTTTAGGTTTGAGGTGTGGTGATTGCTGTTTTAAGTCTCCCAGCAAAAGATTTTAAAAACGCTCCGAGAATTATAAGTGATCAACCTTGAGTACAATTACCATTTAAAAAAAAAAAAAAAAAAACATTGAATGCTCAATAAATAAAACAAAATGTATTTTTAAATAATCGTGTCCAATTATTTATAGTTAAAGTAATTTAGGATCATCTTTTGAGCATTATTTGATGTAGAAAATAATGAGCACCGGTGTCCATAATCATCCTCCTTTCCAACTTTTACCTTTACACCGGAGGTGCGTAACAAACACTCACAACGGCAGCTGCGACTCCAGACATTCAGTCGCTGATTAAATCGGTAAATTTAGGCAAATGTGGAACATCGTCTGCGTCACTTCAAAGATAAATATCTGGATTTTGTTTCATTTAAATCATACTTGGCCTACTCTACTTCGATCGAGGTGCATTCGTACATAATCGTGACCACCGGAATAGGGGTAAGCCACTCTACACCACACACAAAACAGTATTTTGGTTAAAGATTGCACCAACATAACAACTGAACAGTAACATTTATATACACGTTATACTTAACAAAGCATATTTAATATTAAACTGTAGAAACTTAGTAAAAGTGATGACTGTTTCAGTGGTGTTACTTTATCCCAAATCCTGAATGTCTGTCCATTCGGGTTCACGCGGTAAGAAATAATACCTTCGGTACTCTCTCTCATTCATATATATATATATATATATAAAAAATACACACATCATACACGGTGGTTTGGAATTCAGCTCGGGTAGAGAAACCTGTTAGCCACGTCAGAGTTCCCGAGAGAGAGAGAGAGAGAGACTTGGAGCTCGAGCTCTCACTGATTTGTGCACCTGCGACTAGCAAATGACATCAACTCTCCAAACAAAAAGCTGTTTACAAGAAAAACACTCGTAAATTATTCTAACACATTCATCTTTTTACTAAACCTTATTTGCATAGTTGTATATTTACTACCCTATACCCCAATTTCTCCTCAAACACCATAAAACTACTTTACAATTCCAAAACTTACTACAAACAGTTGAAAGTAAAACTTTTAGACTGGTGCTCTGTCTCCTAGGCAGCGAGGTTGCTAAGATAAAAGTCCCTGAGATAAAGCTCTCATAAAGTCAGCAGTAGTTGTTGGTTTTTTTGTTTTTTTGTTTTTTTGTAGAAAAATAGCCTCAGTGCTAACATGCTAGCAGGATAGCGAATAAATAAAGCAAAGCCCCGCAAACCGCGTTAACTTACATACCTACAGTCTCCGTGTTTTCTATCCAGTTCTGTAAGTTTCCTTCATGAAATAAGTTTCAGTGACACCTTGCATGTCACTACTCACCAACCCTGAGTGTGTAAACTCCTCCAAAATACAACCTGTTACCTTTAACCGACCGACGCTCTCAGCCACGCCCACCGACGCCAGGGGCAATAATACGGTTGGACAGTACGTGCGTGGGGGTGGAGCTACGAGGCAGCGCGTTTTTAATTAGTAATAGCAAGTTAAAGCGTCATTAGTTAGTTAGTCATTTGCTTAACCGCTTAATCTTACTAGGGTTGCGGGGAGGCTGGAGTCTCTCTCATCCAACATCCTGAAGGCAGGATACACACTGAATACCTCGCCAGACCATCGTAGGGCAACACTCACACACCTAGGGGCAATTTGGAACAGCCTGATGCGCATGTGTTTGGACTGTGGGAGGAAACCGGAGTACCTGCAGGAAACCTAAGCAAGCACAAGGAGAACATGCAAACTCCACACAGAAACCCTCGAGCCTGGGACTCGAACCCTCTTACTGTGAGGCAGACGTCCTAATCACCATGCCATTAGAAACCATTCATTCAGACCCAGTGCAGTGCTTTACAAAGACGGAGTCCATTTAGGATCCTGATATTCATTCATTTGTCACACCACTTAATCCTAGTAGGGTCGCAGGGAGGCTAAAGCCTACCTCAGCTGACTCTGGGTGAAGAAGTGGTACACCCTGAACAGCTTGCCAAACCTCCACACACAACACACACAACCATTCACACTCACTCCCAGGGGCAATCTGGAATTAGCCTAACGTGTATGTCTTTGGACTGTGGGAGAAATATCTCCCTATATCAGTAGGAAACCCACACAAGGACAAGGAGAACTTGTAAATTCCACACAGATAAGCCCAGGACTTGAACCCAGGACCTTCTCGGTCTGAAATGTTAAACACTATGCCACCATGCCGTCCTGTCATAGCAAGTTGAAATGTTAAAATCGTCCTTGTTGGACAGAGTGCTCCATGTAGAGTTTAGAAAGCAGTCATTCAGTCCCAGTGGTAGTGGAGCTCTACCATCCTGAAGACTTTCGCTCCAACCCTAATCATGTCCACCTGACCATCCAGTCATCTAATTACGACTTAAGACTTTGAAATGAAGACTTCAGGCCATGATTAAATTTGTCACATGTGCCCCACTAGGGTTAGACCATAGAAATTAACACAAGACCCTAGTATGACGTGCCTTTGGTAGCCGCCATATTACCAAGGACTAAAATCCACCATTCCGATAAGATGGGTGTTGAATGTTGTGTTTTTACTTGCTCCAAGTGAAATAGTAAATCTAAAGCTCATGGACTTTCATTTTACTTTTAAGTATTGTATATACAGGATAATTGCATTTTTTAAAATTATTTATTCTCTTTTTCAAAAAAAATTAAAAAATCGAAAGTCCAAATATTTGTTTAATTTTACCTGTATCATGGTATTTTACCAGCACATTTAACCGTATAACTTAAAGCAATTTCTCAATCCTGCAGCTTGTTTACATGTATAAAGCCTAGTTGTTAAGTGTAACTAGTCTGGTAATATGGCTGCAACTTTGGCACATTCCGAATACACGCAATATACAGAGTAGCACCAGTCATGTGTTTATGTATCTGGGTTGGAGCCAAGGTCTTCAGGAAGGTAGATATCCAGGAACAGGGTTGGGCACCCCGGTCTACATGGGTCCATGTCTGTGTTCCCCAGGATCTATGCTTCCCAATACTGATATTCTAATGGAATAAAGACCAGGGAACATAGGTACTGAGGAACATAGTCCCTAACATTGGGGAATATTGGGTCTGGGTAACATGGGGTCTGGGGAACATGGGGTCTGGGGAACATGGGGTCTGGGGAACATGGGGTCTGGGGAACATGGGGCTGATCCCGTTCTACATCATCTGATGACTTCATCATTACCGATTCCAGTCACCGATTGTGGTAGATTCTCAAAAATAATAAATATAATATCTCAAAAATGCAAATCTAAAAAAAAAATTTAAAAATGTAATTCTATTATTTATAAAATTAGTAATATATAAAATTAAACTTGTGTACTGACAATAATGAAAATAATAGGCCTATATTCTATACAGTATTGGAATATTTGTTAATGACTTGTCGATAAGCTAAAAAAGCAACCTGTGTGAGGTGTACCCACACAGGTCCTGGGCTTGGGTGTATCTGTGTGGAAAACAAAACACTTGTGAAATTATTTATAAAAACAAGCAAAACCCCCTCCATGTTAGCCTAAAACCCAACTAGGGTTTTTTCCATGTTATTGTTATCAACCAATAGAGGGAGGCATTGTCCGTCAGGCTTGTGCAATGTTTCATGTAGGACTCATTGATCGTATTTTCAGGTTGTAAGGTGGATATGGGCAGCACAGTGGCGTAGTGGTTAGCACGTCCACCTCATATCAAGAAGGTCCTGGGTTCAAGTCATGAGTGCAGTGAGGGTGTTTCAGTGTGGAGTTTGCATGTTCTCCCCTTGCTTGCGTAGGCTTCCTCCGAATACTCCAGTTTCCTCCAACAGTTCAAAGCATGCACGTTATGCTTACTGGCTGTTCCGATTTGCCCCTAGATGTAAGTGTGAGTTGTGTTTGTGTTAGCCCTGCAATGGACTGAAGAGCTATTCAGGGTGTACCCCGCCTTTGCCTAGAGTCGGGTGAGAGGTTCCAGCCTCCCTCTGACTATATTAAGATAAAGTGGTTTGGGAAATAAATTAATGGAGTTTAGATATTATTTACCTGCTGTTACTTCAGAAGGTATCTGTTCAGTACATATATTGCAGCACATTTTTCCAATCAATAAATGAGGACCCCTGTGCTTGAAAATTTGATATCTCTATATCACACATGTTAAAGCCAGTGAACACTAAATGTCTACTCTGAAATATGTGCCTCTGACTGAAAAAAAAAAAAAAATTACATCAGTGTTTATCAGAAGGGATGAAATAAATAGTCATTGTAAATAACCTTTTAAATTGGTGTTGCATGGTCAACTAGATTTTCCGTGCAACACAGTATCACAATCATAACTTCAAGTTCACCTGTGTAACACCAACTTAATTATTCGTAATATAGTGTTGAGAGTGCAATGTTTTGTGTTGCAAGTTTATGAATTCAAGTCAACAACTTGGACACCGAGCCTGAAGATGCATAAAAAATCGACGATGCACAGGGGACTGAGTTTTTGTACAACAATGTTGCACAGGAAATCTTTGCAAGTTGACCGTATAACTGCTCTAAAGGTGCAGTCATCAATGCTTATCGATTCGAATGGACTGTGCAAAGCCCTGACCTCTACCCCACTGAACACTTTTGGAGCGAACTGGAACATTGCATGCCAGGCTCCCTCCCCCAGCATCAGCCTCACTAATGCATTTATGACTGAATTTACACAAATCCCCATTGCTGTGCTCAAAAGCCTTCCCTGCAGTTTGAAAAGTGAACAGCAACTGGAGACTAACTCTACAACCCTAAATCTCAAAATGTTGTAACAGGTATATTGGAATTAAAAATGAAAATGTTTATTTCTAAAATAAATAAATAAAATAAAATTAAATTAAAATTAAACACTTTTTCTTTTCACAACACTTAAAATACATTTTGGGCCTGAAAGCATCAAGTGATGAAGCATGTCAGATGTTATTTTGTGCCAATCTTCCATCAAGCAGATCTTGCTCATGCTTACAGCATTATTTGCGCGTAACGTAATATGTTTAAGTGATACAGAGCTTATTTTAACATAAATGACCATAAAAAGCACAAATCTGGGCAGTTTATGCCATGGATTACTAGCAAGGGCTGAACCAATGCACCAAGCAAGTGATGTGAACTCATTTGTCTGGGTTGTCCAGTGTAAGTAAACAAGCAGCGAGCGACATTTTAGGTGATAAAACATCCCGCATACCTTTTACTTGTTTCCGTCTGGCGAGGCGCTGCTTCCGTCCGTTGTCATCCTTTGACATTTTAATAAAGGAATTCTGTACGAACACCTTCTGGTTTTAGATGTAAATGCTTGGGCTTCTTGCCAAGTAGTTCTGCCTGGAGGTCACGCCGATAGCAGGTCGGCATGAAGTTGTCCTCGCAGACTACTGAATTGCATCTGAAAGGAAACATTTTCAGAGTATGGCCTGTGCTGGTGTTATGTTTTCCATGATTTCTGTGCTCGTTGTTTCTGCAGCCGTCGCCATTCTCCTGGCGACACAGCTCAGCACTGGTCGATAATGTGCTATCTTAGGCTGATGTCTGCTGCACGCAGCCCAGACTATAGGACAAAACAACGAATTCGTGTAACAACCTGGGCAGGAACAGCCAATGAAGAAGGCAACATGTCACTGCGCATGCATAGTAGTAATAGTAGTGTGGTGGCACTCACACGTACTTGACAATAAACAAGGACTGACATTGCCTGATGGAACCACTGATGTCATACATGATCGTCTTAAAGAGCTAGTAATACAAATTCACCACAGGTACCCTTTAAGGCGTGCAACAGTATGGGGTGTCACTTTTGTTGATTTGAAGATTTGCCACACATTGTCTCCTGGAGGGTGGCACAGTGGCGGAGTGGTTAGCATGTTCACCTCACAGTGCTTGCATGGGTTTCCTCCGGGTACTCTGGTTTCCTCCCACAGTCAAAAAACATGCACAGTAGGCTAACTGGCTGTTCCAAATTGCCCCTAGGTGTGAGTGTGAATGGTTGTGTGAGTGTTGGCCCTGCGATGGCCTGGTGAGCTGTCCAGAGTGTACACCGCCCTCTCCCTCAGCTGAGATGGGTGCCAGCCTCCCCGCAACCCTAATTTAGATTAAGTGGTTTAGAAAATGAATGAATGAATAAATGAATGCCTGCTGGGGAGAGGTCAGGACTCCAGGCAGGTCAGCCAAGTGCCCCTACCCTGCTCTTCTGCAGCTATGCCTTTGTAGTGTGTGCACAAAGTGGCTATAGAAAAGAATCAGCCTTCTTTAAAATATTCACATTTTGTTGCTTTGCAGCCTTAAATAAAAACAAACCTGTCCAACTGTATTTACTGAGTGCAACTTATAAGAGTCAAGTGAAATGTATAATGGCAGCCTGTAACAGATTCCCAAGTTCAGGACATGGCAGCAGATGGGTAGTTCACTCTGTTTATTCACAGTCCCAACAAACTGTATTCTTTTCACACGCACACACATGCGCACACACACACACACACTGTTCCCTGGTCTCTCTCAATCACTACCCTGTCTCTATATGAATTACCCACAGAGAAGGCACATAAATAAGGCTAATAATTAGCCATGTGTGCATTCAATTACTCACCTGCCAGCTTTACCAGACTTCTCTCCACCTGCAGAGGGTGCCACACAACCGTTCAGAAAAAGACAATCACTGAGACAGTTAAAGGGTCACCCGCTCTTACAAATACTTGTAAACTCAACCATTCACTCACTCACTCATTTGCCGAAATGCTTAATCCTACTTGGGTCGCATTGAGGCTGGAGCCTATCTCAGCCGACCCTGGATGAAGACAGGGTCGTGTGTTTGCCCTGAACCATTGCAGGCACACAACCATTCACACCCATGGGCAAATTGAAACATACAATTAGCCTAATGTGCGTGTCTTTGTGCTGTGGGAAGAAACCGGAGGTCCCGGAGGAAACCCACAAAAGCATGGCAAAAACACAGGTGTAACTAAATGCCTTCTCTATTGCATACAAAGCTAATTTGCTTCTGTCTGTGATAAACTGTAATTATTCTGATTAGTTCAGTGTAAAAGCAGCTATTTCTTGGGCATTCAAGTGCTTGAAAGTGTAGCTGAAAGCAAACAATCAGCTATGGTGGCAAGGCACTATTGGAAAATCTCAAAGATAAAGTTGTGGGTAGGCACAAGTCAGGAGATGGACACAAAAAAAAATCAAAGGCTCTGTAAAAAACCCCAGGTGCAGAGTAAAGTCTATAATCATGTAGTGGAAAGTGTTCGGATCTACGAGGACGCTTCTTGGATCAGCCTGTCCCTGTTAACTGGATGGAGGAGCTAGGGGAAACAGGTCATAGAGCATACCAAGAAGCTTATGGCAGTTACAGAAATTTAAGTCAAAGAGTGGTCATTGTGTGCATATGATAATAATATCACAAATGTCCACAAATGTGGCTTGTATGGGAGGGTTGCTAGAAAAAAAAAACGTTTGTCAAACAAAAGGAAAAATGGATGGGGAGAAATACACTCATATTTTTTAAGAAAACCTGCTGCCCTCTGCCAGAAAGTTGTCGATGGGAAGAAGGTTAACCTTCCAACATAGAGCCCAGACTTACTGTATAACACAGAGTTGGTAAAGAAGTAAGAGTGCTGACACTATCCTTTATCCTTTTTTTTCTGAATTGTTTCTATTATTTTTTTCATTTGGTTGTCATAAATTGCATTGAGTAAATACAGCTGGAAATATTTTTGAATATGTGTGTGTCTTCATTTCAGGCTTCAGAGCAACAAAATTTTAATATTCTGAGGGGGGAAGATGATGCTTTTCAATATCAACTGTATGTATAAGTGTCACTGAAAATTATGTCATCTTGAATACAGCATAAGTTGTTCCAAAATCTTAATGTACTTTTCGGCATTAATGCTACCTCCACAGAAGTGTAAGTTACCTTTTCCAAGTACACTAACACAAGCCCATACCTTGACAGGCCCTGGACTTTGGACTTGTTGCCCATCTGGATGGTCCGTTTTGTCATTATTCTGAAGAACATTAATTCATGTGACCACAATACATGTTTGCACAATGTGGTGATGCATCCCTAAAGCCATCTGACAGTGCTTCTGAATACAGTTAACATAAGGCTTCCTTTCTGCACCGTAAAATTTTAACATCCTTAGTGAACAAAACTTCATATTATTCATTCATTCATTCATTTTCTAAGCCACTTTATCCTAATTAAGGTTGTGGGGCAATTAGCCTTCTAAGTATTTTTTTGGACTATGGGAGGAAACCAGAGTACCCGAAGGAAACCCACTCAAGCACATGGAGAACATGCAATCTCCACACATAAACACCCTGAGCCCGGGAATCAAACCCGGGCCTTCTTGCTGTGAGGAGGATGTGATAACCACTGCGCCACCGTGCCGCCTAATCCATATTATAGTACTTAATAAATGTCTGTCAAAGTAATCCTAAGCTCATGTGGTGATGATTAGATAAAAAGATGAATAATGTTTTTGATGCAGTACCGTATGAAGGATCAGAGATTATCTTTGCTCTTTTTTGGACCAAATGTCTCCAGATTCTTTCTTTCTTTCTTTTTCTTTTTGAACTGTTTAAAGCTTCTTGGGTTATGGGGAGGCTGAAGCCTAACTCCGCTGACAGCTTGCCAGTCCATTGCAGGACCAATACACACACATCCATTCATACTTACACTCACACCTAGGGGCAATTTGGAACTGCCAGTTAGCCTAATGTACATGTCTTGGGACTGTGGAGAAAAAAACTGGAGTACCCAGAGGAAACCCATGCACACACATGTAAAGACCATGCAAACTCCACAGAGAAACAGCCTTGCTGAGCCCAGGACTTGATTTCAGGACCTTCTTGCTATACTAACCCCTACGCCACCATGCCCCCCCCCCCCCCCCCCCAAAAAAAAAAAATAATAATAATAAACAAATAAATAAATAAATAAACAAATAAATAAACAAACAAATAAATAAACAAACAAACAAACAAACAAATAAATAAACAAATAAAAATTTTACATTTCGAATACCATCTCAGATTATTCTTTATTGGGGTTGTGTAATGGAGTGTTTAACAAGCATACCCTGATCAGCCATAAGATTAAAAATATTATGACCACTAACAACTGAATTGCATTGATTATCTCATTACAGTGGCACTTGCCAAGAAGTGAAATATATTCTGCAGAAAGTAAAAAGATGGAAAGAAGAGTGTTTAGAGAAGAGCAGCTCTGATCAATCACCTGTGATGAGAGAGGTTACTCTGTAAAAGTGGATTTTTTTTTTTGGCACAGCATTATAGTAGGACCTTTCTTCTTTATCTTCTTCATGTGCTCACATGACAATGTAAAGCCAAAATCAGTCATTATTAGAAGTTTCACCATTTTTACTAAGCCATGATATGATTAAAGTACAAGGAAAAGGAGTTGAGGTGGATGGCAAATGTTTATACTGGACTACATTGACACATTCTTTATAACGAAGCAAGGCTTTAAAGGTTTTCACTAACCAGGCATATTAAATAAACATAAAATACAGTGTACAGGAAATAAAATGTAACTGAACGTCATGTCTTTTTGAAACCTTTTGCTTATCCTGTACATGAGTATACTGTAACTGCAATAATATCAGTAAACATTACCATCTTTTTTTATTTCTTTAAAAAAAGAAACCTTCTGTTTCCAAATAGATATAGGGTAACAACTCTAATCATAATGATTAGCACAGTAAGAGCTTAAGAATCTTCCACTGCCCCTTTTGACCATTCAGTCACAGCAATTCCACAACTGAACCAAATCTGTGCAAGCTAGTGTGAGCCAAAGCCATTACCATTTTCACAGTCAATTCCAGGGCTCGATTACTTTTACTTAGAGCTACTGTGAGGCTATAAATCTGGAGAATTTTGCCTGACAATTACCCATGGGCCAGACAAGGCCATTTTAAACATTAACATATTGTTTTAGCTAAACAGCAAAAAATTATATAGCTGAACATTTGTCAAATGCACCTTTCCTTCCTCTTCCTTCATGGCTGAAGTGCCCTTGAGCAAGGTACCTAAGTCCCAACTGCTCTCCGGGCACCTCCATGTGTGCCTCAGCCCACTGCTCCGAGTGTGTGTGCTCACTGTTAACATGTGTGTGTGCTCATTTTGGATGGGTTAAATGCAGAGGCAATAATTTCCCTTGTGGGATTAATACAGTATAGCAAAATCATAAAACTTAATATCTCATTTACATGACATTAAAAAATTTCTCTATAGGTTATTTGCAAGAAATAGATTACTGCCTCCGTTTAGGTAGAAGACAGGTGTTGAACCATAACTCTATAATAATGCTGTGGTTGTCATAGACTAGCATAAAATTTATTTAAATAGTTGAACA
>JAQMYF010000001.1:34826445-34853867 GCA_030014195.1 Neosilurus mollespiculum
AATTTTTTTGCTAAGTATACCTTCTTGTTTGTTGTGATGGGTATTTCATGTAAATTATGGTACACTTTTTAGTATGGTATGCCACACTGTGCGTCACTGAATTGCTCTGTCCCCAGGTAGCATGGTTTGAGTAGGCTGGGATAAAGTGCACAAACAGGTTTTTGATTTGAGGCTTAAAGCCCTAGACTACAAGCCTTGGGTAGCCTTGAGATAGCCGTGGGTCACGATAGTGTTACCTTTCAGTTGGAGGCGATGATCTATTTATAAATCAACATTGTTTTTCTTAATAGTTAGTAGAATCCTTTCTTAACACGTGACGTAATTTGGTGCCCTCTGTATGATATAATGTCCTCAGGAAGTCCACAAAAACATGATCAGTTTCAATAGTTTTCATTACAGTGGGGAATTTCTTTCAGAGGTATGATAACCTAGATCCATGAACAAATCTGTGTCTAGGTGAGACCAGGGAAATGTGATATGGACAACAATTCTAATAGGACATTAGGAAAGTGTCTAGGGGTTCTAGATTGTACAAACACTTGGCAAGAAGTGATAAAAAGGGATTCATCATGGCTCAAAGAAAGCAACCAGAACATGTTACAAATTACTGGGAGAGAGAAAAACCACTGACATAAAGACTAGTGTTTTTTGACGATCCGCTTACCAAGCACAGCATGACTTCTGACAATATGTCACACACATATTCAAAAGGAAATCTTATCTTTTGTTCAACATTGTCAAGCAAAACAAATCATTGTGGTATACAGTTATGAAATTCAGAGTAAAATTACCTTTATTGTCAAAGGCATAGGTACCAGACATACATAGGGTTTGAAATTGCAGTGCTCACTAAGGCCCACCGTACAGGGGGCAAAAAAAAAAAAAAAAGTGTATGTGTGTGTGTATATATATATATATATATATATATATATATAAAATCATAATCATAATCATGATGATAACAAAAGTCGGGTAAAAAAAGTTAGGACAGAAAGTGTAACTATAAACTTTTGTAAGGTAAAAGAGATGAAGTCAGATTCACATGGCGTGTTTTGGTCAAGATGGAGAATGAATGAACCACAAGACAATACTTAAATATCACATGTCAAATAAATATTAAATATCACAGTATAACAGCAAATAGGTCCAGTGAAAACATTCTGAGAAGAAGAGTGTCGATTCTGTAAAAGAAAGTTAGTTCTTTGATATGTTGAAGTCAGTTCTTAGATATCTTTTGATAGAGAATATATTTACCGTCTGTAAAATGGAGGAGGACAATACACCTGAGCTCCGAGCACTCAAGGATAAATCTGCGAGCCACATATGCAGTGACTTCAGTTTTGAGTTTCTACATTTGCAGCAATTATCTAAAATAAGCCTTGTGGTCATAATCTGAGGAGTACCTATCACTTTTACAAGCTTCTAAATTCGGTGGAAGTCAACGAGAAGGTTTTGAAGAGTTCTGACTTGAGTGATACAGATTCAAATGCAGATGAAGTAGTACGTGAGAATGGGATATTATGAACCTGAGGCTAAAATGAACCATCATGTTTCTGGTAAGTCTGTTGGTGATGTACATCCTATGCTCCCCTGCTTTGACCACATGATTAGTTAGCTTCCTGTTTTGGTGCCATGTGCCCTCCTTTCATGTTTTCCACAAAAAACTCAATCTTGTCATCATAACGGTAAGTCTTTCAAGCCTTCTTTAATTTGATTTATTTTTAAATTTTTTAAATCGAAATTTCTTCGAACAATTCAGTAGATATCAGATGACAAAAGGTGGCCTCCAGAATGCAGGATGAGAAACAGCTGTGTGACGAAATGCCAGTAGCTGGGTTGAATCATTTTCTGATAAGTAATGATAGCTCTAGTGATTGTTTTTTTT
Source organism: Neosilurus mollespiculum (assembly GCA_030014195.1). NCBI lineage: Eukaryota > Metazoa > Chordata > Actinopteri > Siluriformes > Plotosidae > Neosilurus > Neosilurus mollespiculum. The sequence continues at coordinate 34,828,331 of JAQMYF010000001.1, forward strand.
TGTTCAGTGCACCTTATAGAGAAAAGGATTGCAGTAACAGTCCTTGGCAATTTTCTTGGGTCCGTAAAATGTTTTGGTTGTGCTACAAGGATTTGTGAGGGTTGACTTCTGGGTTGTTATTAGAAACTAGTTATTAGTAGCAATGACTGTCAGTTTTAAGGGAACATTATCTCAACAAACTCAGATTAGATTCTCCATGACTGTAGTTATCTGAGCAATCTGGGGTCATTGAGCTCTGAATAAACCCGGCATGGGTTGATGAAAGTAGTCAGAATGAACAAAGCTTAGAACTTACATGCAAACCCTGTATCTGGCAAGACTTTTATTATTAAATGTACTGTGAGTGCAACCTCTATAAGCATAGAAAGGAAATGTCCCGAGTCCTTGTTGAGTCTGTGCTGCTTAGGTTTGCCTCAGTAAAAGACAATCACTGTTTCTGCACCTTTTTCTGTAGTACTGATGGTGACAGTCTTTAGTTGTTTGCACAATTGGAAAAATATGCATGAAAAACCTTAATTATGCAGAAGAAGCACACTGAACTTACTTTATTAAGTTCATTCAGTCTCTCTGATCTGGGGACCCATGTGGAGACAGTCAGTATGTTTACATGACGTTAGAAAAAGTCTTATTTTATAAGTGTAAAGTGTATATTATTGAATCTGACTAAAACTGGACTTTAAAATAAATGTAAACACACACACACACACACACACACACACACACACACACACACATATATATATATATATGTATATAAGATCTTGAGTCGATTTTCCGTAGAACAGTGCTCAATACGTCGAAGTAAGGTTTTAACTTTATACATTTGTTATACATTTTTCCTATTAATACCACAATTTCATGCTGAACGATAGTAGGGGTAGATGTTTAGATTTCATGCCCATAAAAAATAAATATAAATGCTATGATTTTATGCCGGTGCATAGTAGTGGTAGATTTTCAGATTCCATGCCCAAAGCAATAGTCCGTATCTATTTCCAGATTTGCATGCATGTTTACCACTCATAACGATAACAGATCACATTTAAAGATGTGCTATAGTATTATCATACGTATTAAACTTTGTAAATTTGTTAGCCCTTTGAACCATAGATTTTCCACAAGTATTGCTAGTTCCTAATAATAGGTGTTTAATAGGTGTAATAATAGGTGTTATAGGAGGCTGGTGTTATAGGAGTAGCGTGGCTCCTTTAAGAGCTGTCTTTAAGGGCTTAACTTCACATTATGTTACACCTTAAGCTAACTGGATAATCTTGATAGACCCTAGGTGTGAATGTGAGTGTGATTGGTTGTGTCTGTGTGTTCTGTGATGGTCTGACAAGCTGTTCAGGATGTACCCCACCCTCGATCGGAGTTGGCTGGGATGCGCTCCAGCCTCCTCATGACCCTAATAAAGGATAAAGGTGTTTCGGAAAATGTAATGAAAAATGAAATGAATTCTTTTGGCTTGCAAAGAACCCTGACCACAATCCCAGTGAACACCTTTGGGATAAACTGGAATGCTGACTGGACTCCAGGTCTCCTTGCCTGACATCAGGGCCTGACCTCATTAATGCACTTGCGGCTGAATGAGGAAATTGTCACAATCATTTTCCAAAATCTAGTGGAAAGATTTTACAAAAGAGTGGAGGTTATTATAATAACAAATAGGGACTAAATCTGGGTTGGGGTGTCCAACAAGCACATATTGAATGTCTTGGATGGTCAGGTGTCCATAACAATTGGTCATATACTCACTTATTTGCCAAACCTATTAGGAGTAAGCAAGGAGTACGTACACTCCCTGGCCAAAAAAAGTCACACACACACTAATATTTTCATGAAGTGCATTAAGCCTTGATCACAGTTCAGTTCAAGTTCAAGAAGCTTTATTGTCATTTAAACCATATATAGCTGATGCAGTACATAGTGAAATGAAACAACGTGTCTCCAGGACCAACATAAAGGCCAAATTCGGAAAAAACAACAACAACAACAACACAGAGCTAGGATCAAGGTTTTTGTCCTAGCCACATAAAGTGCAAAGTGTGCAACTAGGTGAAAACAGTGCAAAGACGCAGTGTAAAAACAGTACAAAAAGAAAAAGTACGAAAAGAAAAAGAGTTTTTTGTGTAATTCAGTCCTGGGTGTTGAGGAGCCTGATGGCTTGAGGATAGAAACTGTTACATAGTCTGGTTGTGAGGGCCCGAATGCTCCGGTAGCTCTTTCCAGATGGCAGGAGGGTGAAGAGTGTGTGTGACGGGTGTGTGGAGTCATCCACAATGCTTTTAGCTGTTAGTGTGAATGTCCGTGATAAAGGGAAGAGAGACTTCAATGATCATTTCAGCTGTCCCCACTATCCGCTGAAGGGTCTTGTGATCCAAGATGGTTCAGTTCCCAAGCCAGGCAGTGATGCAGCTTGATGAATGTATATACATAACTTACTGGTGTTATAGGAGGGAGAAGGCAGGGAACAGTCTGAACAGGTCGCCAGACCATCGTAGGGCCAACACCCACAACTATTCACACTCACATCCACATCTAGGGGCAACTTGTGTGTGCGTTTTGACTGTGGGAGGAAACCCGGAGGAAACCCACACAAGGGAGAACATGCTAACAGTACACAGAAACACCGGGACTCAAACCCAGTACCTTCGCTGTGAGGCGGGACGTGTTCAAATACTACACCACAGTGCCACCCATTTGGTTATATAGTGTCATTTGTGTAGGTCATGGAGCCTAAATCTGAGCCAGTCGGGAAAACGTGTAACACACGTACACTACACGTACACTACACGGGCTCAGTAGCCACCCCTCCACCCCTCCATCACACGCACGCGCTCTAGCACACTCACGCGCGCGCATCCTGCTCACTCTGCGTTGACTGGAGCTCAGGTCGGACACACCGGGAATGGGATCTGTAGCGAAGAAACTCTTTCAGTTCTACCGCGTTTATGCCCTCCAGAGGCTCCTTTTTATTCTGCGGGAATAATTCAGGATAGGACATTGTACTCAAATGTGATGGGAGAAGATGTGGTGAAATGTGAAAAGTTATTATAGGGGGGAAAAAAAAACCCGAATGGGATAAAAACCGCAATTAGGATTATGTAAAATACTTATGTAATAATATCTGAAAAGATTCCCCCAACATCAAAATTGAAAGGATCTTTTTCCATTTGGAGAGAACACGTTCATTAGTGAGAGATCAGAGAAAGTGCACAGAAAGTCTGCTGAAAGTTGCTGAGAGTGTTCGTGTATGGAGAGAAGCGCGGAATCATGGCCAAGTGGTTTAAAGATTTCCCGACCCTGAAAACGGGCTCGGACCGACTTCGCTCGGCGTCGGAATCCGGAGCGCAGACTCGGCCCAGAGCGCCAGTGAGCGGCGGAACCGGAGCCAAGGCGAGTCCGCGGAAAAACTCGGAGAACTCCGGCGGGGTGGGTTCGCTCCTCTCCGGGAGGAATCGCAAGAACTCGGCCGTCGAGCTGGGCCGGAATCACTCGAGTCCGGGTTCAGTCAAGGATGCCAAGATATGGGAGATCCTGATACCTGGCAAAAGTAAGAAGAGCGTGAAGATGGAGGGATTTGAGGATCACCGCACGCTGAGGACGAGCGCCATCGCAGACGCGTACATGAGCCGCATGATTAAAGTGGACAAACAGGAGAAATGGCAGGAGAAGAAGTACAGCGGCGCTGCGGCTGAAAGCACCGGGAACGACACGGAGCGCGGAAAAACACCTGTTAAAACCGAAACGGTGGGTCAACACACTTATTATATCAGTAATAAATAACACCGACATCACTAGTGAATTTACACACACTGTGAGGGAAATAATCCGACACTAGATAGTGACTCCAGGTGTTAAAAAGTACAATAGACTCCTGTAGTGAATAAACCCCTTATATTCCTGCTCATTTACAATGAAGAAAACCACGGGTTAGCTATCCACCCACTCACTCCTTTGCTGAGCCACTTGATTCTTCTACTAAGGTCTTGGTGATACTGGTGCCTTCCTCATCAGACTCTGGGTGAAGCTGGGGTACACCCTGAACAGCTCACCAGGCCACCTCAGGGCCAACACATACACACAACCATTCACACTCACATCCACAGCTAACAGTCAAGTAACCTAATGTGCATGTCTTTGGGCTGTGGGAGGAAACCAGAGTACCTGGAGGAAACCCACACAATCACAGGGAGAACATGGAAACTCCACACAGAAATGCCAGAGTCCGGGGCTCGAACCCAGGACCCTCTTACTGTAAAAGCCGTCTAGTGTTTATGTGTTGTGTTGGTTGTGTGTCTTGTGTAGTCTAGAAGCAACACTACTCCCACACATAATGTCCATTTTGCATGTTGCCTTTGTTTTGGGGTGAAAAAAAGTAAGTCTTTTCCATTTTCTGGAATTGATGCTATCTCACATTGGCCTAATAACTGATTCAGAAGCTGTGATTCATATATTTTGCCTTTTCATAGAGTGAAGTTATCGTACCATGATTTCTATTCTTCCCTGCTAATGTCTGTGAGAACCATACACAAAGAAAAACAAGATTAGTATCTTTCTTTCAGCTCCCTTTGTTTGTAACCATATTCTTGCTCCCCTACCTTTACTCCTCTCTCTCTCTCTCTCTCTCTCTCTCTCTTTCTCTCTCTTTCTCTCTCTCTGGTGCATTCCCTTCTCCTTTCCCATCCTCTATTCACTGCATGCTGGCATTATGATCAGCCAAGTAAAGTTGCAGGAGAACAAGCACAATGAGCACAAACCTTTCCTTGCTACTCTTCCTGTCTCTATTCAGTCGTCCTGAACATACACTGACAATCACACACACACACACACACACACACACACACACACACACACACACACAAAGAGTTTGAACAGTGTCGTCTCTCTTTCTTTTTCTTTCCAATGTCCCTTTCAAACACTGATGTGCCCAGGTGCATGCACGCACACACACCTACAAGCACAAATAGAGAAAGAATTGAATGCATACACAATACAATGTGTTTTTTCTTTCCATCCCCAGTAAAGGTAGTGTTTGAAGAATTATGTCACTTGACACACAGGCTGTAACCTCCCCATAGATGGCCTGGCCCTCCAGCAACTCTTTGAACATAATACCACAGAAATGAGATTCTCATGAAGTCAGGGGGAAAAAAAGGTCCAGGGGCGTTGGTGGTTGGTGGTGTGTGTATCGTTTGACTGGGTGCAGGGTACTGAACTGGACAAAAGAATAGAAACAATATCTTTAAGTTCAAAGGTTATTTTAAAAGAGCTTTTATTGACTGTCCATTTACTGGATTTGCTGTGGTGCGTATTACATTCCAATCACAGTGGCAGTTTATCTGTCTATGAGGTTTCATTAATTAAAAGTGAATAATGAAAAACTTTTAAATAGTGGCATTAAAAATGGCAAGCAAGAAATATTACAAATTCAATAAATATAGCACTCAGTAAATCTTTATTATATTTATCATATTTCTTTAACCTTCAAAAACATCTTTTGGTTAAAAGCAGTTGTACAACAACCCACTTTCAGCCGTATAGACAACATTAGCTATGCGTTAGTAACCTTGTGAAATAGTTATTCTTTTTTTCTTTCTTTTCTTTTTATTTGTTTCTATAGTTTTTCTAAAGATCCCAAACAATTCACATGTGTATCTTTTATAAAATGTGGAGGGGGAAAAATATAGGGTAAGCTAACGGTGTTAACCCAGGTAACTCATATCTGCAATTCTTTCCTTGTGACCAGCTGATAATCTTGGAGGACTATGCTGACCCTTTCGATGCTGAGAAAACGAGAGAGCAGAGAGAAGCTGAAAGAGAAGGAGAAAATGATGGCTACATGGAGCCTTACGATGCCCAACTCATTATCACAGGTCTCTTTCACCTTTTACGCTACATTCCCTCTTTTTGTCTATTCTCTTGTGCTCACTTTATTCCCCTTTCACCTTTTTCACCTTCTTGATGACTTGAAAGACTGTAGGCATATTTTCAGGGATTTAAATTACAGCACCCTCTTGTAAATGTCAGTCTCCCCTCTCGAGTAGTTGCTATGGTGATGGTGTTGTGCAGGGACAATGGGTGCAGTTTCCTTTTTCTGCTTCCCGTTTCCTGTCCGTGTTTCCTTTGCCCCATTCTCTGGGCAGGAAGTTGACCCCTGCTGTCCCCCTCAGTGTGCTTGACTGTGTGAGAAAGCCCCCCTCCTCTCTCAACGGTGACTTCCTAGAACTCAGGAAGTAGGTCTGCTCAACAAGCCAATCGCAAGCCAGGGCTGTCCTTCCCCTGGTACTGCCATTGTTTGCTCACACAATAGGCCAGACACAAAGTGACAGCAGACTAACACAGCTTGAAAGATGGAGCACTGTGCATTTGTTGCTGTTCCCCCATTAACCCACAATACGTACATTGTGTGTTACAGGCAACTGGAAAAAACTGTAAAATGTTTCCTCACTCATTCACAAGGCAATCAAAGCTAGTATATTTAAGATTGTATTCTTGTAGGTATGTCATTTTGGCCACTTACTTAAATGGTAGAATTGTTGTTTATTCTCATCCATAATATCCTAAAAACAAGTAACTAATATTTTGTGCAACAAAAAGTTTTAGTGCTCCAATGAATAGAGAAAATAATCACTCAATGAGCCTAATATATGCATAGCTGGGTTAGGTGCATGCAGTTAATACGTGACTATTGTATTTATGTGTTAATGTATATTTAAAATGAGTTGGACAGTGATATGAAGATTTAGAGTTTTATATGAGCAAAGTTTGCCTATTTATTTATTTATTTATTTATTTATTCATTCATTTTATTTTATTTTATTTTATTTTATTGTATTTTATTGTATTTTATTGTATTTTATTGTATTGTATTGTAGCCAGGCCATGACCTGGGATGTAATGTGAAAAAAGGCACAGTAAATATGACTCATCACCCTCCATCAGAACTGACATTTCATTTTCCTCTTTTTCGGGTTAATGTTTTATGATGTCACTTGAATTAGATAATAAACAATTAAAGAATGAGCTGAAGTGGTGTTATCTGCTGAGGTTGAAGGCAGAGGTGAATAACACCCTCCGAAATGTGAGTAACTCCATATCATAGAAAAGCTTAATTCTATAATTGATTTATTATTCATTCTAAAATATTTGTTAATATTTGACAATCATGCAATAATCATTCAACTTATCTGATATCAAGGATGCAATAATTTGGCTTGAAGATGAATACCAAGAACTATTTGATGGATATCCACCAGTCATTAATGAGAAAATATTTAGAATGTTATTAAATTTGAAGCTCTCCATTTTATTATTGTTAATTTCAGAAATATCAAAATGAACATTACAGGCTTCCCACTGGTCCTTGAAAACCTAAAGATTTGTACATTTTGGAACAAAAATAAGGCTTTAAAAGTTTTTAAACATAAATTTGACATAAATAGACGTGGGTCATTAAAAGTACTTGAATTTATATTATTCAAGTGTAACATGAAAGGTGTATTGGGTTTTAAGACTTTAGTAGGTTATTTTAGGACTTTGAGAAACAAACTGAGCTAAAAATAATAATAAATAATAAATAAATGTATTATTCATATTAATAAATATTTGAATGTGTGCTATATCCCGAATTCCTTTACAGTATCATTTGACACTACCATTCATGCATAGTATGTGATCAAAAAATGAAGCAGAACAACTACGACCCATAAATGACATCAATTATTCTGTAGATTTAACATATAATTCTCAGGGTTATACTGCTTCTCTAAAGTAGTAAACAGCTTTAAATCCATTCACTACAAAAACCACTCTGGCCCAGAATAGAGGCTGGAGAATAGAGTTAGTTCTTAACTATACACAGCAAAATGTAAATAAAGTGAACATAGTCACAGTTAAAGTCAGGTGCACTGAAGAAACTGCACCTACATTTATGTGAGGTGTAACTCATAGAAATGTAGATTATGAAAATGTTTCTGTCACATTGGGATTCCTATTGAAGATCATATGGCTTCATCTTCCAAATATGTGAGCACTAAGTGTAGGTTTATATGTGTTAAATTAACACCCTACAGTGTTTATATATGTCCAATTGGACTTAAATGAACACTATGTGTGTAACACCAGGGATTTTACTGTGTATTTGGCTCAATCACCTTAGAAGCCTGTTCAGTGTGAAAAGTCTGTGTAAAGTCAATGTATATTCCACAGAGATTCGTCGCCGTGGGTCTAAGGACCTCCTGAAAGTGTGTGTGGTGTTGAATGGAGGAGAAGGAGAAGGGTCTGGATCCACACAGATCTATGATGTTCCATATGAGGAGGTTCTGGAGGGCATCCCCCTGACCCGGCCTGAGTCTGACCCCCGACCCCCTGCAGAATATGAACTTCCCTGGGAGTGGAAGAAGGAGCAGATTGTCCGCGCACTGTCAGGTAAGTGCAAGCTGATGACCTAAACAGCTTGTTTAGATTTTAAAAACATGTGACCTATCACCTGTACAATTCAGCTCAAATAATGTGGTTGCACACTCTTATTATTGGGGGGTGTGGTTATGTTCAGAATTAACCAGTCAAAGTCAGGTTAAATAGTAGTTAAATAGTAGTTAGTTTTTAAGAATATCCAAGGCCCATATACAACATGCAACACAGTGAAGACACTCATCAACAGTGGAGAAAATATGGCACAATACAAAGAAAAGAAAAGATGAAAATAGGTCTAGGAGGTTGCAAAGAGGAGTTGCAGGAACTTTTGGCAAGTACTGGTTGTGTTCTACATGTGACAACAATTCTTATGTATTTTTCATGTATCAGGGAAGCCTTTAATTACAAAAACCTTCTCAAAACCTGACTAGAGTTTTCAGAACTTGACATCAGGTCTCCCAAAAGCATGTGGCTAAATGATCTGAATATTTGACAATAATTCCTAAGGTATGTTTAATGCAAAAGCAACACTGCACATCACCAAAAGAACACTATACCAATGGTGAAGCATGGTGTTGGTTTTCTTTAGCTGGAACTGAGGATTTAGTGCAGGTGGAGGAAACTGAAAAGTTCTAAATGCTAGTCATTTTTGTTACAAATCCTTCAGGCCTCTGCTAAAAATCTGAATATAAAAAGGAATATCACCCTTCAGAACGACAAAGATCTATGCCTGAGCTATTAAAAAACGAACCAGTATGAATCCACCATTGAACCATTGCCAGTATAACATATACTATTAACTTATTGGTAAATACATACATATCGGTCACATTTTTACTGAATCAATAATTATCATATTTGTATACATTTTATATTATATACACATTAATTAAGGCAGCTTTTCATTGTTGTATTATGAAAGTTATATCACATAAACAGTTGATAGCTGAGACTTGCTCCCAACTCGCACCGCCTTAAGATGGCGGATTGCGCGCTTCCGCTTGACGTGCTGAAATGGACCAATTTTGTATCTATGTCTTTATACCTATGTTTCCAGCAGTCACACTAGAAACACACATAACTAGCTTTCCCGTAATTAGACACAAGTGAAACTCATCAACTTAACTGCTGGCTCTCTCGGACTCCTCTTTATCTGAAGAGGGCGCTCAATCACATACTGCTACAATATGGACAGAAAATTGGACTTATTCGGTGTGTTTTGATGATAGTGTACGATATAACCTGTTTACATAGTTAATTATATAAAATCTATATCAATTGTTTGCCCATTGTGAAAGTATCTTGAATGATCAGAGCCTCGTTGCTCTAATGTTTTTTTACTCATTAGCTCAGTTCGATGGTGTCGAGAGGGTGTTTAAAGAGGATGTTGCTCCAACCAATGTTAAACAGCAGACTCTGCGTCCTGTGAAGAGCTGGACACCCAAATCTCACCGCATGTCCCCTCCATCCTCCCCAAAAGTCATCCCAGACTCAGAGAGCCCTAAAGTGGACCCCAACGTGCCCCTTGAGTTACAGAGGTGTGTGTATGTTTTTTAAGTTTGGAATAACACAAACTCAAACAAGCACAGTTTTACATTATACTGATTGTCAGAACATATATACCTGTTTACTGTATGTCCGATGCTCAACTGCGTCAATGATTTGAGATTTCATCAGTTCCTGTACAGTTTAACATTTGAAATTTGATGCTTTATCCTATTTAAGGTTGCAGGGAGGTTGGAGCCTGTCCCACTTTACTCTGGGCAAAGGCAGGGTATACCCTGAACAAAACTTAAAAATAAAATATGTTTTCTCTAGTTTATATTTACATATTTTAACGAGGTAGGTCAGGTGAACTGTGCGCTGTGGGCAGGCTAATACTGCTGTGTAGCTAATGGTGTCTGTTCTGGTCTGTTCAGCCTACTCATTCATTTATTATTGAACAACACCAGGCAACTGGTGTGTAAAAAATCGATGATTTTGTAAATATCTACCTGATGATGATGATGATAATAATAATAATAATTAAAAAAAAAAAGTAATAAAAATAGACCTGCGTTGGCCTGGTGAGCTGTCCAGGGTGTACTCTGCCTTCGCCCAGAGTCGGCTGAGATCGGCGCCAGCCTCCCCGCGACCCTAATTAGGATTAAGCGGTTCAGAAAATGAACGATCAATAATAATAATAATAATAATAATAAAAGGATAATAAGATGATTTGCCAGTAATTCAGATACTTAAAAACAGTTTGTTTCTAGGTCATTATCATTCATAAATTAAGAGTATGATAATCATCAGATTCTAAATAAAGTTGGTGTAGCATATTGTACCATACTGTAGTAGTCTCTGTGTCATCATCAAATATCAACCCATTGCTTTATGCATGGAAATTTATTGTATAACACTGTAGCTGATTTAGTGGGATTTTCACATTTTAAAGTATTGCCTTAGGAATCAAAGTCATATCAAGTTATGTGGATACCTCTGATTTCCACACCTAAAAAACAGGGTTTTTTTGAAAGCAGTCTTTTCCATGCATAAAACTGTTTTGCTAATGCACCGATTCCAAGAAAATTCATTCTGCTAGCAGACTGTTTGCTGTATCATTTTGAGACTAGTATGTTTCTTGGACTGTATCGTTAGTAGACTGTTTCATTTTGTATATGGACCATTTAAATGATGATTGATGATTTATACATGTTTGTGGCAAGTCAAAATCAGAATCTGAATACTTTATTAATCCTGGAGGAAATTGTGTGCACACAGTTGCTCCATATCAAGTAAAGAAAAAGATAAGGATAAAAATCTCAATAAGAAATTACAAATGAGTAAATATAAACAGATACAGAATGAATCCTGTCCGTGTGTAATATGTACAGTATTATCAATATGATAAACAGTGGAATATAATGTAGTACAAAATGCAAGTGTATAACAGTGGATGTTGTTGTTATATGGAGGAGTTGTACAGTTTAATAACCACAGGTAGGAATGATTTCCTGTGTCGTTCAGTGGTACATTTAGGTGGTATCAGTCTCTCACTGAACGTGCTCCTGTGACTGATCAGCAGGTTGTGAAGTGGGTGGGAGGTATTCTTCAGTATTGTCTTTATTTTGGACAACATTTGCCTTTACGTCACTACCATCAGAAAGTCCAGCTCCATCCCCACAACATTACTGTCTTTGCGGATCAGTTTGTTCAGTTTATTTGCGTCTGCAACCCTCAGCCTGCTGCAACAGCATAGAGGATAGCGCTGGCCTCAACAGACTTATACAACATCCTGAGCAGTGTTCGGCAGATTTTAAATGTCCTTAGCCACCTCAAAAAATAGAGACGGCTCTGGCCCTTTTGTAAAGTGCAGTGGTGTTCTTAACCCAGTCCAGTTTATTGTCAATATGAACTCCAAGGTATTTGTAATCCTCCACAATTTCCACATTGACGCCCTGGATGGAAACAGGGGCTGCTGGCATTTTGGATCTCCTAAAATCTACAATCAGTTCCCTGTGTCTTGGTCACATTAAGATGCAGATGATTCAGCTCACACCATGTGACGAAGGAATCTACAGCAGCCTGATATTCCGTCATCACTTTCACTGATACATCCGACTACAGCAGTGTTATCAAAAACACTTCTGAAGATGGCAGGTCTCTGTGCAGTAGCTGAAGTCATTTGTGTAGAGTGTAAAGAGAAAAGGGGAGAGGACGGTCCCTTGTGGTGCTTCAGAGTTGCTGACCACCATGTTCGACATGCAGTGCTGCAGGAACACATACTGTGGTCTTCCGGACAGATAGTCCACAATCCAGGACACAAGACAGGCATCCACCTGCTTCGTTGTCAGCTTCTCACCCAGGAGGGTCGGCCTGATGGTGTTGAATGCACTGGATTAAGTAAAAAAACATGACCTTCACAGTGCTCACCGGCTGGTCCAGGTGGGTGAAGACACAGTTAAGCAGGTGGATGATGTCCTCAACTCCGAGACGAGGCTGGTAAGCGAAATGAAGGGGGTCCATATGTGGTCTAACTGGGTCGGAGCTGATCCAATATGAGTTCCTCGAGGGTCTTCATGACATGCGAAGTCAGTGCCACGGGGCTGTAATCCTGGGGGCCACTGGGACGTGGGGTCTTTGGTACAGGAATGAGGCATGACGTCGTCCACCACATTGATCCTCTATAGACTCCGGCTCATCGTGAAGATGTAATGTAAGACTCCACAGAGCTGGGGGGGCACAGGCTTAAAGGACACTGGGGCTCACCCCATTCGGTCCTGCTGCTTTGCCTGAGTGGAGTCTTCTGAACTGCACTGCAGACGACATGCATTATTACATGTCAGCAGTTTGGGAGGATTAATTTAGTCTGGCTGCTTGCGTGATAAGACTCTTTGCACTTAAAGCAAGTATCAGGGTTCAGCCCTACAAATTAAATAGTTATACTGTATCGTTGAATTTTATATAAATGGTGTGAATGAAATGAAAAATTATTATTATTATTTTTTTTTTTCCCATATTTGTAGGGTAGAGATATTAATTATGGGTTTAGTTATTTTGTATAATTGTCTCTCTCTCTCTCTCTTTCTCTCTAGCTGGTATCATGGTAGTGTCAGCCGTCAAGAGGCTGAGGCTCAGCTGCAGAACTGTAAGGAAGCCAGCTTCCTGGTGCGTGACAGCGAGTCAGCAACCAGCAAATACTCCATTGCCCTCAAGTAAGGCCCTATAATATGATAGGTGTCAAATTAAAGGAAAAACTAATGTGATTTGGCTTACTAAGTTGTTTTGCCCACAGTAAACACCAAAGCAGTGTACCCTGGCATAGCCTCTACATGTCTCTTGAAATGTAATGGGGAGGATATATTATCTTCCAAAATATATTCCATCAATCGGAGCTTTCATTATGATGATAGTGTGCTGTCTAAAACTTTTTTGTACTAAAATCTACTATAGGTGTTTAATTAGGTTGATATTTGATGACCTTTAAGGCCATAGCATACAATTTACAGCATTTTTATCCATCAATCTAACCATTCAGTTGCTCTATTAATATAGAGACTACCACCAGGATACAAATATTTCATGATACAAAAACACTGATCAGTCAGAACATTCTACAGATTTGCACTCATGACTCTATCAATATATTGCAATCAAAACTATACCATAATGGTTCTAAAAGTGCATAATCAAAGAGCATTTAATAAGAATCATAATTACGCAGAACACAAATATTAAAAACAGGGAAAAATAAAGCAGGCAGAACTATTAAACACATAAAACAGATCCAGGGCTTGGTAATACTGGAAAACAGGTGACAGTGTCAATACTTTGTACCAAGTAAATTTTTCCTAGTCTTTAAATAATGTTTCTGATCAACACGTCGATTATCCACAGCTGCGTCATGCTCTTTATCATCTGTGTGCTCCTCGCTGGGCATTCTGGGACCTGGGAGGAGGCACACTGTGGGAAAGACATGACATATACCAGCAGATATCTGTTTTGTATGTTTTATTCATTATATAATATTCTATATTATATATATATAAATATAAACTGCTTTTTAACCGAGTGTTTTTACAGAGAAGTCTCACCTGAAGGCTGTACAGAGCAAACAAACGAGTTTAATAGGCAATTTATTAAATGCCGTTTTAAGATGGCAGCCTAAATTAATTTAATTCAGGTGCTGTTACTTGCTCGCCTATGAACATGGAGTCTTCATTTATGTCTGTGAGGACTTGTGTCACAACGCCACTTCTCATTTGCCAATGAATTGTGTTTCCTCATGTGCGTGGCATGGTGGGTTTCAGCCATCTTTATACACTGCATCAGCCTTGTGTTTTTTTTGTGTGTGTGTGTTCTAGCTTTTCGTTTTTCAGTATATTCCATGTTCTTGGTCTTTCCATCGCCTCGTGCTTGTTTTGCTTACTTTGCTGGGTACATTCTATGATTCCTTGTTTTAAGTTTGTTTGATTTGTTTAAGTCTGTTTAGCTTTGGTTGTCCGTCCACAATAAACTCCTCATCTAACATATGCCTCCTGTCTCCACATGCATTCCTGACAGGTAGCTTTCAGCTTGTGTCGTAGAAGTTGCTAAAAATCATAGCACACAGTGCAGCCAGCTAACGGCTAACCTGCAGGGTGATCTGCACCGGTCCATACGAGATTTATTGCATCGACCAGTCAGATAGTCGTTGCCTTAAACAAAGATATGTATCTATGTGCCAAACACTACCTTTACTGGGGATGGGTAAAAAAGGCATCGTATTGTGTATGCATTCTATTATTTTTGTGTGTGTGTGTGTGTGTGTTAGGTATTAAAGAGGGAAGTGACTAAGCAACCTTTAAAAAAGCTGATGTAGGTGATATAAAATCTGCCTGTTCGATCTACCCATCTATCTCTGTCTGACTCTTTCTCTCTCTCTTTCTGTCTCTTTGTCTGCAGGACCAGCCAGGGTTGTGTGCATATTATTGTAGCCCAGACCAAAGAGTGTGGTTACACACTGGACCAGAGCAGCTGTGTGTTTCCTAGCATCCCAGAGGTGGTGCATCACTACTGCACCCAGCGCCTGCCTTTTACTGGAGCTGAGCACATGACCCTGCAGCACCCTGTACCGCGTACACACTGATCATCTCCCAACACATTCACATCTCACTACAATCAAGCACATCATCATCTCCCAGCACACACACACACACACACACACTAGAAAATAGTGCATAATTGCTTAAAACTTCAATACTGGTCATGTAATGAATACTGACTCCCATAAATTTGCCCCAGCAGTCCACTGAACCCACTTCCATAATACTACACCCTAATACTCCACTTCTGAATGGGATTTTTTTTTTTCAGTATTCTCTACTATGTTTCAGAGTTTATTTCCCCATTTGAACCAAAGCCATTAGTAATATAAAAAAATATATATATTTACCCACAGGGGGGAAACAATAATTTACAAGTGCTAAAGTTTAGACGCAACATTGTAGTTTATTTCATTTCTAATTTGTTTGTGAGTATGTTTTTTCACACCCCAGTTATCTCCTCTCTCTGCGTTTTGGAGTCTGTGAATGTGTTAGGCTTCTAGTCATCACTGCTAAATGTGCCTCCATTCTAATAACACTCCTGGGGCAGAAGAGACACTGATTACACGCCTGAGATTTTCATTAGCTCCCCCTAATGTCTGCAATCGCACACTGCAAAAGAAAATGTCTGTTCTTAAAGGAGATGAATCGTGTGTTCTGCTATGCTCCGTACTTTGAAAACTGTTCGTCGAATTAAGAAATCAGATAGAGGTAAATTTGTCACAGACTGGTCAAAATTCTCTTCCATCACCGCGTAAGGAGCAGTCACACCTTGCCAGATGGCGTAAATGGACATCCGACGGATAGAAACTTTGCGTAAGAAAATCATTCGGTTAGAAAGTCATCTCTGTTGCTGCTCTTGGCTCTCACGATACCCGGGAGGATGTACATCGCTTTTCTTTTCAGACCCAGTGAAAACCCATTACATGCATGGTAGTTATACTCTACTTACCCCGAAGTCTTCACTTTTGTCCTGTGGACCTCCGTTACATATCGGTTATTCATCCGTTCCCATGCATTTCTTGTCAGTAATCGTCTGCTGGACATGCGGTCCATGTCCATCACACCTCCGGTTCGCCTGTTGGATGTCAGGTATTAGTCCGGACACGGGTCAGGTCAACCGGACATCAAAGGATGATGAAAAGAACAGGACGACACACGAGTTCCGAGCTAAATGCATGCCCAGCAAACAACCATACAACTTGCATATGCCTTTGTCTGGTGGAGTCTGTTCTAATTTTTGTGCATGCACAAAACTCTCCGCTGGATTGACTGGACCTTGCCTGATAAAGAATGCATTCTTCGAATAAAAAAACAGACAAGAAATGCTTGTGAACTGAGAAGAGTGACTTGAAAATTTTGCTGTTAAATTATAAGAGCAAAGCTATAATTTCGTATTGAAATCATAGAATCATGTCTTTATATGTGGGAATATTTTCAAACGTCAAGGGAATTTGAGTGATTTCTTGGTTCAAATTCTTTTGAATTTAGAATATATCTGCATGAGGAGGAAAGTGCCATGGCAGTTATCACCAAGCAGCTATACCTTACCTCTCCGGTGCGATTCTGGCTTGTAGTATAACTTCTACAGTTTTTCACTCAATTTCATTCAAATTTTTTAAGTCTCGAACTGTGGACTACTCTACCGCCAGTAATTTGTGTCGGTAAAAAGTGGAGCATGCGCGGTAACCATGACGCAGCTCCTTTAAAAGCTGCTGCCAAGTCAATCAGGCTACTTACCTTGATGACTGCGCATATAAGAATCAAATCTTGTTTGCTTATTGGTTGTGACTCATTATTGACCCATGTCTCATAATTAAAAGATATGGAAGTATTGACAGCTGCAGGACATCAAGTGCAATGCTATTAGAGGACTGACTTGTGAATTGACTGTTTCTTGTACATGGTCAGGATGATGATTTTTGTTGATTGGGATGGTTTGATTTTTTTGAAGTACACAGTGTGGCTGCTAGTGGTAAGTGCACTGCTCTGAGTGATTTCATACAGAAATACATTTCATATGCAAATTTCTGTTTCTTTTCTAACATTTATTTTGAAATATGAAAAAGAAAAATGTGCCCATAAAGTGATAATGCAATTCCAGGTTTTAAAGAATTTTACCTTTGTATAATATAAGATGCAAAGCCTTAAATAAATTTAGATTTTAAATGTGTTTGAACATAATTTTATATACAGTATACCCCCCCACACACACACTTACACACACAAACTGACACGCCTGTGCCTCCAGAATTGGTTGTGAATCCAAAATCAAACACACAGCTGTCTGTGTGCATCCCTCAAAGCTGTTGGCTTTAGTGTAAAATCAATTAAACCACACCAAACCTTCTCCAGCTCGCGGCTTGCTGGCATGAACAATCTTATAGGCACACATGCACACAGCAGCTGCATTCACAGAGCTACAGGATGCATTAAATGAAAGCCTAATTGAAATAACACTCTTAACACATACTGACAAAATAAGACCCGTGTGTGTGTGTGTGTGTGTGTGTGTGTGTGTGTGTGTGTGTGTGTGGGCGTGTGTGTGTGGGCGTGTGCGTGTGGGCGTGTGCGTGTGTGTATATATGGGAGATTACAAAGTTGCTATGGAAAACAATGAAGCAAATCTGTTACTACACTGAAGAAGTGAATGAGGGACAAACTGACATCTGAAATAAACTGAGTAACTTGTTCTGTTTCATATATGGTCCCTTGCAACATACTGTTTTTAAACTCTTAGACTCTCTTTTTCTGTCTGTCTAACACCCATCTTAATTTAAGGTTTAGGAAAGCACCATAGAGTTTGGCCATTTCAGGGCATGCTGTTATAAACAAATAATAATGATATAATAATAATAATCATATGATACATGAATCACAGTGTGCTCTCCTGAAAAAGAACAAGGTTAAATAATAGCACGTTATGTCTTAAATTGTAGACTATGTGTTCTTCATACCAGTCTGTGTGACTGAGTTATTACAAAAGAAGCCAGACAGAACAAGCCTATTAATTCAACCACTACTGCTGGCACTACTGTCAGAGCTGATGTTTGAAAATACTTTCTAACCTTTCTAATCAGATTTAAAAATTCATTAATAATGTGGTATATATATTAACTGTCAGGACTTGAATAACTGAAGTACATAATGCACTTTGAAAGAGGAATGTAGAAATATCATACAAATAACACAGAAAGAAGCATAATAACACAAACCCAAGATCTATACTAGTGGATCATTTAGATAACAGTAAATAAAATAAGATTAAAAACCAATAATAATACATCAAAGATTGGCACAGTGGCGTAGTGGTTAGCATGTCCGCATCACAGCAAGAAGGTGCTGGGTTCTATTCCTGGACTTGGCAGGGGCATTTCTGTGTGGAGTTCTCTCCTTGCTTGTGTGGATTTCCTGTGGGTACTCCGGTTTCCTCCCACAGTCCAAAGACAAGCACCTTAGGATAATTTGCTTTTCTAAATTGCCCCTAGGTATGAGTGTGAGGGTGCATGGGTGTGTGTTGCTCTACAATGGACTGGAGAATTGTCCCGGGTGTACCCTGCCTCTGCCCAGTGTCAGCTGAGAGAGGCTCCAGCCTCCCTGCAAACCTAGTAGAATTAATCGGTTCAGCAATAAAATAATAAATAATAATAAAAAATACTACTTGAAAACTGCTAGAGAACTCATTGATGTGGATGGAGATAATTTTTACATTTTTATTTAAGATCAAAAACAGGCAAATCCAAAATGTTAAAGTCAAAAACAGGCAAGGGTCAGGCAATGAGCAAACAACTGCTAACAGTTCATGATTTCCAATGTTTAATTTTTCTCTGCAGGTGAAAGTTTTTAGGAGAAGAAGGCAACCAGGTGTAGCTCAGGCTCATCTCCAAAGCAATGACAATATGGCTCCCATTCCCATTTCAGATGGATTCACCTCCATGATGAATGACTTGTATGCCTCTGAGCTTTAAGGGATGAGGGCAGTGGTGAATACAGTCTTGGGTTTATTAAAAGACCTCATTGGTTGCTTTGGTCCATGCCAACTGACTGGGATCTGTCTTGAAAAATAACACTTGAGGACTGTTAATGAAAATGAAGCTCCTGACGAACTGTCAATAGAGTTATTACAATGGAGGAAACAGTGACATTCTTTGATGGTCTTGGGACTGGGCCAGTTCGACTTGGACTCACGGTGTAACCCAAGAATGATATGGCGGAGGTATGGAACTCACGTAGAGCTGATGCTACATGTGGTTAGACAATACATACAATACCTTCTTGACATGAAAGACATTGCTTTCTACGGAAGGGGAATAAATCAATAAGTTGTCAATGTATGCTATGACATATTTACCCAGAATCTCCATCAGCACATTGTTAATTAGGCATGGAAAGACTGAAAGGATGCAAGAGAGCCCACAAAGCATGGTGCAGTACTCAAAGATGCCAGATGTGGTGCTAAAGGACATTCTACTGATCGACTTTTTTGATGAGACAATATTCTTGGTACCGCACAGATTGAGCTTAGTGAACACTTTAGCTGTTTAAGGGCTGAGTGGCTCTGTGGAAGTGGGTAAAGATATATTACTCTCATCTGGGTTACACTGTGGTAGTCATGGGATGGTAGGCCACTGGCTTTGATTTTGTAAAACACTTGCATTAATAAATGAAACTCTTTATGAATGTCAAGGTTGGTTGTTAATTTGGAATTCGCTATTGCTATGGACAAGATGGTGAGACATGACAACTACAAACGGGTTATTACAGTGCACAGACCACTTGGAAATATTTTGATCTTGCCAGAAATCTGGGTGTCATGGATGCTTGGTGATGGCGGTGTGCTGTAGGGGTTGTGCGGGGATGTTAAGCTTCTCAACAGTGTCATTGCCATAAACTTACCTGCAGCTCCAGGGTCAATCAGGGCGAAGACAACAGAACCAGTATCTGAAGAGTGATGGTTCTTTCAGCCAGATCGGAGGACAAGGAGGGCTTGGAAATAATCATACACTGAGTAACAAGTTAAATGGGAGAGTTATGCTTGGTGAAGCTTGTTTAAGGTCTGCATGGGCTCACAGTGCAAAGACAAGAGTCACATTTTCCCTTCATATTCCCTGGTTTGCTTGGTGATTATAAATGGGTTGATTGAGACAGTTTTCCAGATTAATGAGTAGGTTCTTTGGGTTTCTGGTCGGGGGTTGAGTTAGGTTAACTTAAGCTTGTGTGTACTGGAAGAGATACAGCCACAATGCATTGGGGTTATCCACAGCGCTGGTCGTTTATTAAATATAATTTAATAATTAATTTACAAAGTCTGGGTGTATGGCTATTACTTCACCCATGAGTAAATGAGCACATAGACACATAACCCAAAATGTCACCTTGAGTTGAGAGGCAAAAACGATAAAAAAAGCTGGAGCTCAAAAATTAACGTCCACCCGTAGCAAGCGCGCCACTCGAGTAACTAAAGAAAACGTGGCGCCGTCTACTGGCGCAGCTGGAAGCAATGTTTTAAAGGTTTATACATCCCTGTATCCACTGTTACAATGTCTATGGCCATTGCGGAAAGCCAACACTTTGCACGCTTCTGGGTTAAAACTAGGTTCAATTCTGCCATCTTGCAGAATTCTAGTGCAAACTCCCCCCGTTCATGACAGCCAGAAGATGTTCCCCAATCTCCTTGCAAAAATCTCCTTGTAAAATGTTACAGAGCAGTTCAAAGTGGAAGACAGGGATTCCCCACTCTGTTCCCAAATTGCTATGGCAACTTTTTTCAGTAAGCAGACAAACTATGATTAACTAGGTGATTTTCTGCTGATAGGAGACACCTTTTAGGCCAGAGAAGTACAGGGAATATTGCTGAAAAAGCCTTTGCACAGCGCAATTTAAGCAGAGAATTTATTGTGGCAGGATATGAGTAAGCTTGAAGGTGACCTGGGGTTTTGGTGACCAACGCATGAAGAAACGAATTTATAAGAAGGGCTGGGGACCAAAATCAAAATAACAGCAAAAGCACAAAACTCATGAAATATCATAGAAATGTACTGTCATTAAAGCAAGCTTGAGGTATGTTATATAACAACCCCCAATTTAAGATCTGCTCACATCCACAATAAAAAAGGACACACAGTGGACTCAAATTATTTTGCAAGAACCTACTGTAGAAGGTCCGCCTCTCTGCTTGTCTCAGTTTATCTCCTCATACTTCTCCACTACATGTACTATTTGTCAGTTACAAAGCCAGCCAAAGATTCACACACCTAAGTGAAACAGTGCATCAGCATTAGAGTTAGAGGGAAAGAGAAGAAAAGGAAGGACAGAGAGGTGGCAGGATAGGAAGTGGGAGACATACATTAGAGGGGTCCCAAACCCTAAATAATTCACTGAGTGTATCTGAGTACAATGCAGCCTGCAGAAGTTCTGTAAAGTCAAATCCCTCTGTGCACGAAGACAGCAAGAGAAAAGCAAGATAACAATTTCAGAAGAAGGTGAGGGAAGCCACAGAAAATAATGGAGGTTGTGCATATGACTGCAATGTGATAGAAAAATTGAACATACAGGTTTGAGTTAAAGGGATTAAAAGAGACTGGTTAGCATGCCTGCCTCACAGCAAGAAGGTCCTGAGTTCAAGTCCCGGGCTTGGCGAGGGTGTTTCTGTGTGGAGTTTGTATGTTCCCCCCGTGCTTGCATGGGTTCTCTCCAAGTGTTCCATTTTTTTCCTGCAGTCCACAAATATGCACATTAGGCTACTCGGATGTTCCAAATTACCCCGATGTGTGAGTGTGTGAATGGTTGTGTGTGTTGGCCTTGCATTGGTTTGGTGAGCCAGTCAGGATCCATCTTTCAATCCGTCTTTGCTGTTTTGCTTCAGTACAGTACAGTTTTCATACTGTAGATTCTATATCCCTGCTTATCCCCCTTCTTCTTTTTTCTCTCTTTCTCTGTCACTTCCTCGTTAATGTGACTAAAATCTTTTCTCTTTAGTCATGTGACCAGTGCATGTCTGCACTGAGGCTTATTTCCGAAAGCTCCAGATAACTCACTCCATCAGATGACTCACTGCTGAAAGTGCATTGCTGCAGACATGTGTAGGAATAGTAAATGGGCATGTGTAACCATCTGAGAGTGAGTCAATGGTGACAAAGATTCTGTCTAGCAGCACTTTAGTTCATCCCCTTTAACCAGTGAGTGCTCCCTCTCTCTCTCTCTCTCTCTCTCTCTCTCATTCTTGTCCACATACACTCTGTTTTTGTTCATCTCTTTCTTATGTCCATGATATCACATTTTATTTACTCACCTATGTCAAGACAGAGACCACGTATATGAGATAACTTGGAGAACATATGAAAATAAGAATTTTTATTAAGAACATAGTATCAGCAGTGAGAAAAGATTTCGAGAGAATGGGAATTGCATAATTTTTCCAGAAGCTACACTTAGTCATGGAACACTGAGCATACCATACCATTCTGGACACAGCAACTCTAGAATCGCTGAGTGAAAAGCAAAAGCCACGGCCATGCCAACAGGCGTGGGGCATGATATGTGCATCTCTGTCCAAGTCATTATGAGAGAGATACTGATGAATCCCAATTGGTTCCCTATAACTACACGTGACGGGGCAGCTGCCGGAGTCCACAGCTAAAGCTACTGACCTAACACAAGGTTTCCCACAAAGTTCATTACCAGCCAGGTTTCATACAGTGCTGTGAAAAAGTCTTTGTCCCCTTTCTGATTTCTTCATTTGTGTTTACTTACAATACTTAATGGTTTATAAACAGCAAACAAATTTGGTACAATATGAAAGACAGCCTAAGTAAACCAAAAACACCATTTTTAAATTTAACGCACAATAGCTTACTAACACATATATCAGACATATGAAAAATGTTATCACCCCATCACTCAATCCAAATTTAATTAATAGAGGACTATTAGTCTCATTATGCCCAATATTGATTGCCGTCAGCCCTGTCAAATGATCAAAAGAAATTACAAACTCTGGAACACCAGCAAACCATCTCCAAATGAAGAGAAGATGAAACAGTGATAAACCTGCCCCGGAAAGGCAGGCATAACAAAATTGCTGCAATAGTGCATAGAAAGCTCATCAAAGAAGTTACAGAAGAACCCA
Organism: Neosilurus mollespiculum; assembly: GCA_030014195.1. NCBI lineage: Eukaryota > Metazoa > Chordata > Actinopteri > Siluriformes > Plotosidae > Neosilurus > Neosilurus mollespiculum. The sequence goes on from JAQMYF010000001.1 coordinate 34,851,443, forward strand.
AAAGAACATCTAGGGAGCTTCAGTCCTCTCACAACTCACTTAATGTTGGTGTTCATGATTCCACCATTAGAATGACACTGGGTATAAATGCTAACCATGGGAGAGTGGCAAGGCAGAAACTACTGCTAAGCAAGAGGAACATAAAAGTTCATCTAACATTTGGCAAAAATCACCTTGATCACCCTCAAAACCTTTGGGGTATTGTTTTATAGCTATCAAAATTTGGAACATTTTTGGAAGACATGATTCCCATTACATGAGGTGTAAAGATAATACAGCTATGCTTTTGTGTTTTGTGTCATTCATTCGTTCATTTTCTGAACCGCTTAATCCTAATTGGGGTCACAGGGAAGATGCCACCCATCTCAGCAGACTCTGGGCGAGGGCAGAGTACACCCTGGACAGCTCGCCAGGCCATCTCAAGGCAGAAACACGCTGACGGCTATGCAGCCTACTCTTTACAAAATGGTTCTTTTATATGCCTCTCACCACAGACAGTGAGAGACATGGCTGGCCTTTGGTAACCCAGTTAGCCGCACTCACAACTTCCACACCCTAAGGCAAAAAAAAAAAAAAAAAGAAAGAAAACATGTCTCCCCACAATGTTAACAAGTCACACAGCAAAGTGATGAATAGAAAAGTTAACTATGACTTCCAAACATTTCATAAAGCTTCTGTGTGGAAGCCTGATACAGAATTTCCTTTTTCTCAGAAATCCATTCATTCATTCATATGCCGAACTGTTTATTCCTACAGGTGTGTGGGGAGGCTGGAGTCTATCACAGCCAAGTCTGGGTGAATGTGGGGTATAGTCTGAACAGCTTGCCAGTCCATTGCAAGGCTAACATCCCAAGGCGAACAACCGTTCACTCTCACATTCCTTGGGGTAATCTGAAACAGCCAATTTGCCTAATGTGCCTGTTTTTGGACTCCTGGAAGAAAACCAGAGTACACCCAAGAAACCCATCCATGGGGAGAACACGCAAACTCCACACAGAAATGCGCTCACTGAGCTTAGGGCTCAAACCCAAGAGCTTCTCTGTGTAGTAGACATGTTAACCACTACGCCACCACAAGGGGGTGGGGGGTGTCACTTCAATTGTCTCCACTGGCATATGTACAGTGCGGTTGATAATGGTTTCTGTTCATCACAAATGGATTAATGATGATGACTGTTTGGAATTTAAATAAGGCTTGAACGCAGTTAAGTGGGTTGTTGTGGAATGTTGTAGCTTTATCCAAAAAATATTAAATTAATCATTCATAGCTGCATTACAGTGACACTGTATGGTGTTTTTGTGTTACACTGGAGAGAGAGAGAGAGACGGTGACATTTCTCCATCCCTTCATCCACATCCCCTCCCCTTTATCTTTTCACCCATCTGTGATGGACATCATCACTCACTGAGTCGATTCTTTTGGAATGCCTGTTGTTTAAGAGTGTTGAGGGAATCAAAGTGAGATGATTCCTTAGATTCAGCAATTACAGTGGGTGCCTAGAAATGTACTGAGAAGTAGTATAACTTCCATATCCGTATTTCACAAGGGCCAACGCTTACAATAAGTACACATGTTACAGGTTACTTCAAACATTTTTCACATGCATGCATGTATTTTTATTCTCACATGATTCACTTAGCCTATTGTAGATGTTATTTTAACCTGTAAAGAATTTAAAAGGTGTCGCATGGATTCAGTTTAAGACAAACAATTGTGAAACGTTTTTTTTTTTTTTTGCTTTTCACATCGTACGCGTTTGTAATAAAAAAAAAAAAAAAAAAGAGCCGAGCCAAGAGTCGTTCAATTGAACCGATTCACTGGATGAATCTCCCTATGACTAACGGTGCATTTCTCGCGCGTCACGATCAGCCAATCATATACCTGCTTCTCGAAGCGCTCTCCCTTCTTGTTCGTATTATAAACTATGTTGTTTTTAAGTCCAGGGCCGACGTTAAGCCATCTTAGCCTAATGAATTAGCACAAGAAAGCAGAAAGCCACGGTGCCTCGCGCTCAGTGTTCCCCTCTCCACACTCCGCAGTCACTCACCGATCCGCGCGCACGCCAAAAAAAAAATAAATAAAAAATCTCCCATTCCTGCGACCGATGTCCTCCTCATCCGAGCCGACATGGCTCCCTGGACGGCGTTGTGCCTACTGCTGGTCACTGCGACAAGTAAGTAACATAACATCTGTTGTTTTATAGATAAAGAGACAATAAGGCACGATACCCGGATTTGCGTCTACTCCTCTATTTGCGTGCGCGCGCATTTGCGCTTTTACGCTTTTCACTGCGTAGCATCTGAGATCAGTTTTATATCATTCCATTAGATAAGGATACTCCTTTAACCATGGTTTATATATATATATATATATATATATATATATATATATATATATATATATATTTTATTTTTATATATTTAAA
>JAQMYF010000001.1:34854275-34871333 GCA_030014195.1 Neosilurus mollespiculum
ATTTTGATATATTTAAAGCATGATTATATACTATATATTTGCATGTAGGCCCATATATGACAGGAACAATCCTGCAATATTTGAACTTGTTATTTATGCTTATTTGGCTATGCATAGTAAAATATAACGAGAATGTCTCTTCATTATGATAAAGCATAAGCTCTGGCTGTAAACTACCGCACTCTGTGATGAGAGGCATCCCTTAGGCTTCCTTCAATCAGACACGTGCATCAATGACTTGGACAGATTAGATCAGATCTTATTTAAGCATGTCCAATCTGTCAGTAGCCTTAAGTAAGTGTGTATTTGTGCTTGCTATATATTAAGAATACATTTTTAAACAGATGTGTTTTTGGCTTGTCTTCGCTTCTTTAAAGTGTTGATTAAGGGATAAAGCTTGGTTCTAGGGTTCAGGGTAGAATTAGGTGTAGATTAGGGTAAGGGTCAGGGTTGGGGTTAGGTGTTGTGATGTGTAAGATTAGAGTAATGGGATAAGGGATGCATTCTGTCAGTGGGTGTCCCCACTAAGTTAGACGTACAAGTGTGTGTGTGTGTGTGTGTGTGTGTGTGTCAGCTTGTGTTAATCAGAGATGTTAACAGAAAGTCATTGGCAGCATTGAACAAGACAATGAATAATTACTCACTGGAGGTACGGACACACACAGACACACACACACACACACACACACACACACACACACACACACACACACACACACAGTCTAGTTTCCAAAATTCAAGATACAATACATAATCCTCCATTCATTTCCTGGAGACTTATCCTAACATTGACCCCAACCTCACCCAAACCTTAAAACGTGCCTCGAGCTTAAAATGTGATTCAAGTTATGGGGATATTATTTGCATTTTTTTTGTCCCCATAAAGAAGACAAGTTCCTATAATGTGACTGTGTAAACAGATTTAGGCCTCTACAATATGATGCATACCTTGACCACAGACACACACACACACACACACACACACACACACACACCCCACAAACTTGTAAGAACCAGTGTAGTATTTCTATGGTTTAAGGGGTTTAAAAAGCATCAGTATAGAGTAAATTGTTTCATTCGTTCATCCTAAATTCTTCATGTGACTCAATATGAGAGGCAATCAAGGCAGCACATGCACTAACCTATGAGGTTCATTAACTAGCATGCTGAATACAGCTATATTCTCATTAACCACAAATAAGTCAGGAACACTCACATGATGGGGGTTAATGAGCTCAACAATATTATCTACTTGTATGGAGGTCTGTATTCTTGATTATATATGGAGACAGTGGTGTCGTTTTTTGTTTTTGTTTTTTAGTTTCTAGTCATCCTTATGCATATGATAAATAGACAACAACCCAATATTTTCCAGACAACCATTAATCACAATATAATCATTCCCATTTCCTATTTCCTATTTAGTTTCCTTTATTCTGCCCAGAACTGATTAATACTTTCGATTTCAGTTTCAAGACAGAGGAATAGATCCATCTTGCCTAATGAAAGACAGAAAAAAAAACCCAACATGCCTTTTTGATGTGAAGCAGTCCCCAGCACCCTTTCAATATCCCTTCTAAACAGACAGTACATTCTGCATAATACATGGGCTTGTATGGGCCTGCATGTCATCATCCTTTTCATTTGACTGGCCCATGAATGCTGCTCAGCCCTTTGAGGAGAAACTGCATGAGAAGAAAATGCATCATGCTCAGACTCAGTAATACATCAAACTTCCTGTGCTTCATTTGTAGTAAATATGTATTATAATGGCTTTTAAATTAATCTTAATAAGATGGTAGAAAAATGGGACAACCTCCTTTATCAATAATGAGCCACTGTAGCTAGAGCACTCATCAAAAAAAAAAATACATGAGCTGTATTTAAACGCTGTGTACAGCCACACACAGTCAAGTCTGGACTTGTATACAGCAATAATCCAAATAGAAGCAGCCGTAATAACAGCCATGGTCAGGCAAGCAGCAGGTTCATTGCAGAATTCGGAGTGCGTTACTGAGTGCCAAGCAAGACAAGGCAATCTAAGAGTGGTGTCTTCACAGCCAAAGCAAGGATCAATATGGGCTTCCTCTCATCTAGATTGCCATCATTAAGCACTCTCATTAAGAGCAATTAGCATGTTTCACATCTGGCTCTGCTATTGTATTCATCTTTTTCGTAACATAAAGATGTGCCGATTTTGGCGATGATTCTAGATGGATTGTACCTCACGAGAGTAGTGAAGATGGATTGTTGTAGAATGATATACGATCTTCATCCATCATAAATCAATAATGGGGGCAGACAGGGTCAATACACGTGTACCACCCAAAGCTTCATCCATCATCAGTTGTGCTATTCTGTCCACATGTACCTACATCATTCTCCCGAGTACGCCAGAGATGTGTACAGCAGTTTTTAAATACTGCACACCCCTATCACTGTGTTATGAGAAAGTCCAGCATTTAGATGAACTGGTTGTTTTCTTACTGTACTAGATCATTAATGGAAATAAATACAAGCCCCGACAAGCCCAGACAGAACACATAGGTTGTTATTACCTCTGCCAAGGTGGCTACTTTTTAATAGGTGTGGGTTTATATGTTTATTTGTTTGTTTGTCTGTTAGAAACTTTCTGTCCACAATTTTGACAGATCAATCTGACATTTTTTAAGCTGAGTTGGTGATCACCCAAGAATGTTCTCAATCAATTTTGGTAACAATCTACACTCTGATGACATCACAAAAATTATATACATATATATTTCACTCATCTCTCACTGAGCGCCTATCTCAGCCAACACTGGGCAGAAGCAGGGTACACTCTGAACAGCTTGCCAGATCATTGCAGGGCAATTACACACACAGCAGTATGTGCTCTCTGAGTACTCTTGTACCATAAATTTAACTTTGACATCAACACCTCTACACTGTCAAAATGCACAAAACTGCAATGACAGAACATTTGTCATTGTCTGACCTTCATCACACGTTTAATGATTTTGAATATGTTATATATCTGCAGGAACATTTCAGTGCAAACTAGTGTTTGTAATGTTAAATAAAAATATTGAAAGTTTGAAAAAGTACTTAACATGTGCAATAGTAGCATATATAGGAAAATACTTTCTATTCATATCAGTATTCATATTTGATGATATTAGTGACCCGCTCCAGCATAATATGGATTAAGTCGCAAGATAATGTTTTGCGTAAAAGCCAAAGTAAGTAAGAATGGCTTACCTGGAAAATGCGATATCGACAAAAATACATCCCTCAAAGAATAATCTTCGACATGACCAAGTTCAAATATCTACAAACACAATCTATCCGTGCTAAAATGCTTGTTTATGAAAGGGAAGTTGTAAAACATTGTAAAATTCCACTCATTTTCCTGATTTTCAAACCGCTTTGGTGATTGCTCAGGGTATTTCCTTATAATCCATATTCGGTACCAGAATACTGTCCCTACTTTCCAGAAGGATTCCCAGAGTCATATAACGGTTAACCAGTGAGAAGCCTAAAATCACTCATGACTGTAAATAGAACCCATTTGTTGTTTGGAAGACGCTAGGAAGAACATGCTGATTGGTCGAAAGACAGATTCATTTAGTTTATGGATGTTAGCGAGTTTCAAATGCGGACTTTCAGAAACTGGTTCTGTAACTGTAATTGCTGTTTCCTCAAAAGTAGCATTTCCAGATTCTTGCTCTTGATACAAAGTGATGTAACTCTCAATTTTCTTGCTATAATCAGGTATTATACCTAATTTGAAAGCACATTAAACTCTCTTTCTAAATACAGCAATATCTCAGTATGTCATACTTCCGACTTAATCTGTATTATGCTGGAGTGGGTCGCATTTTAACATTGTGCATCTGCATTTACATTCATCACCCCAAATTATTTACTTGATTTAGAAGCAGAATAATGAAAAAACCCATGGAGTATGACTTGCACATCAACAAAGAAAACCAAGGCTGATGTCATGATAGACGCTGAAAGGTGTCATGATCCACACATTGGCAATAAGGAGAGAGCTTAAATTCACTACCTGACTGCCTTCGCAAATGCTGGCCACACTGGAAGATGCAGTATGCCAGCTTATTAAAAGTGCCGTTGTGACACTCCAAAGCGTACAGAGACATGAATTAAGACTCCTTGTTCATAACCAGGAAAGTAACCGTGCCTGAAGTAAATTAAATAAGGATGCCATTTTAAAATGGCATTTAATAAGTAGTTTATCATGTTTTTTTGAACTGTTGGGCAAAAATTTCTCTAAACCAATATGCAAGCGTGATCATCAGTGGTTAGTTATATAATATATGGTCATGTCAGGTCATGTCTGCTGACATGATAATAATGCAATAATATATTCATTTTAAAGGGTTCATGGTATGTAATAATGTAAGTTCTGAATACAGCAGCCAACCAGCATCACCTCTTACCGTTATATCTGCATACATCTGATGCACATGCTAATGTGAATGAAATATGTCCTTCTGTGAGGAGTTTGAAGTTACTGAAGGTACAAAGGGATAGGTCACCTTCCGTTCTATATTTAGCATCTGTTTCATACACCTCAGTGCACACACACACACACACACACACATGTATTTTTACATAACTGTAAAATGTAACAGTCTAGTCTGAATACTCTTTACTTCATTATTGATTTTATACTTAACAATTATACACCAAAGGCAAGGGGGATGTCGCATAATATACATTTTTGCGACATCACCAAAGCTTGTGGTGCATGATTGTTAAGTGTATGCTAGCAGCCAAGCAAAAAAGCACATTAAAATGAGATTTTTCATGGCTTATTTATTGATGTTTTTTTTAATCATGATGGACAGAGATGAGCTCCCAGCACAGACAGGTACAGAAAATGGATTTGAAACGGCGGCCTTTAAAAGCTTTTACAGAGTTTCAGTGGTACTGGAAAGAAACAATGAAAAGCAAATTAAAATGAGATTTTTATAGTTTATATTTATTTTAAATATATTAACTGCACTTTGAAGCAGCTAATAGTTCTAGGACTTTGTGTAGGTAAGTGAGCCTGTTTTGGCCTGTTCAGTGTACTTGTTTAAGCACAAAAGTAAGAGTGTTTAATAAAATAAAACTACTTATAATTAGATTTTTACTAGTTTATATTTACTTACTTTAATCATGACACTGAGAAAGGTGAGGTGAATTTCATGACATCCTGTGATCCGTATTTTTTCCTGTCGTATCACGGGAATGCTGCAGCGGACTCAGGGAGAAGGAGGGTTACACCGCAGACAGCTTCGTTTTAGCTAACGGCATGGATTCATGGAAATGAATGTAAACTGCACTCTGTAAAGGTGTTTTTAGAACATTTCACTGGAAAACACAAGAAAACAAATGAAAACGAATTTACTTATAGTTTATATTTACACATTTTAGGAATGACACTTAAGCAGTGTAGCATGTAGACCTTTGCACTTAGACATCTAGTCCTTTAGAAATGAAAGGAAACAGCTCCCTAAAGGTGTTTTGGTATATGGTATGGGAAACACAAGAAAATTCAACAACAACAATATATATGGTTTATTTTTCCATTTTAAAGTGTGATAACGACAGTGCTCCAGGGTTCAGTGACTGTAACAAACTGTGATCGTCTGTAATTTTCATTCATGTATTATCCACTTGAAATAATGATTTATGATCTTGAGACAGCGGACCAATCAGATCGCACCATTCCCTTGTACTATAAACTTATAGGTTTTATTCTGTATTGCATTAAATTATATAAGACTATACATTTATTTATGGAAGAAGGCAGGTATTTCCAAGTAAAATGACCCTTGCCCTTCAGTACTGGAACATGTACAGTACAGTAGGTTAATGAGTCCGTTCTACTTTGATATATAACAGAAACATACTGTTTACAGAAACATAGCTCATTTGTAGAAGTGTGGGCATTCAGGTGCCGCTGTACTGATGGCAATAACATAGGCTCTGATAATGATTAACATTGATTGCATGTTATTCAATCCTGTGGTTGGCATTTAAAGCTCAGTGAGGAATGTCAGTAAAGAATTTGTTCTTGGGGGTAGTAGAAGTTCTGTTGGTTGCTTTCATATTTAGCCTTTTTATGCATTCGTTCTCAACCAGGATAAGCCTTTTAATTATGTGTGCACACAAACACATTAATCTAACCATGATATCAGAATATGAATCATGTGGACACAAAGTATGGCTTCTAATTATCTGATTGAAACTCCCTATCGTATTGAAGATGTTTTATCCTACAAGGATTGCGAGGAGACTGGAGCCTATCTCAGCTGGCTGTGGACAAAGGCAGGGTTCACCCTGAACAGCTCTTGAACATTCCATTGCAGAGCAACACACAACCATTCACACTTACACCTGGGGCGATTTGGAACAGCCAGTTAGCCTACTGTGGGAGGAAACTGAATTATCCAAAGAAAACCCACACAAGGACGGGGGGAACATGCAAACTCCACACAGGAACCTTCTTGCTGTGAGGTGGACGTGCTAACCACTATGCCACCATGCCGCCACTTATAGATAGAAATTATTCAGCACCAAAATTCCAAAAAGGCTATTAATTTGCAATCAATTTATTCATTCATTAAGATGGACATGATAACCACTATGCCACGGTGCTGCCCTAATTTTGCAACTGCCAAATCAATATTCAATCTAATCATGCAATTTAAAAATACATTTTGTACATGGCTACTCAATATACAAGGCGGCAGTAAAATCCCTAATTCATTTCAAATATTTTGAGTAAAAAATAGAATAAAATGTATTGAATTGCATATCATATTGCCATGGGTTTTTACCTCTTTTTTCAAATGACAGTGCAATAGCTCCCCCAATAATTGCATTGCATGTCACTACATTCTTTTTGCACCAAAATTCAATTGAAAATACAACTGTCAGCGTAAAAGCGTTCAATAGAGAACTCAGTAACGCTACTTCTCTGAGAGGCCGGAACAGCACTTGGAGCTAGTTGGAAGAGGGTGTGCCATCAGCGCAGATGGTGATGTAATTTTCACACTGCGGGAAATATCTCTGCTGACAAGTGAGGAACATTAAAAATGCGTTAATTTTTATGAGATGATAAAAAAAGCTGGCAGACATCTTTGGTGGGTTATGCGACAATCACTGTCAAATGTTGCTGCTCTCATTTTCGATAAGTGCCATGTTCGATTTGGAGCAACACTACTCTGTCGAAATTCACACGCTATGCAGGTAAGTACCCAGTGTGCACGCAGTACCACATGGAAGAATACTGCTGAAAATATGCGAATTGAGACACAGTGACTTTATGAGGTATTGTTTAGTGCTCCACTGTCTGACTCTGCCAAGCCACATTTGTTATCCTGTTCTCTCTGATTTATATCCCTGCTATGCTTTCTGGGATTTTGTATTTTCCCTGTTGATGTTGCTTGCAGATCGCCTGAATCTCTGCCTGTTATTTATTACCCCATTGCCTAATGTTTTGGATTTATTTGGTGTTCCTTTTAATAAAAGCTTCTTCACTGTACATACATCCTGCCTACCTTCCTGTTATGTAACAGAATACCTCAGAGCCTTCATGGATGCAGCAGGAAAATGAGAACAGCACAACACTGAAATGCTCCCACCCACTTATGAATATTCATGTTTCCTCCAACACACTTGGATAGATGGCCAAGCTCCTTAGGAGAGAATTAAATACGCACCGAAAGGATTCCTGCACCAGTACCACCTTTATTATGAGAGCTTTCTAACTTGCCAGCATACTAAAGTCTATATACTTTCTGCTCACCAAAAAATATGCTTACCTAGGATACTTCCTGATGTTCAGGGAAATGCTAAAAAAGCTATTCCAGGAATTCAGAAGATTTTCAGGAAGTCCCTGAAATTTTGCTGGGGGTAGTGTACTCTCTTGGCAGGAAAGCCTCAACCAAAAAACTCAGGGTGACCTACACTCCAGAGCTCCCTCCCACAGGGCAGTCTGCACTCAACAGCTCCCTCCAGAGGCCAACAGGTTGGTCCACTCCATAGATCCTTCCAGAAGCTGACTGAGAGCTTTTACATAGTTCATTCTGCCACCTGACTTTGAGGATGATGTTGTAGCTCTGCCCCCTGGTTAGAAAAATTACATTGTCACTCCGCCTCTTTTCTTTAAAGATGATGTCATCTTTCTGCCTCCTGGCTTTGAAGATGATGTCATAACTCATTAACTAGACAGTTAGTTAGTAAGATGTTATTTTGCCATCAACTGAAACAAACATAAATACATTAAAGAATGATAGTAAGCTCCTGTAATATCTTTGCTTTTTTTTAATCAGAATATCAGGCATGCCAAAGCTAAAAGAAGCTATTTTTTTTAGAGAGAACCAAAGACACCCACACAAGACATACCAATTTATCTCCCCTTCCCAATTCCAGCAAGTCCAATATCTTCTCACTTTTTGTTCCTATGGCACATATAGACCGAGGACATGTGGTCAGACGGAACCAGAAGCAGAACAAGTGAGTGCCCCACAAAGATAAATCACGTCCAAAGTGATATTGATCTAAAACCTTTTATAGTGCTTTTAAACCAGGGAAATCACTTTAGAGGGCAAAGAAAGAATGGAGATGTCAAAAGTATTCTGTGACCATGCTTTATCGTTGATGTCATCAATTTCTTTAAGAACACTTCGTTTAAACTGTCCCAATAGCTATCAATAAATTACTCATTTCACTCAATAAAAGTGAGGAAACGTCTGCACCTAAACATAGTCCACCTGTATTAGACTGTCTTTGCAACGAGACACTTCCTTTAAATACTCTTCCCGGCCAAAAAAAAAAAGTTGCACAATAATATTTTAATGGAGGGCATTTAGCCTTGATCCCAGCATGTAATCTCCATGGCATTGTTGCTCCAGTTGGTCAGGTCGAGGCTCAGCAACATTAATATGGCAATAAAATGAAGCCAGCTGATGACCTAAATATATACTGAATGAACAGGTGATCACATCAATGCAGTTTTTCTTCCCTGATGGCACGGATATAAAATTGTGACTCAAATAATAAAAGAGTGTTTCAGGGAGCATGAAGAATAATTTTCACATAAGTAGTGCCACCCCAGAGTTCTGACCTTAACTCTATTGAAAGTTTTCGGGATGTGCTGGAGAAGACTTTATGGAGTGGTTAAATTATTCTGTGTCTAAGGTTAAGCTTGCACACCTCCACTGTGTAGTGCACTACTCTATCACAGAGGGGGGAACTGTAACGTAACCCATATTAACCCTGTAAGGTTGAGAGGGTTGAGCGATGATCATGGATTACTTTCAACTTCTACATTTTTATAAATTTTAAAACTCTGATTGCAGGTTGTCCCGTGGACAACCATATTAGGAATAGTTTTTAGTTTTACTCTTATAAATTGAAGCTAAGCTATCTTTTGATTGTAGGTTGCTTTATACTTTGTTATCCTTCCTAAACACTGTCAATATCACAAACTGTAACCTTTTATATAGCGTATTAAGAATTTTTTTTTATCTTTTTTAAGTGTTTGGAGGTACCTTCCAGACCAAGACCAACATGTAAACCTTCTACAAATTTAGCTCAAGGATGATTAAAAAGGTGTGATGGCATTTATTTTTTGTAACTCCTAAAAATGTAACCTAAACTTTTATAAAATTTCAACAATTAAATGAAAACACTTATTTGCTTATTTGACAGTTACATTAGAGCAGTTCAGAGTTAAAAGTTGTGTTCTATGTATTTACAGTTTCATTTTCATTTTATTTACCAAACCACTTTATCCTTTATTGGGCTCGTGGGAAGGCTGGAGCCTGGGTGAATGCAGGGTGCACCCTGAATAGCTCACCAGACCATCACAGGGCCAACATGCACACCTATTCACACTCACATTCACACCTATGGCCAATATCCATTTAGCTCAGTGTGCTTGTCTGCTAGACTGTGGGGAAAAAAGGAGTACCCAGAGGAAACCCACGCAAGCACAGGGGGAGTCTCCACACATTTGAACCCTGGACCTTCTTGCTGTAAGGTGCTAGGTGCAAGGGTGATAACCACTATGCCACCGTGGCCCATATTTAACAGTTAAAAAATGTTACCCATTTCAGGCAACAATGTTTCATTTTTATCAGTTTCTTTGTTGCCATTCACTGCATTAGTAAATTAGCAAACTAGCAAGCCAAAAAAGACTGCTAAACCTTGGCCAGAAGAAGTGTATTGCTGCTACAGGATTGCTCTGACTTTGCTCTGATACATCTCTCAAGTCTTCCCAAAGATCTTCAACCTGTCCCTGTCTAAATTTACCATCCCCTCCCACCTGAAGTCTACCATCATCATTCCACTGCCAAAGATATCTGTCAAGATCTGTCTACAAATTCCATTGTACTCTGAAAAATCAGTATAAAGGAATCTCTTCTCTTCTCCTTTTTTCTTCTCTTCTCTCTTTTCTCTTAACTTCTTTCCTCTTCTTTTTTCTGTTATCCTCTCTTCTCTTCTCTTCTCTTCTCTTCTCTTCTCTTCACTTCTCTTGTCTTGTACTTTGAAAGTCAGTCAATACTACAGTTTCCATCCATTCATTATCTATATCATCCATCAGGGTCACGTAGGTATAGTAGTATTGTAAATATTGCCAATATCATTATTAGCAAATTATTAGTATTATTGCAGTAAAGTCTCGTTAATATGTGCATGTCAGGGTCCGATGCACCTTGGGGCAGTGGTGGCCCGGTGGTAGGGTGCTGGATTGCTGATCCCAAGGAAGGGGGTTGAAGCCCCACTATCACTGAGTTGTCATGCTGTCGTGCCCCCCCCCCATCCCCCCGTGCAGCTAACTGGGTTATCAAATGCCGGCCATGTCCCTCACAGTCTATGATGAGAGGCATGTAAAAGAACCGTTGCTCCGTTTTCGTCAAGAGTAGGCTGCATAGCCGTCAGCGTGCTTCTGCCCTGCCATGGACTGGCAAGCTGTCCAGGGTGTACTCTGAAAAAATGGTAGAAACATTTGCATAGATGTTATGCTGGTTGTTTTTTTTCTCTTTTGTTTCTTCTGATATATAGACAACTTTGCTTTGACTTCTTTGTCTCTATGCTTCTTATTCACTAATTCATCCTGAATATTGTTTAATAATGTATATAAATTATTGATAGCTACAGTAAAATTAATACGAAATGTTAATAGTTGTGAGAGAGAGTAATGCGGTTTGAGGGGTTATAAATATTGAATCATAGTTCAAAAGGCATGCTGTACCTGGAAACGTTTTATGTGCCCTCCTTATCCATAGCAGTACAGCCTAAGGTAAATGTGTAACCATTTCACATTTTCTGAAATGGCTATACTGTACTCTAATCAATAGAAATAAACCGTTCAACCACTAGATTGATTTGTGTGTGTGTGTGTGTGTATGTGTGTGTATGTGTGTTTTGTTGAGTAAATAAGGAGGAGCATGGCTACTGCTTTCTGTGTAAAGTGTGTGTGTCAAGTTGGGGCAGTTGAGGTCCCAAGGAATTTTAGGTTATGCTACTATTTTCCCTTTAATTTTAGCTTTTTATTGAAGTAGAGTAACTAATTGCCAAGGATATTAGTATGTATTACACATATTATTGTCACATCCTCCTTAGTCCAATTTCAGGTTCAAAGAGTAGGACTAGTGGTCCCAGCATGCCCAGCGAGTAGTGCACAGATGTGGTGGAGCATCACATATCTGAGGCCACTCTCCACACTATTCATGCAGGTTTTTTTAAGGACTTGTAAATTTGTGCCAGTGCCTACCAAGCTTGTACATTAACTTTTGTTTCCTGTTGCTTATTACCTGCCTTCCCTCTGATACAGTGTGTGATCTCTGTCTTCCTTTTTAATCTTGTGTTTGGATTATCTCTACTGTGTTGTTTATCTGATCACTTGACCTCTGCCTGTTCCACATTAGCAAACTTTAACTGTGTATTGGATCTGTCTGCCTGGATTTTATACAGTATTAAAATGTTTCTATTGCAGTTGCATCCAGCTCTACATCTCCCTGTTTGTGACAATGATGTTTTTTAATGTCAAAGAATATTTTGTGTTACAGTGGAGTGTTGCACAAGCGGAGCACCATTGATAATGAAAAAAGTCATCTAACCATTGAGTTGCTTTTCGAATGTCAAGAAAAACCTATAGCGTACATTTGTCTGTCCCTTCGTCCGTCCGTTGAATTGCGTGTGTGTGGTCTGGAGAGTACTGCATGTGTATGTGATGCCAGACATAGCGACACATCTAACGCAAGTACATATACCTCATATAAGTTTGAAACATAAGGAAGAAAAATATTTATATAAACACAGAGAAAAGGGCACTAAATACAAATATACAAACAGAACAAAATGTGAACATTTTAAATTATTAAAGTATTCCTACTCAACAGATTTTATATCTAAAAAAAAGGAAAAAAAACAATAAAATTTTTCTGGGAGAGGGTAATATAGAAAACAAGAGGCATATAATAGTTGGGTCATGGGATTTGACGTGAAATAACGTTAAATAAATAAACAAGTTATTATATTCTTTTGTTATTGAAATGTTCTCTAAACTTATGGTTTCTAAATGGGGTATTTTTGGTGTATGTTTACATGTCGTGACTAAGACTTGCATGTTTGGATACCTTATTTTTATTCCCTTCTATAAACAAGTTATTATGAAATTAATTAATCTTGATATACATAGGAAACGTGTATGGGGTTTGAGAGTTCCCACGAAGAACTTGTCAAGTAAGAAAAAGTTCCTAAATCTCTATACTAAATATTTATTTGTGGGTGCCTGACATAACGCAGATATTGTGTAGCTGATTATACAGGTATAAGTGTTTGAACAGTGAGCATAAGTAAATCTGATGTTCAATAAGAAATGTATAACCAGTCAGCATTTTCTGTTTGAAAGACAACATGACTGCAGTTTCAGATGGCAGGAGAATTACTGAAGGTGTACTGCCGGAGAAGAAAAAGGAAGAAGTGCAGATTTTGTTTCATGTAATAAAATCTAATTTCACTCCAATGATCAGCATCTCATTTTAATAATTTTCATCAGAACTGTCAAAAAGATATTTTATAGCAAATCAAATTCTATTCTTAAATTCTATTAAAACACGAAACATTCCATCTCACGGAGTTGTTTTAGGGAAGGTAAATAAAATTAAATAACATATCCCTTACTGTTCACTAAAAATACATTTTTATTCAAATTAGAAGTCTAATTAAATTTTGGTGTAGGTGTTCTTTCTCCATTGC
Source organism: Neosilurus mollespiculum (assembly GCA_030014195.1). NCBI lineage: Eukaryota > Metazoa > Chordata > Actinopteri > Siluriformes > Plotosidae > Neosilurus > Neosilurus mollespiculum. The sequence continues at coordinate 34,867,545 of JAQMYF010000001.1, forward strand.
TCATGTCATGCAATTATTCATAAATGTGCCCACTTTTATTAAGGTCAGCGGTTAAAAGTCCCACTTTTATTAAGGTTCAATCCTCACTATCACCACTCATGGGCCCTTGAGCAAGGCCCTTAACCCTCAGTTGCTCAGTTGTATAAAAATGATCATTGTAAGTCGCACTGGATAAGAGCGTCTGCCAAATGCTGTAAATGTATTAATTTTTGTTTATACTGTTACAGTAAAGAGCCTAAATTATTTTGCTCTTAGGCATGTGTATTTATGATAATGTGATTATTGTAATGAAACTGCTTTTGGATTAAAATAATAATCACTGATGTAGATTGATTTAAATTTCTAACTAATTTGCATGGTATACACAACTGTTTTCTTCCTCATTTGTTTCTCATTTTAGCCAGTTTCTAGAATGTTTTTTTTTTTTAATTCAGCTGAATGTACCCATTTTATCCATAATCTGTTCATTGGAAACCATGAAAATTCAATGAAACACTATAGAGGCAAACATTTTGGTCATCGGGTCATTACACCTACACAGTATATGCTTACTGAACATCCAATTCTGATTTAGTCCCCTCATTGCTATTATAATTTCCACTATGCTGTAAAGGATTATCTAGTGGCTGTGTAGATGTGCTCATTTGGCTTAGGCTGTCAGGCAGTCAGGTGAAAAGTCCTGGAGTGTAGTCCGCTTTCACCTCATCCCAGTGGTGTTCAGAGGGCTTGAGGTCAATACTTTGTACTTGCAGCTTTTTTTGGCAAGGCCTTTCTTCATGGAGCTCACTTTGTCAACAGAGGCACTGTCAAGCTAGAACACTTTTGGGCTTCTTTTGGGAAACTGTAATGCTACAGTATACAAATGCACGATCTCAGCCTGTTCAGGACAGATGAATGGCCACATCTGGATCTTCAAGGTGGAAGAACACCACTGCACACCTACAGCTTGCCCTAGGAGGCAGTGCGCATGCACAGATGATCACAGCACAGGTATATGCAATCTGTGCAGCTTTTGGGAAGACTATATATGCACGCCCAAAGTAATAGACATCGTGAAGCATTGATACTTTGTCCGTGTTGCCAGTATGTGCCAAGCCTTTATGTCTCCATTAGCTTCTCTGTGTATGACCTGTTTAGTTCCAGATCCATAAACTTGCATGTGATTCAGTTTTTTTGTTTATTACCCTCGCCTGTCTCTAATTTGTGTATTTAGACCAGCTTGTGTTATTTTGTCTACCTGATTTCATAACCTCTGCTCGTTTCTCTGTTTATGATATTGGAATATTCTTTTGGATCTGTTTGCCATTCTAAAGAACCCCTTTTAAATGGGAAAGACTTGGGAATGCATTAAATTGTGACTCAGTTGTATTCCTTTTCTGACAGACCACACAACAGAGTAAGTGAGAAAACACAAAATGTGTGCATCTATATGAAGCATGCCCTATGCACATATTTGGCCAGACAAAATAAATTGTGGTTCCGTTTGCCCGACTAACCTTCCCAAAAATGGTCTGAGTCAAAAAAATTTACCCTAACTTTCTAGCAAAGTTGAATTTCATGTATTTTTCAGAACTTCCAAATGAAGCTGGCAGCCAAAGGGATTTCGGTCTACCTGGGTGATGTGCATCTACTCATTTCATTTTCAAAAGAAAGAAATCTGCCTATTTCCTACACGCAACATGCCTCCCACCATCTCGCACATGTTTTATATTATAAAAATATATTTCATCACTTGATCATTTGGTTGTTCTGGTGTCAGAATACTTACTGCTCAAGCTGCTTTTCACAACCGACAGAGCAAATGTGCTACGCAGAAGGTGTATGTGTGTATGTGTAGTCAGTCCACGAGTGTGCGCTTGGTCCTAGTTAAGTTAGCAAGTCATTTTAGCAAGATTTTACTATAGAGGAAAAGAAAAAAAAAAGACAGAGCGTAAGGCAGCTAAAAAAAACCAGGAAACTTCCACAGCTATGGAAGAAAGGAAGGAGAAAAACAAAGAACAAAGAACTAAAAGAAATTAACTAGATGCCACAGTTGAAAGTAGGATAGAATGTATGGCAGCTAAAGGGAAAAATTGAGATTCTAAGTCTAAAGAGGAAAAAAGAGAGGCGCATGTGATGACATTATATATGCTAGTTGGTGCTATCTGAAATGTCAGTGAATGTGTGCGTTTGCTTCACCAGTCATTTAAAAGTAGATCTGTTTAGGGAAATAATAATATATTAACAGATATTGAGTCCATGTTGTGCAGTCTGTCTCCAATTGCTTGTCTGGTTTTCCCGTCCTCAGTGTATGTTCAAGTGCGAATGTGAAATTATGTGGTTCATATTGGTTTGGCTGCATGTTTCCCTCTGAGGGTGTTTAAATTGTGATTTGATTCTCTGTTTCACCTGAATAAGAGCCTGAGAGTGAAAAATGTTCCAGTTCTACGGCACTATTCCATTTTGGTAGCACCTACCGCAATTTGAATCCGTGTTCTCGTGATGTACCTGTTTATACACGACACTCCCCCTGAATACGTCATCAGCCATGGCTTCCAGTTTTCTGAACTTCTGTTCGAGTGGCAACTACGAGAATTGCGAGTTTTAAAATGCATATATATATATATATATATATATAAATGCCTTTTTACTCGTCCGATAGAAAACAGATTTTACCCCTCAGCCAGATGTTATGAGCCATTGCTTGGCTCATGCACAGTCCAGCTTTCTGAACTTTTGCGTAGGCACTCCCTATGACCTAAACCTGTGCGTCAGGTAGCTAATTTGCATATGTGTCCTTTTACCTTGGCATGGTGACCTTGAACATATCAATTTTGTCCGGGTCATTGCTCGTCTCATATGCATGAAAGTTTTCTGAAATTTTGCATAGGCACTCCCTATGACCTAAACCTGTATGTCGGATAGCTAATTTGCATATGTGGCCTTTGACCTTGGCACAATGACCTTGAACATATTAAGTTTGTTCTGGCAATTGCTTGGCTCATATGTATGATATCTTTATGAAAATTTGCGTAGGCACTCCCTATGACCTAAACCTGTCCGTTGGGTAGCTAATTTGCATATGTGGCCTTTGACCTTGGCACAGTGACCTTGAACATATTAAGTTTGTCCAGGCCATTGCTCTGCTTATATGCGTGATAGCTTTCTGAATTTTTGCATAGGCATTTCCTATGACCTAAACCTGTGCGTCCTATGGCTAATAAAATGTTGATTGTCCGAAACTGTTCGTATGCACTTGAGGCGTCCTGGCTGAGGGGTTATGATGTTTTATAGGTTATTTTTTATGAAGAATAAATATGCAATATAAAAATACGAGTAAAATATCTTGACACTTGGACAATAAAAACCTCTTCCATGTAATTATGCTCCGATCTGACATGGAATGAACGCATCGTGGAGGATGGCGCAGGTTTTTATGTGCAGTTTTTCATTACATCGTGAGGACAGAGGTTGCTGCTACTCTTAGTGGTTCTCCTGCTACTCAAAAACAATTTAAAATCCCTGAATAAAAATTTTTCTTAGTAGGTATATCCACAATTTTCCCATACCATGGTTTATATATCTAAGTGAGATTTTCTTTAATCTGTTGCAAATAACATTTTTTTTTAAATAAAATTGTTTTCCTACCTACCAACCCAGTGCAAAGATGATGCGTTACAGGAATTATTTTTTTGTCTGGCCTTATATAATTTGAACTGTTGCTGGTGCAAACCACACACACACACACACACACAGTCTCGTTTCCATAACTTGTGGGGACAATACATAGACTTTCATTAATTTCCTGGA
>JAQMYF010000001.1:34876940-34902582 GCA_030014195.1 Neosilurus mollespiculum
TTTTGTATTACTTTTTTTTTTGACATATACAATATATATATATATATATATATATATATATATATATATTTTTTTTTTTTTAATATATATTCCATATCAGTTATTGTTTAAATAATTTCTTATATCATTAAGACATTAGAAGATTCTTCAGTGTCAAACAAATTAAATATGACAAATTAAAGTATGTCTAACTTTTAATGTGAACAACTTTTTCCTGCCGCATTAGCAGAAAGAATTCTTGAAGTAAATTCCTCTCTGTGTGTAAATTGAATATATGTTGACAATATGTTATCAATATGTACTAAATTCTAATAAGTTTTTTAATAATTGAAATTTGTGACAGCTTTTTCACCCTAAAGTTTACTGTCACTTTTATTGTTAATTATAGCTTTGCTTGATAAAAAGATTGTGCTTTCCTTTATAGGTAGCCAAGGAGCTGACACAGAGGAGGAACTGGTTGAGCATCTCCTAAATCCTGATCACTACAATAAACTGATTCGGCCAGCAACAAATGGCTCTGAGTTGGTGACTGTGCAGCTAATGGTCTCACTGGCACAACTTATCAGCGTGGTGAGGATAGCCTTCATAAAACAAATGTGCATTAAACATTACAAAGTGTATGTTAGGTTAACTTTCTTTCTACTGAATATGTATTAAATTCAGTAATAATATTTGAAACAATAAGACCCATTGCTTATTAATGAATTATAGAATTATAGAATTTTGAAGGAAGTCATCATAAATCAACACAAAGCCTATCAGTCTTGAGCAAGCATTATTTATCACCAGTAATTTATGAGCAGTACAGGGGTAGCCGTAGCCTAATGGTTAGAGAAGCGGCTTTGGGATCGAAAGGTCGCTTGTTAGATTCCCGAACCAGCAGGAAAAATATGTGGCGGTGGGGGAGTGAGCTGCACCTTCCCTTCCTCCACCTTCATAGCTCAAGTGCCCCTGAGCAAAGACCCGAACCCCCAACTGCTCTGGGCACCCCTATTGTGTGGGGCAGCCCACTGCTCCGAGTGTGTGCTTACTGTTTATGTGTGTGTGCTCACTTTGGATGGATTAAATAATTGTAAATAGACTGCAAAAGTGTAAATATTATGGTATTGGAGTTTACAATATACTTTAAGATTATTGTAATCTTTCCTAATGAAAACAAAGCAAATCCGTGCCATGGGAACTCACAAATTAACAAAAAAGACTTATTGAACTTTCGCATAGACTTATTGATTTTTTGCATAGACTTTTTGAATTTTGCTATGATAATTATCTATAACTGAGTCTAAAACATAAAAAATATAAGAAGTAATCTAAATGGTGAACACAGGTGAACTTTACCGAAACTTTAAAAAAGGTTACACACATTTTTTTCATGAACACATATACTTAAAAGTGTTATTTGTAAATGTATATTATTTTATTTTTATATGAGTTTAAATCAGTGGAATAACATCAGACAAGTTGGATATTGCCCAAGTTCCTGATTTTCCAAATTCCAAGTTAAATGACCGTCCCAATGGAACTGACGCGTCCACGTCCTATTCTGAAGATTTTGCACTTTTGCGATAGTGAAACAAATGGTGGCCTTTATATAAGAAAACGAATGGAAACTATTAAACACATTTTAGCAGATTGCAATTTCAAAAATGTAGGTAAAAACCACCCGATGATGAAAATATACATATTTTCAATGTAACAGGAGAATTGGAAGGCTTTCATTTCATTTTCTTTATAAGTTGTGTATAAAGTCCCGCAGGAAAAAAATGTAACACACACTGTCATCACCTTCACATGCACCAGATACTTTCTTTTATTTGAGAAAATCTTAGCTGACACTTTGAATTAGAGTCAGTGAGCTTAACCTAATTAGTTACATTCCTCAAAAATAAATAAATAAAAATAAAAAACACTGTAGGAGGCTCTAATGTCACATAACATGAATATATTATTAGGCAGCAGCCACAATGAATTGTTGGAAATTACTCATACCATTGTCATTCCCTTGAGGACAGATTGGTCTGTATATATGTACACTGACATGCATTAAAGCTTCAACCATAGTAAAACATGACCAATGAGAGACAAGGTCCTTCAGTGGAGGACTTTTTATGCTGTGGTGCCTCTCATTTAATGACGCAGCAACCCGTGACATTATTAGCCAAAATGATAAATCAGTTAATACTGTAAATTAACTATCAGACCGAGCAGAAATATCACCTCATTAGGTCCTTACCAATGTCAAACTCATTTATACACCAATGACCCTGTTAAATGCTTGTTGAAATCTTTTAAGTAATCATGTCATGCTTATAAGATGTTAATTAAGAAATGCTTTTAAGTAATCATGTCATCAATAAAAAAGATACACTCACCTACTAAGAACACCTCTGCAGTTGCATGTCCGTGCAGTTATCCAGTTATCTGGCAGCAGTAAAATGCGAAAAAAATTGTTAAAATATATAGTACTTTATTTTAGTTTTAACTTTACTATAGATTTTTATTTTATGACTTGTACATAAGCATGACAGTACAAAAACCTTTTAAGACTTTCAAACATTAGTTTTTCAGCACAAGATTAAAAACTACAGGAAAAAAGTTCAGTGTAGTTCGGTAAAGAAAGCAGCATATTATGTAAGAGATGACTTTCAGACCAGAACATAATAAAGGCTGCTGGGTTTTGCTCAGAAATATAGAAGCTAATGTGAAAGGCAACATTTCCAGGAGAACTGCAAGATGCTCAGTGAATCTTAACAGCTCATTACTTAGGTTATTAGATTAGATTAGGTCACGGGGAGGCTGGCGCCCATCTCAGCCAACTCTGGGCGAGTGCAAAGTACACCCTGGACAGCTCGACAGGCCATCACAGGGCAAAAATAGTCATAAACTGGTGCTCTCTTTGGAATTTCACACAAACAATTTCTAGAATTTAAACATAATACGTATGTAGTTTTCTGAATCTCTTCAATGTTCTCCCCATGCTTTGTGGGTTTTTCCTGGGTACTCTGGTTTCCTCACACAGTACAAAGACTTGCACATTAGGCTAATTGGCTTTTCAGGGCGATCCCTGCCTTCATAGGCTCCAGCTTCCCCGCAATCCTAGTAGGATTAAGCGGTTGAAAGACACATCATTGGCTGATCGGAAAGCTACATGAACGTGCTGCACTATTGTGAACATGAATAACCCGAATAGTGTGTGTTTGTTTATTCAATAAAAATGCTTTTCATACTGTTGCCATTGCAGTTTTAAGGTACCTGTATGATGTTGTCTCTGTCACTCACTAATCAGGAAATAATGGAAATTATATATCCCTGAAGAAAATAATAAATAAATTTTGATTGTATAAACAGAACAAGGGTTCTATACTTACAGTGGTGTGTACCTGCCCACTACTACTACTACTACTGTTTTGGTTTCTATTTTCACTGGCACTTATACAATAGTGCTCACTGAACATTATCTACTAATTGCATTGACTGTTGCATCCTTTGTGCCTTTAGTGCACTGTAAATCACATGGTTTGTTACCTAGGCTGCAGGCTTAAAGCTAATGCTCTGTAATGGATCTCTGGGGGTCTGATCAGCCCAGAAAGGAATTAAATGATATGTTTGAATGTTGCCATACTGATTCTAAGCTTAAAACCAAAAGATTATTCAGTAATTTATTGGATTTTATTTGTTTTAATGTTTTAATTATTGTTGTGACATATGATTCATAAACAAGTAAATATGCAAATAATATGTATCTGAAAAATGTGTAAATATGCTTTTTTGCAGTTGCTCATTTTACATTGTCGTTTTAATGATAGGCTTACATTGGTATATATCAACTGTGAATGACCAAAATTATTTTCTTATGCATGTCTGTGTGTGTTAACAGCATGAGAGAGAGCAGATCATGACGACTAATGTCTGGCTCACGCAGGTAAGTCTCTACTTACAAACACATCCTTTTCCTCTACCTTTATCACCATTCATCAAGCTCACATACACACATGTACACATCAACACACATGCATGCCTTAATTTTTGCAGACTTGTATGATCCATTCTGATGTTCTATATCATGTTTGTCCTACTAAAAATCCTCAAAACCACTCCCTCTTGCTGATGATGGCCTTATATGGACCCTAACATACACTTTGCATCTGTAAAGATGGTTTTAGAGTGCTTTTAATACAAATAGTTTTGTTTGACTACGATTACTATTACAGTTTAAGACAACAAATAAGACTTCGTGTTGAAACTATAGTGAATTTTCTGCTAGTTTGTACTTTTTAAACATATTTCACAGTTATGGAAGCAATCTACATTATCTGGTGTGATCCAAATGAGGATACGTTTCCCTTTGGTTCCTAATGTGGTCTCCGGGAATTTCTCCTTACCACCATCACCTCAGGCTTGCTCATTTGGGAAGTCCATTGTGAAAAACGTTATACAGAAAATTTTAATTAAAGTGAACTAACTAAGGGTCAGTTGGACCCGAGTTGTGGTGGGCTAGCTATTTGGTCAAACATATTATATACACAAAAGAACATACACATACTCAAAGTCGAATCATTTGAACGTGTTTTTCATGGTTAAAAATTTGGTTTGGCAGGAGTGTTACCTGCTGTCAGTAAAACACTGCTACACTGCCTTCACAGCACTGATTCTCATATATGCTGCCCAGCTCTGTGTGTGGGTGAGAAAGTGCTCAAATTGAATTATTTTAATGGCTCTTTTCTGATCAAGGCCAAACAGGATGTATGCTTAATGACCACCAGTGTTGCAAGGCTTTCATTTTCCCAATAACCCCCAATCTGTACATGTGTAGGTGTTAAGATTTTAGTTATAGCTTTTAGCGGTCTCATCTATTAAAAATCAAAGCATCATGCAGTTTCTTCATCTTTATAATCAAATTCCATCAACACAGCTTAGCATGAACAGTACTGATAATTCTGAGATTATAATAAATAAGATTATATTATATTAAATTAAATTAGATTAGACTGGATGACTACACCTCCATAAATCACCATTAATTGTGATGGAGAGGTTTGAGTGCACAAATCATCCTAAAAGCAAGGGCTGGGAAAATATACCACATAAACAAGTTCACTAAGTGAATGTAATTAAACTATGGAATACAGCAGTAATTCCAGATATCAAAATAGATCATTGTATTTTTGTATTTTAAAACATTGTAAATTTACTTTTCCAAATGAGCATGAAATCATTTGAAAACCTTCTAATCCCCCTGCGACATATGTGTGTATGTATCCCTTTACCAGAGCACTGACTCAGTGAATTAGGTGGACAGTGTTTGAGAGCCACAACTTTTTTGTGCCTAATGAGGCATGACATAAATCTCACATATGCAAACAGGCAAAATCAAAAATTCTGACCTGCTTGTTATAGCCCAAAAACCCCCACACCCCTGTGGTTAATTTTAAAGTAAGCAGCAGTTTAATGTTTAATCAACAGTTTAATAATAACTTATAATTGTATTATAATAGAGTTACATAGAGTTGGGTAATGAAGGGCCTACTTAGTATCACGTACACAATGGCAGAAAAGTCATTCTTAAACAGACAACTGATTGAAATTATGCATAGAAGTTAATGCTAAGTGATTAGCTTTTCTTCTGACTGTTAATCATAAATATAATCATAATTTGTGTCAGGCAATCAATCAGCAATGATTGGAAATGCGTGATTCTACTAAACCGCTAGTTCTGTTAGGGTACAATTTTTAGTAATGAGCTATTTAGGTATCAGCCTACTGAATTTTTACCTATTTGGAAGTTGAAAACAAACTTTTTTCAGCACTTGGTCAACAACTATTAAATGATACATTTTTTTTGCTGTGGAACATTTGAATAACCCATGTATAAAGATTAAAAGTGTTCAGACCTGCAAAATGACCTGCAGAACTGTGATCATAGACCCTGATTTCTGGAAGTGTTCCTGAGCCAATGCAGTAAATTCCAGGACAGAATCATGCCTGTTTTTAATGTAGTGCTGCCTTAGGGCTCGAAGAATACAGGCATCCAATATAGCTTTTTAGCCTTGTCTCATGTAGATTGGTAAACCTCTGCCCAGCTGCTCTTTTTATACCCAGTCATGTTACTGGCCTTTTGCCACATAACCAAATTAGTTGCAAAATATTCTGGCAGCCTTTTGTTGTGCCTGTCCACACTTTTTTTAGATGTGTTGCTGCCATCAAATTCAAAATTACCTAATATTTTTACTGAACTATTAAAATGTCTCAGCTTCAACATTTGATATGGTTTTTTTTGGAATTAAAGAGGCACTGGCATCGCCTCACAGTAAGAAGGTCCTGGATTCGAGTCTGATTGCCGGCGAGGGCATTTTTGTGTAGAAATTGCATTTTGTGCCCGTGCTTGTATGGGTTTCCTCCTGGTGCACTGGTTTCCTCACACAGTCCAAAGACATGATTATTAGGATATCTGGCTACTCTAAATTGACCATAGGTGTGAATGAGAGGGTGAATGGATGTTTGTTTGAGGGGATAATTTTTGCAGAGGACTTGCAAAAACGATGCAGAATGGGAGTATAGATAAATAGCTTAGGGAGATGTTTCATAAAAAGTATTATACGGTACTTTAAAAAAAAAAAGCTAAAGTATTTGATACAAAATATAAAGTCATATACGTTCTTGTGTGACACAACGGCAAGATGTGCCGCTTCCATATGAGACTTCACAAATTTCGTCAAAGAATTCACAAAAAAGCCATCCGTGGCTGAGAGCCCATGAGAGCTAATTGGCTGAGATCTCAGGGAGGAACAGATGGCATGTCGCCACCTGTCAAGAATGAAGGGGGAAAATGAGGGTGTGGGGGTACTTTGAAGGTGGTAAAGTGGGAGTTTTTTACAGGGTTAAAAGGGATCTCGAGCAAGGAAGGCTATCACTCCATTTTGCAATGCCTTGTCGGTCCCTGTGGTTGGTACATCATTGGAGCCACTTTCCTACAACTAGACAAACCCAAAACACAGCTCCAAACTACGCAAGAACTATTTAGAGAAGAAACAGTCAGCTGGTATCCTGCCAATAATAGAGTGGCCAGCATAGTCACCAGATCTCAACCCTATTGAGCTGTTGTAGGAGCAGCTTGACCATATGGTATGGAAGAAGTGTCTATCAAGCCAGTCCAACTTGTAGACGGTGCTTCAGGAAGCATGGGGTAAAATTTATTGATCTTCTCTTGACAAATTGGCAGCTAGTTTGACAAAGGTCTGCAAGACTTTAATAGCTGCAAATGGAGGATTTTTTGATGAAGGCAATTTATATTAAATTTTGATTTAAATGACAAAATTATTATTTTAAGTAAGTATTATTATTTGTAACCTTGTCAATGTGTTTAATATTTATTTTGCATATATCGAGGGCTGACAGCAATAAGTGGATATCTCCACAAAACGGCAAAATTTACCTTTTGACCTAGTGTTTTTGTCCTATCGCCTTCTACCCGCTCAGTGAATACCAGCCTCGTCACGTGATCAGATACGTATAAATCCAGTAACAACAAGAGTATATTTTCAAATAGAGCATTGCCACTGTACGCAACAAGTTGATAGCAGGTTATATCAACTTCTTGCAGTCGTGTTTTCATAGTTATTTGACAATCAATATGCTCCAGCAGCACAGAAAAAAAGAGGAAAACGACAAAACATAAGCAAATCTCATTTAATTTATGAATAAATCGATTGTATTAGACTCATACAGTAGAACGGGCATAGAAAATTTCTTTATTTAATAAGAACTTTGTTAGTATTTGAACCGTGTTATAAAATTTAATGGTGATGTACAGTTGTTGCACTAGAAGACCTAGCTTGAATCTAGTTCTTGAATCTAATCTAATTTTGACTGTATATACCAATGTATTCTACATAGTAAAGTTCCTTGGTCTTGAAAAAAGCAATAAATATAATCATGATGTTCACTTCTTACAGCTGTTTGATATGATGAAAGGATGTTCTCAAATGTTTAAATCCCCGTTTTCTTAAAACTATGAAAAGTGAAGTTATCCACTCAATATATTTAATATTTTAATAATTATCAATCCTCAATATATATATATATTATATTATATGATATAATATATATTATAACGTATATTATATATACAATATTAATAATATTATTTTTAAATATATTCATTATATTATTATAATATTATACTTTAGATCAGGAACTTGAGTGCATTGTAAGACCACCTCTCACATCACAGTTTGAACTCTGTGTGTGATGTGTGCTGCTGATTCCAGCCCAAACTATGATACCTGATTTACCCAAGTGGTCTTGCTCTAGAACATTAGCATCTGCATTATGCTCCCCATGCCTAAACCAGGCTTGCACTATACCATCAGCAACACTTAACTTGAAATGTAATTCATCAAAAAAAAGGACCCTGTTTCATCTGAGAGCATTCTAGCTCAGGTCTGCTCCAGCCGATTGCAGATGCATGCACCGATGAGCAGTCCATGCTTTCCCTAACTGACCGCTGACAGATTCTGTTCTAGTGATGACCTCTGATCTGTGAAGTAGTAACTGTAGCTGGACAGAAGCAAATGCAAAGGTGTAGGAGACAATTGTGGTGGTCTTGTTGTGGGGTGGTGGCACGTGGTCTGGGAGCATATGTTTGGTCATTAGTGCTGCCTGTGTAATTGTACCATCCCAACAGCATTGAAAACATTGTTGCACTGACAACATAACGTTCTTCTCTATGACATTCTGCCGCCAGACTCCCCAATGGCTTGTTTTCACTCAATTTGACATAATTGTACCATGATCAGAAGTTGGGTCAACATACAACCAAATTACATTTTACTTGGACATTGTTGTGGCTATTTATTGTCAAAGTTTCAGAAGGTTTGGCCACAGAGATCGACTTATTATAGGGGGAGGGACAAAAATATCTTTGTGTGTAATCAAGTGGAACAAAGCTCTGTCACAGATAAAAATTTAGAGTGAGCAAATTAAATTTGTATTAATATCACCAAACATGATGAGCTCATATTTGCTATAGAATATTTCAAAATTTTTAATACTGTGTTACAAGTTTGAGCAAGTATAGATGTATTTTGAGACTCAGTATTAGTCCAACTCCAATCCTGCAGATACCGTACAATAATGCCAGCAGATGGCAGATGTAAATGCTGGCATATTTCTTGTTGATGCTAGCATGCATCACAATGCTGACTGAGTAATGCTGACAGGCCAATGTGAATGCTGCTGCTAATTCTAAACCTGACATGATAATGCTAACAGGTTAATGCTAAAATGTTAGATTATTTTAACACATTAGATAATGCTAACATCATGCTAGCAGGCTAATGCCCTTTTTCAGCTCAGGGTGATGATGCACCCCAACAGTGGAAGAAGCATAACCAGTATCTCAAATTCAACTGTCTAGTCTGATTTCACCGGCAGTTATTGAGAGCCTGCCATTTAGAGGAAAATGAGACTAATCATATCCCATCTAGTTGTTCTGAAGCACCTCTGTGCAGACGCCAGCTGGTTGGGTTGTTTTGGGGTCCTCCTTTTTCTTTCTGTTCCGTTGCTGTCTCTGCTTGGTGGGGAATCAACAGAACATCCTACTAATTGGTCTAATTGCAGCAGCACCTCTCTCTTGTTTTATTTTTTCTTTGTTTCCTGCTGCTCTCCCTGCAATAGGCATTCAATGTATATGTATGGAAGGGTGGGAAGGCCCCAAGGACAGCTTTGCCATTAGTCCAATTGTCTTTAACCATATCCCATAACTGTACTGCAGTTTCTCCCCACTGGAGATCTGTTGGTATTCTTGATGCAGTGGTGTTTCCCTTCCCCCTTTTTTTCCTTTCTCCTTTTTTTTTTTTTAAATTTCTGCTGCTCTCCCCACCTTAGGCATTTCATGTGGGCATGTGGAATAGTTGGATGGCCTCGACATGACCTTGCCAAATAGGCCGATAGTTTCAAGTACTGCACTGCAGCTTTTCCAGCTTTTCATTTTATTTATAGTTTGTAGCCCCTGAATGTTTTGATACTTTGTCACATATGCCAAGGGTTAGAGTTTTTCTAACCAGTTCATACTTATAGTATGCTCTCATGATTTTCCTTCTCAATTTAGGCCAATGAGCTGTAGCTTTCCAAGTATTCTGACCTAAAAACAGAATTTTGTACCCCCAGTAGGAAGCAGTTCTTCTTATACATCCATGACTTCTGATTTAAAAACATATTTAGTATCTTTACATTTACCTGTTGATCACGTCTAGAACAGAGTTGGTGCACGTATTAATGTCCACGTGAAGATTGCTGCAAGGTTGTGTCAAGGTTGAAGTTTTCATCTTAGAAGCCCTTCATTCTTGCTGATGATGCTCCATATGGACCTAGATGTATACTCAGAAACTGTGAAGATGACTTTCCACCTCTGGTGATATAAAAACTTTTACTAAAATGATTTAGGACTACAATTATCACTACAGCTATAAGATAATCGTCATGTTCAACCTTCATGTTAAACTATAGTGAAGTTTCTGCTGCTGGGTTGGACTTTTATCTGGTTTCACTCAAATCAGGATGGGTTTCCCTTTTGAGTCTGATTCCTCTCAATGTTTCTTCCTTGTGTTGACTGAGGGAGTTTTTCCTGGCCACCATCGCTACAGGCTTGCTCTTTAGGGATGTACAAGGTTTATTGGGAAATGATTTAAATCATAAAGTTAAATTCATTCATCATCCATTCATTCATTTTCTAAGCTACTTATCCTAATTAAGGTTGCAGGGAGGCTGGGCGAAGGCCTACTGTGCATGTTTTTGTACTGTGGGAGGACCCACACTTCTGCTTTAATGAAGAGTCTGCTCCCTCTATCATATTTTAATAGTGTACATTGAGGGCTTCACACGTTTGATGATGGGGTACAGTGTTCCAGCTAGCTTTTCAAGAGGGCATGGTGGTGCTAATTCATGTGGGCAATTTTTCATGCACGTTATTGAGAGTTTTTGAACACTTTTGCAAAACACTACTTGAATGTCTTACTAGGTTTTCACGTAACACACAAGTGCCTTCTATTAACTGGCATGATTAAAATTAGCATTGACAATAAACGCTCAGTTTAGAGTCACTGTTTGTAACTTGCTAATAAGTAGCACCAAGTTCTCATTTATCCATTCATTCATTCATTCTCTGAACTGCTTAATCCTAATTAGGGTTGCGGGGAGGCTGGCACCCATCTCAGCCGACTATGGACTAGGGCGGGGTACAACCTGGATAGCTCGCCAGGCCATTGCAGGGCTAACACTCACACAACCATTTACACTCACACCTAGGGGCAATTTGGAACAGCCAATTAGCCGACTGTGCATGTTTTTGGACTGTGGGAGGAAACCGGAGTACCCAGAGGAAACCTACGCAAGCACAGGGAGAACATGCAAACGCCAAACAAAAACACCCGAGCTGGGAATCGAACACAGGACCTTCTTAGCAACAAGTTCTTTCATGGTTAACTTAGCATTAGTGGCTGATGCGGTACAGATTGCTGTGATTGTGTTACATGTAAATGAACAATTATGGTGGAAGGGTCTACACTTAATTTACTGGGCCTCAGTAACAACACTGTCCATAATCCAATTCTTGCTTTCAATAGAAACCTCTCTCAGCTTTGCCTTTACCTGAGTTCACGTCTCTCCCATTTGATTTGAAGCTATTATCCTGCTATTTGTCATGTTGCTGGCAAGCCAAGTGGTCATTAAATTTATAAGTGTTTTCCATGTAAACCAAAGCTGTAATGTGTCAAGCTTTTTCATCAGAGATTTATTCTACACTGGCAAGTAATATGCTAAGTGGCTCATTTTAAAAGTTTTAATTAAGACCTGTCCTGAAAATCACTAGGTAAGAAATAACTAAAGGTGCAATTTTAGTCAGATGTTTAAGGCAATTTTTTTCTGATATGTAACAATGTTCATGGGATTCCAATGTTATTCCAGTGTTTCATCCAATGTTATTATGATCCATACCGATGTCATTCCAACTTGTAAGGGTGCTGTTCCGATGTATTTCCAATACTGTGTAAAAAAAAAGGTGCAAATTAATTCCAAATTTTATACCAATCACTAATGATGTGTACCGATGTTCATGGTTCTCCGATTTTCATTGTATTTAAAAAACTAAAAAACACCACATTTTTGAACTCTCCAAAAAGTATTTCACTCTCCCCCGAATTTTTCCCGAAATTCTAGTGTCCACCCATATTCTCCGATGTATACAGATGTTCTCTTATATATACCAATGTTATCTGATTTTCTCCAATGTAACAGCGGAATATGATCAGGAAAAATTATCGTACTGTGTGAGTGCACTTTAAATTATGAAACCTGATCATATGATAAGCCTCATGATGTGCAAGCAATAAAGAGTATTATTTTCTAAACGTATCAGTGATTTGAATTTGAATGGATAAAGTTGAATTTTGATTGGGGTTTTTTTCAGGAGTGGCAGGACTACCGTCTCACATGGAACCCAGATCGGTTTGGCGGAATGAAGAAGGTCCGCCTTCCCTCCAAGCACATCTGGCTGCCAGATGTCGTCCTCTACAACAAGTGAGTGCCTTGCCCTTCTGAGTTTTATTCATGTGTGTGATAGTTGCTTATATCTGCAATGCACACTCAATCACTACTTACCTATTTGCCCATACCTATTTCTATTATATCTAAATCACCACTTTCACCATGAGCTACTGTAACACAAATACACAAACCTTTGGCTTATTTTCTCGAGAGGTAATTGTTAGTCTTGTTGCCCTTAATTTGGAGGACAGTGCTACTGAAGGAGCTGTAGATTTAACTGTTAAGTTCAACTATTAACAGTCTGTCCTCAGAATCGATGACTAGTAACCATAATTCATTAATGATTTGCATCTGGCTTGACAGTTCATAATGAATGTTGATGGATACCATAGTAGGGCACAGTGTTGTCTTATACTGGTGGACAGTTTACTAATAATATAAGGATTGCAGAATTCCTTAAAATAACATGAAAGTGACTCATGGGTATGCAAAGCCAAATTTAATTAGCATAGACTACCTCCCTCCACTCCACTGAAGAGAGTTCACCCTCCTGTTCTCATTCTCTTCCAGTGCTGATGGGATGTATGAAGTGTCCTTCTACTCCAATGCTGTAGTCTCATATGACGGCAGTGTGTTCTGGCTGCCACCAGCAATCTACAAGAGTGCCTGCAAGATTGAGGTGAAACATTTCCCATTTGACCAGCAGAACTGCACACTAAGTTTCCGCTCATGGACATACGACCGCACAGAGGTGGACCTGGTGTTGCGTGCTGATGTGGCCAGTATGGATGACTTTACACCAAGTGGTGAGTGGGACATCATTGCACTGCCTGGGCGTCGCAATGAAAACCCATCAGACCCAGCCTATGTGGCCATCACATATGATTTCATCATCCGCCGCAAGCCGCTCTTCTACACCATCAACCTGATAATCCCATGTGTGCTGATTACCTCATTGGCTATTTTGGTGTTTTACCTGCCGTCAGACTGTGGTGAGAAGATGACGCTATGCATATCTGTGTTGCTAGCGCTCACTGTCTTCCTGCTGCTCATCTCCAAGATTGTGCCACCTACATCTCTGGATGTGCCACTTGTGGGCAAGTACCTGATGTTCACTATGGTGCTTGTCACATTCTCCATTGTCACTAGTGTGTGTGTGCTCAACGTGCACCACCGTTCACCCACTACCCACACCATGCCCCCATGGGTCAGGGTGGTCTTCCTTGATAAGCTTCCTGCCCTTCTCTTTATGCGACAGCCCAGGAACAGCAGTGAGCGCCAAAAGCTACGACAGAGGCGTCGTGCCAATGAGAAAATTGGAATCTCTGGCCAGGAGAGTGGCGAGGCATGCACATGCTATGTCAATCGAGCCTCAGTCAAGCAGTTTGGAGGAGAGGTAGGTGAAGGTGGTGGAGATTCTGTGGAAGGTCTGAATGGACTGAGGGATGGAGGATGCGAGAGCAGAGAGGGCACTTCGACTTTGCCACGGGCAAAGCAGCAGTCTCCTGCTGCTCTTCCCCACGGTCTTCTGGGACAGGCATGCCCAGGCTTCGAAGAGGCTGTGGAAGGAGTGCGCTTCATTGCCAACCACATGAAGTGTGAAGATGATGATCGCAGTGTGAGTCATGTTATATATTTTTGGAGAATTTTGCTTCTCTCTTATCTCATTTATTACTGTTTTTATAGGGAACCACCATCTGAAGCCTAATGATGAGATGCAGATACTTGTATACTTGTAACCTATACACACAGTGTATAGAACACAATGGTTCAAGTCTTTAATACAATCTGTAGGCTAGTTGTAAATGTTTCATATTATATTTTTAGGTTCGCAAGCAAAGCCTAATAATGTTCTTAGTGGATAATAATAATATGCTGCTAGTGCATTAAAAAGATGCAAGGTATCGTGTTACGCGACATACCGCATCTTGTTTATATTGTGTTTATATAAATCGTTTGCCTTTATGTGTTTTTTAACACTTGATCTGGATCTTTTCCACTTTTTAAAAATTGGTGTTGCACTGCTAAGTTATCATGCATGCACAAATTCATTCCTTGGGTAATGTCTTCTTATTGTTATGTAACAGACACTGAACCAAAACAAAATGTAAATCAGGTGAATAGGAGATACTATGCCATCTATCTATTTCAAATCACACCATTACATGTTTTGTCATTATTCATTCATTTGCCGAACCGCTTAATCCTACTAGGGTCGTGGGAAGGCTGGAGTCAATCGCGGCCTACACTGGATGAAGGTGGGGTACATCCTGAACAGCTCAGCAGTCCATCACCTGGCCAACACACAACCATTTTCACTTACCTTTACACCCAGGGGAAATTTGAAACAGTAAATTAGTGGAAAGTACATGAGTGTGGACAGTGGGAGGAAACCATGGCACCCCGGGGAAACCCACACCAGCATAAGTCGAACATGCAAACTTCACACAGAAATACCCTCGCCAAGCCCATACCTCGAACCCAGGCCCTGCTTGTAGTAAGGCAGACGTGCTAACCAC
Organism: Neosilurus mollespiculum; assembly: GCA_030014195.1. Taxonomy (NCBI): domain Eukaryota; kingdom Metazoa; phylum Chordata; class Actinopteri; order Siluriformes; family Plotosidae; genus Neosilurus; species Neosilurus mollespiculum. The sequence goes on from JAQMYF010000001.1 coordinate 34,892,000, forward strand.
TACGCCACCGTGCCACTCTCTATCTCATTTCAAACCTCCAGTTGCCCTGTCCCAACTTTTAACATTTTTTTTGCAGGCCTGAAATGCAGGAATGGGGGTATATTTCAGGTTGATCAGACAAAACATGAAATACCATGGAGTTCTTACTGTCTGTAATGACACATAATCACTGCTTTCTTTTTGGTTGCATTTTCCATACCATCCCTGGTGTAAGAGTATTTAGAAATAGAGATGGGAGGCTGGAAGATATTAATTTCTTCTAATAGTGTACATGGAGGGCAAGTAAGTATCTGCTTGAAATTTATTTACATTAATGATAGGAAACTATGAATTCTGAAAAACCCTTAACCATCCAAAGATCTCCCAACATGTTTAAGAATGTAGACTTATAGTAACAGTTAAATCCATTAAATGTTTATCCACCAACCTTCCGATCCTAAACTGACCGAGCTGTAATGATTAATGCCATGCTCTGAGCCTATTCCTGTCACAGTCTATCCCAGTGGAACGAGCATCGTCCTTACTTTATGAGTACTGTCAAATGACAGTGCAGTCGACTGTAAACCCAACTTAGCTCTCATGTCATTGTCACTACATAACAGTTATTAAAACATTTGATCTTGCAATTTTAGAATATCTATATGATATAATTGTTCCATATTTATATTAATAATAATATGTATGCTACTATGCACTAGCAAAATTCATTCTGCATAAATGCATAAAAAGTGAAGGAAGTTACATTACAGGGATTAAAATAACAGGTTTGTTTAATATTCACAAAACTTATTCATTTTCAAATGTTTTTTATTTGTCAGTAATACAAATATTTATAATATTTATTGCATTTTGGTTGAATTTTACTGTTTAGTAATTGCAGTCTAATCTTTTGTCTTCATGGTGCAGTTCTAAAGAATTCATTAATAAGACCTGCTTCCATTTAAGATTAAGTTCTATGAAAATGTTCATATATACACGTAGTGCTAAGACAGAAAGAGACATAAATAGAGAAGTGTTGATATAATATAAAATTTGAACATTCTCATATAATTGTATGTAAAATAATACCCTTGTGGTACTTCAGTATCCTGCTGTATAATATTGGTAACTCTAGTTTCGACTCATTTTCTTCAACAGTATGTTTATTTTTTCTGTATAGTCTAGAGCAGCGCAGATCTCATCAGTGATATTACTTTTGTTGTATTACTTTCATTTACGCAGTCAATAACTATTATGCCACAAATGCGAGATGGATGTCGCTGAATAGTCCCCGAGACTGAACTTTGAGGGGACTATTCAGTTCAGCAACATCCACTGAGCCTAGGGTGCATAACTGTTTTATTATATACTATACAGGAACCTAAGCATAAAAGCACACTAAAATAAAAATTTTATGGTTTATTTTTTTTTATAATGACAAACATAGGAGAACTCCCAGTCCAGACAGGTGCAGAGCCTTAGACCTGCGTAAGCCTTAAACCTTTTACAGAGTTTTGGTAGTACGAAAACTTAATGAAAAGCAAACTATAATGTGATTTTTATAGTTTATATTTACATATTTTAAACATGAATGGTCAGGTGAGCTGTGTGCTTTAAGCCAGGTTAATAAGTGCTACAGAGTTTTTTGAGCATAGAGTACATATTAAACAGCTTCCGATAAATTTTAATATATACAGCACTACATGGAAATGTTAGGAAAAAACTAAAACAAGATTTTTTAGATTCTTATTTTAATTTTGAACTGTGATGTGATAATTTATCTTGTTTTAAGAATTAATTTCTTATTTTACGTGTTTAACTTTACACTTCTAGATTTAATAATCTTAATTCAAGAAATCCAGTCAAGTGAAATTATCTTGCTGCATGGACAGATAATTTCACTTAACAATATTTCTTGAATTAAGATTGTTAAGTGATTGCAGTGTTGGAATAATGATTTTTAATCCAGAGATAGCGGACCAATCAAATCGCGTTGTTCCCATGTATCCTAACTTTTAATAAAAATGATCATGTGGTCAGACTTCCCAATGGCATACGGCATGTATACCTAACAAAACTTGAAATAAAACCAGCAGTGTTTTTGTTCTTGGGAAAGAAATTAGACTTAAATTTTCATAGATTTTATATACACTCACTGGCCACTTTAATAGTTACTCGGGTTATAGTTCTGTGAATAATTTCTTATTTATAATGTTACTCATTCAAGATCAGGAATCTGAGTCTGCATTAGGGTTAGAAGCAGGCTCACCATAAACAGACACTTAAAGACTGGAAAAACACCACGTAAAGCTTTCCTGTTTTTGATGGCAAATGTGAAATCAGTGTGGTCTTAAGCATTTGTGGCTCCTTCCCCACAGTGTTCAGCATTATGCATTCTGGGATGCTTTTCTTTTCATCATAGTTGTAATATTTAGGTGCAGATTTCTGTCTCTGACCTCTCCCATTAACAGGATATTTCCACTTGTAGAACTGGATAGGGTTTTTTCTGTGACATTCTGTGTAAACCCTAGAGAGTGTTGTGTGTGAAAATTCCAGGAGGTCAGCAGTTTTTGAAGAGCTTAAGCCAGCCTATCTGGCACCATCAGTCATGCCACGGTCAACGGGAGTGCAATTACTCTACATTTTATTTCCATTTTACGGTATGATGTAAATATTAGCTGAAGATCTTGACCAATATCTGCATGATTTTATACATTATGCTGCTGCCACTTTGGAGCCTAATACAGGCTCAGGAGTTCAGAAAAACAGGCAGGCAAGACCAATGGTGACAGAATTGTAATTTATGATTTTAAACTAGAAATGGCTAGAAATGCACAGCCTGATGTCACCAGAATGGACAAGCTGCTCTTACGGTTTTTATATTCAGTTTCAGTCTGATAATGGCGTACTGAAATACAGTAGTAACTGAATAGTAATCTGTCCCTGTGGGTGTCTGTGCATGTGAGATGGGCTCTGCCATCTCTTTTTCACTGTGTAATACAAAGAGAAGAAATTAACTGTCTGTGGATCTGCATTCAGCACACATACACACACACACACACACACACACACACACACACACACACACACACTTAACATACATTTTACTTACATTTATTTTCTTATGTATTACTTATCATTTTTTGAACATTTATTTTATAAAAAATTTTGTAATGTAAATTATTACTATTTTTAAATATAAATTTTTATTTTTCTAGGTTGTCTTCCTTTTCTAAAACACTTTGGTCAACCTCAATCATCAACCTCAGTTGTTTTAAATGTGCTATACAAATAATTGACTTGATTTGGCATGCACACAATCACATGTACACACACACACACACACACACACACACAAACACAGAGAGAGAGAGAGAGAGAGAGAGAGAGAGACGCAGACAGAATTTGTTAATTGGAGAATTGCATCAATAATCAGGTGTACAAGTTATTTAATTTCTTAATTTTCCAAGCCGCTTAATCCTAATTAGGGTCGTGGGGAGGCTGGTGCCCATCTCAGCAGACTTCGGGCGAGGGTGGAGTAGCTTTCCAGGCCATCGTGGCAGGTGTACAAGTGTTCCTATTAAAGTGGCCACAGTGTATATAAACAGCTTAAGAGTGCAGTAATTGTCCATACTAAATGTGTCTGCACATTGTAGTTTTTTCCCTGACCTTAATCTCTCTTATTCTTTTTTCTTTGTCTCTCTCTTTATCCTTTTATCATGCTATCTTACTCTTTTTCATTTAATTCCTGGATCATACCTGTCACTCTACACCTTCTCACCTTTTTTTTCCCATTTTTATCCCCCTATCTTCCTCTCCTTCTATTTCTTCACATTCCATTTCACTTGTGCGCATGCATCGAATCCCCCTGTTCCCCTACCCCCCTCTCTTCTCGCTGTTCTATCTCTTTCACAGGTAAGCGAAGACTGGAAATATGTTGCCATGGTAATCGATCGCCTCTTCCTCTGGATATTCGTCTTTGTGTGCGTCTTTGGCACAGTGGGCATGTTCCTGCAGCCTCTCTTTCAGAACTCATCCAAGATCGTCATCAACACGCCTGGCTGACCAATCAGGCACCGCATATCACAGGATGGCGAGAGAGGAGTGAGGGCTCATGCCATGGGGAACTGAGATGGGTTTGCATCTGACTCTTGACTGCTCTTTAGCCATAATCCTCTATTGAGACCTTTTTTGGAATATCTTAACACAACGAATAACCACACAGCATTTTTTAAAATGCAAAGCACCTCTTATCCAATACCCTCCCTACTCTGTTTTGAGTGACACACTAAGCAAGTCAATCAGGGAGAGAGCACACTTTCACTCTGCCAGCCAGTGTTATTCTCTGCAAGCAGCCTGCTAGATTGAGCCATCTTCACCCACGAGCGCCACCATGTGACAGACAGCAAGCATACAGCTTTCTCAAGAGACTAGTGACTGCTAATTTCTGTAGGAGAGATCATTTTATTTTATTTTGACCTGTTTAAGAAAAAATTCCAGTATGATTAATTTTTCCTTGTCTATGGTCTACATATACATTGCTCATGCAAGACCAGTTTCATTGTTTTTATGTGAAAACACAGGTGAATGCTTGTTTTAGGCTTTAAGGCAATATAGTATTATTCTATTAACAATTATCGTAATACTTTTTTCTTTTTTAAGTGTAACACATAATAATACACAGTAGTATGTCGGGGGAGCTGGGCGGTAGCAATGAATGACAAACAGATAGAGTGATGTACATTCTCAGTCTAAAATTGTGCTGAAAAAAGGAAACTACTGAACAGTTGAACTGAATGGTTGCTAAATTTTGCAGGTAGTACAAGCTGTAGAAAACTGACACTGCTAAAGGGGGAGGATATTTATAAAGCTTGGCGCTGAGAAATAAAGATATATAATAAAGATGCAGATTGAATAAGTATAGAGTAAAGATAAAAATATATACAGTAATACCTTAAAAATCAAACACTCCAAAGGTCGAACTACTTGCAAACTGAACACTTTTTACGAGAATATTTTGCCCTTAAAGTAGACCGTCCCGTACCACAATATATGCTTTTCTACACACACACACACACACACACACACACACACACACACACACACACACACACACACACACACATATATATATATATATATATATATATATATCCTTGTATAAAGCATATATATCCTAGTGAATTCAAATTCAAGTAAAGAAGTGCTCATGTGTTATAAGTATTGGTGTGCACTTTTCATGCTCTCATTCTTAAAGCATTAAGTTTTTATTGCTTTTTTCACTTCTGTGCAAGAACCCTCTTCTTCTCTCCAGCTTCCACTTGGGCCATCAGCACTCCTTACTAATATAACTGCATTCATTCATTTGCTGAATGGTTTTATTCGTTATTAGGGTTGTGCGGAGGCTAGCCAATTCACTGCAGGGCCAACACAAACAACCATTTACACTCCCACTCACTCCTAGGAGCAATTTGGAACAGTCACTTAGCCTTATGTGCATGTCTTTGGACTGTGAGAGGCAACCAGAGTACCCGGAGGAAACCCATGCCAGCACAGGAAGGACGTAACTCCACTCAGAAACACCCTCACCTTCTACAGCTCATGACCTTTTTGCTGTGAGACAGACATGCTAACCACTACGTCACAGTATAAATATTTAAATTTTATTGCATTTATTTATTTATTTTGTAGTTTTTATCTAATACTATTTTTATTTTTGATGTTTAATGCATTAATTAGGTATTACTTGTTGTAATCTTATAAGTTTTGGGTGATAAAATAGGTATTTTTGACCATCCGGGAACAGATGAATTCACTTTCCAATATTTCTCATGGGAAACAAATTGCTTTGGAACTCAAACTGCCTTCAGGAATAAATTAAGTCGGGGTTTTGAGGTATTACTGTATATCAGATTCATTACAGCAGTGATGCGCATATTGGAATTGTTTTATTTGTTTCCTTTTCTTCTCTCCTTTATGCTTTCCTTTTACACATCTGGAATCCTTGTGCAGCTGTAATGTGTGTTGAATGGATGCTGTAGCACGCACAGTGTATTATTAATGTTTTGGAACTCTGTCATCTGTAGTAGTGGTGGGTAACAATACACTCCTGCACTATGTTTGTACCATAACCTTGTCAGTATCGTTGCCATAGTTTCCATTCAACTGAATCTATTTCATTATTTTAATCTTTTCCTTCTATTTAATCCCCTGTCTTTAAAATTCCATTGGACAGATATCCATATATTGTTATACCCTGTGTCATGAACTCTAGCTATCTCTAGCAGCTCTCCTGATCAGTTTTTCACAATAATAACCTATTAGTATTTTTCAGCATTTTTTAAGGCTGGTCTTTCTTAAAGCTTATTATAAAAGATAATTGTTAAAAATACACACAAGGAGTCCACTTGTGTGTTCCTGTGTCACATTCAGGTGATTTATTACCGTTCTCAGATTCTCCTGCGTATATATTTCTGCATCATCGCCTTAGGGATATGAGGCCATGTTTCCAATCCTCTTAAGTAACACTAACCTTCCTTCCGATGACTAAAGGAAAAAGGAATTGCATCATATTTTCTGTTCTATCTACATTACTTGCCAAGAGCTGTGCTATGCTGGCAACTAAAGATGCACCTCGAAACACCTGCATACATTATACACCCCAACAAACCCACCCACACACACACAATGCACAGACACATACTCCCCTTTATTCCTCTGCCTCACCCCTCACGTTATCTTAACCTGTTAAATAAAGGCTGGAGGTTCATTACTTTATGTGTGTATCTGATTTATAGATTAACATGTCTATTTAAAAGGTTTATTAACGTTTAGAGATTGCTTGTCAGAATTTAGTGGGTCCAGTGTTTTCCTAAGACCATGTAATTCCTGGATTGAAATAAGTAGTGTTGGTAAAAGGGAAAGGGTTATTCAGTCCAGTGTGTTTAGTTTCAATAGCGTAACCCCAGTACACACTGAAACATGACCATGCAAACATACAGTGGTGTGAAAAAGTGTTTGCCCCCTTCCTGATTTTTTTTTTTTGCACATTTGTCACACTTAAATGTTTCAGATCATCAAACAAATTTAAATATTAGTCAAAGACAACACAAGTAAGCACAAAATGCAGTTTTTAAATGAAGGATTTTATTATTAAGGGACAAAAAAATTCAAACCTACATGGCCCTGTGTGAAAATGCCACCGCTTACACACACACACACACACACACACACACCCAGGCCTGATTATAAACCCATTTCAGCAAACCACACTGGGAGCCATTATCCACAAATGGCAAAAACATGGAACAGTGGTGAACCTTCCCAGGAGTGGCCGGCTGATTAAAATTACCCCAAGAGCACAGCGCCGACTCATCCAAGAGGTCACAAAAGATCCCACAAAAACATCCAAAGAACTGCAGGCCTCACTTGCCTCAGTTAAGGTCAGTGTTCATGACTCTACCATAAAAAAAGAGACTGGGCAAAAATGGCCTGCATGGCAGAGTTCCAAGACGAAAAGCACTGCTGAGCAAAAAGAACCTTAAGGCTCCTCTCAATTTTGCCAAAAAACATCTTGATAATCCCCAAGAGACTTTTAGTAAAAATACTCTGTGGACTGATGAGACAAAAGTTGAATTTTTTGGAAGGTGTGTGTCCCATTACATCTGGTGTAAAAGTAACACAGCATTTCAGAAAAAGAACATTATACCCACAGTAAAATATGGTGGTGGTAGTGTGATGGTCTGAGGCTGTTTTGCTGCTTCAGGACCTGGAAGACTAGCTGTGATAAATGGAACCATGAATTCTGCTGTCTACCAAAAATCCTGAAGGAGAATGTCCAGCCATCTGTTCGTGACCTCAAGCCGAAACAAACTTGGGTTCTACAGCAGGACAATGATCCAAAACACATCAGCAAGTCCACCTCTGAATGGCTGAAGAAAAACAAAATGAAGACTTTGGAGTGGCCTAGTCAAAGTCCTGACATGAATCCTATTGAGCTGCTGTGGCACGACCTTAAAAAAAAAAGATTTAATCACTTTTTCACACAGGGCCATGTAGGTTTGGATTTTTTTTTCTCCCTTAATAATTAAAACCTTCATATAAAAACTGCATTTTGTGTTTACTCGTGTTGTTTTTGACTAATATTTAAATTAGTTTGCTGATCTGAAACATTTAAGGGTGACAAACACACAAAAAAAAAGAAAAAAAAAAAAAAGAAATCAGGAAGGGGAAAACGCTTTTTCTCACCACTGTAGTTCCAGTATCATAAATTATGTCCTGTGTAAATTTCACTGTGAATCTGAGCAGAACTAGTGTGGCATTAGTTAGTGTGGTTAAGATATACTGACAAAAAAAAAGCCACACACTCTAAATCTGGTCAAATCTGGCTCAGCAACACTCTGTGTCAATAAGTCAGCTGACGATCTGAATGTACTGAATGACCAGGTTATTCAGTGCATAATCACCACTGGCATTGTTTCAACAAACTTTCAACATCACAACAATAATTTCCATCCATAGTTGGGTTCATTTGTCACGGACATATTGAACTGATGACCAGAAAATCGAAGCACTCCATGAAGTCTTTTCCAGCACATCCCAAAGACTTTCAATACGGTTAAGGTCAGGACTGTGGTGCCAATTAAAATGATTCCTCATGCTCCCTGTACCACTCTTTCCCTATTAGAGCCCCGATTTTATATCCATGCCAACAGGTAAGAAGCAAGTCTGAGAAAAAGTGTTATGAAATGGAAGAAGGCATAAGATTCCAAGAGAGATAAAACAAGGGTAGCTGATTAACTCTCTCTCTCTTTCTCTCTCCACACATCCACACAAACACACATCCACACACACAAACACACACAAAATACACCTGACATGTTTGAAGTTACTCAGAAATTACTGATTTTTCACTGCTTGTGTCATCCATGTCTATAATGATGGTCGGCATCTTATTTTGGTGATAGTTCTGCTCTTGTGTCTTCAGATGGCGTGTGTGCTATGTTTACATTCTTTAGGTCACTGTGCCTCATGAAGCTAGTGACTTCGACAAGACACAAAAACTCACTCACATCTAGAGACAATTTGGAACTGTCGACTAGTCTAATGTCTTTGGGCTGTGGGAGGAAACTCATGCAAGCATGGAAAAATCATGCAAACTCCACCCAGAAACACCCTCATCGAGCTAGGGACTCAAACTCAGGACCTTCTTGCTGTGAGCCAGACTTCCTAATCACTTCGCCACCATGCTGCCTGCTCAAAGACCTTTTTTTCTCTTGCACAGATAACATTTAATTTTTTTATCTTGCACAGATAACATTTAATTGAGGTCATAATATTAATGTGTGTACACAGGATGCAAACTCTTTTCATTCTAATTATATAAGGTAACAATTAACAACTAACTTCTGTTAGTTAGAAACTAAAACCTCTAAGCTTATCACACAGGGGGAAAAATCACAGTGGATAATTGTGCTTTTAAAATCTGATCTTTATTATAATATTGAAGAAAATGTGATTCTACAATGAATAAACACAAAAAGGGTTTTAATAAAAATGAAAGGAAAAAAGAAGACAAAATATACACATATTAAACAAGGACCATCACAGAATTGAATTTCTTTCACTGAATTACTTCCACTACTTTACATTTCACTACCAGATGACCACATACCACCAAAACATGTGCTCTGTGGTCCAATATGTGTAGAATAATGCACTGGTGGTTTCGGTGTGCGTAGATCAGTGTGTCTGTCAGCTTTTTTCCTTTTTTTACATTCAGTGGTCATTTGCTAGCTTTAGTTCAAAGAGATGAAAAAGCATTTACTCCTTTGCCCCTTTGTCAGTATTGTACTCCTGGAAGAAGTCGTTGCAGGCCACAGTGAGTGCGCCAACTAGGATGACAAACTCAGTAAAGTCCACCTCACCATCATTGTTTGAGTCCAGGTCACCCATCACCTTCTCTACAGCATCCTTGTCCTGAGCATTCTGCATTCATGGAAGAGCTTCACTTAATAAAAGTTGTTTGTTCTGTTTTAAGGACAAATCTTGTACTTCCGCAAAATGAATGATATAGACAATTAGCATTTTCTTACCACCAAATAGTTTCCTAGCTCCTGAGTTAACAAATCTTTCAGCTCACTTTTGCTCAGTGTGTATTTGTCCCCCTCATTACCAGAGTACTTGTGGAAGGTCTGGATCATCAACTGCATGGCATTCTCCAGTGTGGTGGTGTTCTCTGAGTTCAGAGTAGACATTCTGTGCAAGAAATAAAAACAAATATAACCTCTTTTTCGGCATTACGGATTACTGAAATGGGTCTAAAGATTTGTAATTGTGCAGAAACCTAGACAGTAGCAATAGGTGCTGGAGGAGTACTTTAACTAGATAAGGGAAATGTGAGCCTACTGATAAGAGTGAAACCCTAAACTGAGAAAACACTCTGAACCTAGAGAGCAGCGGAGGAAGAAACCCGGCTGAAGGTAACATGAACTCAGTTTTAGCTTCACTGCACTGGGGTCAGATAAGAAACTCTCTCTCTCTCTCTCTCTCTCTCTCTCTCACACACACACACACACACACACACACACACACACACACACACA
>JAQMYF010000001.1:34909246-34920834 GCA_030014195.1 Neosilurus mollespiculum
ACACACACACACACACACACACACACACACACTGAAACAAACTGAAACAAAGGTTTGCAGTTTAGCACTGCATCATTTGGGGTTAGAAAATGTAAGGAGCGAAGTCCGTCCATTTCTATTGTTTAAACAGGAAAGACAATCACATTGGTTGCACTCTTTATCTTGCATGGAAGCTCCTCAGGCAGGTCCCTCCATGTTTATTATTAAAGAGAAAAACTCGGCAACCTGAACTAGACAATAGTTTAATGATTGTGGTTTTCCATAGCAAAGCTGGGCCACCTGCTGCAACAGGATGCACTGGCCCGGGACTGGTATGCCTTTCCATAAAGGTTCCACTGATTGTGCCCATTTCTTCACAAAATTCAGCAACTAGGTACCCTAGGGTACTAGAATCCTGTTTTAAGCTCCAAGATGGCCAGCAAGGCTTTGGCTTCCCCTAGAGTTCCATCCGTGGATGACTATAGCATATCAGGATTTAGACTGTGAGTTCCTGAAATAATTGCAATGCCCAACCCAATGGTGGCTCAGTGGTTAGGGCTCTGGGTTTCTGACCAGAGGGGCAGGGGTTCAAGCCCCAGTACTACCAAGTTGCCCCAGTTAGGCCCTTAAGCCTCAACTGCTCAGTTGTTTAAATGAGGAAAAAATGGAAGATGTTCTGGATAAAGCTGTCTGAAAAATGCCATAAATGCCACACTACAAGTTTCTCCTCCTCAAGGTAATTATCTGGGATTACTTACTCTAGAACTCCTCTCGGCTGATATCTGGGGCTTAACTTAAGTTTACTTGTTACAGTGTTAACATGCCCCTCTCAGTAGCGTGAGTATAGTAATCAAAGCCGAACACCTTTCCAATGCGTCCTAGGTGTGTCGGTCCTTTATTATACAGTACAGTATGTTATTCAGTTGATTGTCAGCACCCCTGGTGATTTGGATGTGTGTTGTGCAATAGGGTTCTATGAATGACCAAGGTTTCATGTCAATTCAGAACTAGCACTGACCCAGGGAGGAGGTCGCAGGAAAAGCTGTATAACTGTAATTCGTTACATTTATTATTTTTAATAAATGTTAAAGAACTGGGCATGAGTGGGCACAATAAGGTATTTAGGTGATCCTCAGCACCCCTGGGGGAATTCATAGAACCACGGTGACATATAGTGTGTATAACCGGCTTTGGAGCTTAGGGAGATTAGTTTGTGAAAAATGAGAGACCAAAGGAGTTCATTGATGCTAGAATAGTTAAGAAACCTGATGGAGGTAGAAGAAACGCTCAGTGAGTCCATACTGAGACACAATGGAACCTGTGATCTTGGACAGACACTCTATCCTTGGGCCACTGGCATGGTATGAGATCGTATTACCTGAGGGATTGCCTGTTGCCTGTATGTTACTGTCTCTATTTCTGATAACACACACACACACACACACACACACACACACACACTCTCATACAAGAGACTGAGAGACAATGAAGAGTGCCTTACTCCATGTCATTAAACTCACTCTCACTCACTCATTTACTGAACTGCTTAATCCTACTACTAGAGTCACGGGGGATCTGAAGCCTATCTCAGCCAACACTGGCTGAAGGGGGTTGCACCCTGAGCAGCTCACCAGACCATCACAGGGAAACACACAACCATTCACACTCACATCCACACCTAGGGGCAATTTGGAACAGCTAATTAGCCTAATGTGGTGGCTCAGTGGATAAGGCTCTGGGTTACTGATCAAAAGGTTGGTGGTTCAAGCACTAGTATCACCAAGTTGCCACTGTTGAGCCCTTAAGCAAGGCCTTTAACCCTCTGTTCAAATGTTCAGTTGTATAAATGAGATAAAAGAAATGTAAGTCGCTCTGGATGAGGGCACCTGCCAAATGCAGTAAATGTAAACGTAATGCTTGTCTTTGGACTGCGAGGGAAAACCGGAGTACTCGGATGGATATGACAGTATGCACAATCTGATTGGTGGACGAGCGGAGAAAAAATCTCATATGGACTGGGGTGTCTCACCCTACAAGTTAGCCATTAGCTAGCTGCAGTATGCACTATGAGCTTTAGTAGTTTCCATGGGAAGGGAAAGAAGCCGAAAGCTACCTGTTACAAACCTATGTGAAGAGAGGATGTATATGCTAGATAAGGAGTTTATTGTGGACTGGCAACCCAAAAGAAAAAGAAAATTAAACACAACCTTAAACAAGAAGCATGCTGCAGGCTAACAAATTACAAACGAGCCAGGGCAAAGAACATGCCAATATTTTAAAATATTCCATAAACCATAAAACTGGAACACATCACAGAACACCATGTCTGATGTTGTGACAGCAACTGAAAGGCGTAATGCTCCATATGTCGGAGATTAGGAAAGGGCCTAAATCCACTTCCTAATTGTGCTGACAAATGCCACCCACAGTACGAAACCCAATTCGCTGCAAAGCCCAACCAGACATGAATGAAGACTCCCTTGTTCAGAAGTGGGCAAGTAACAACACCTGACGTGAACTAAATAACACGCCATTTTAAAATACCATATTAATGAACTGCTCATTAACCTCATTTACTCGCTCTGTTCAGAGAAATCTCAGCACTTGGGTGGTTTTTTGTATAGACATCGCCTTCAGGTCGGACTCTAGTAAAGACCTCATGGTAAGATTTCTCTTGACAGACCTCGCACTCATTTAATAAGTAGTTTATATTTAGTCACATATCCCTTATAGGTAATAACTGCAACAACCCAGAGATCAATGCCATCACCAAATTATTGCATTCTTATTTCGTTTGCATGCTTGTACTGCTGCTTTGTTCAGTTTGCTTTTTTTTTTTTTATTTTGGAGTTTTCTCCCCTCACTCTCCTCTTTAAAGGGTGAAATATAATACATATTCTTAGCTGGATTAAGGACTGGTGATTGATTTAACAAACCTGAAACCTTCCTCTGATGAAATGCTTTGCTGTGTTGATAGTGTGTTTTGGGTCATTGTCTTGCAGTATAATAAAGTTCCTCCCATTCAGACTGGAATTCTTTGTGGACTGGATGTTTCTGTACACTTCTAAATTCATTCTGCAGCGACCACCTTGATTATATTATAAACAAAGATTAGTGGGGCCATTCCAGAAACATGCCCAAGCCTCACTACCTCCACCATGCCTGGCCAAAATGAGCTCATATGTTTTGGATCATGAGCATATCCTTTCTTTTTTCCACCAGTTTGTCCTTTTCATCCCTTTTGTAGTGGTTCGTCTTAGTTTCAGATCTCTTGTGGCTCATCTCAGCTGATTCTGGGTGAGGGCAGAGTACACCCTGGACAGCTCGCCAGGCCATTGCAGGGCAGAAACACGCTGATGGCTATGACGAAAATCAGCAATGGTTCTTTTACATGCTTTTCACCATAGCCAGTGAGAGACATGGCCGGCCTTTGATAACCCAGTTAGCTGCACTGGGGGGGACAGCAGTGACATCCCATTGATAGTGGGGCTCGATCCCCCGACCTTGGGATCAGTAATCCAACACCCTGCCACCAGGCCACCCCTGCCCCCTCAACCAAAACAACTAACTGACCTTACCATTCCAGCACTTTCATACAGTGTTGTTTCTATAAGTACTCACAAAACATGTATGTGCCTAGTTAATTAACACTTGTGTGTGACACAGGGCAGGAAGTAATCTTATAGTAACTGTGAGGTAAAATTCCACCTACATGAAGACAAACACTGAGCGATTAACACAACATGACACTGCCAGCCAATTACTGCTGCACCTCTATTAACCTAATTAAAGTCAGAGAACACACTGACAGAGGGTAAAAAGGAAGAAAAATGCAACCAGAGACACTAGTTCATCTCAGGCACTGATCTTATCAGCAAGCCTGCAGCGCATTACTTAAAGGCAGGCAGAAAATAAAACAGGACAATGTGGATCTGAGGTGCTGTCATCGTTCTTAACTGTATGATGTGAATGGATGTCATGCAAGTTATCACCTCAATATGTCATTAGTAGTAAATTGGAGATGCACAGTTCTTATCATGTAATGAAAGGATTAAGTTTTTTAATTCAGAGTTTAGTCACAGAGTTTACAGTCTGACCAAAAAATAAATAAATAATAAAAATGTGTAACCCAAACACTCAAGCAGTAATTTTGCGACTGAGGATTTCAAATCTGAATCTTTTCATGGCTCCTGGAAATGAGGGTTTATAATAACCAGAGATGCTCAACTGATTTAAAAATTTAACAATTTAAAAATTTCTAAATAACAGCACATCTGCCTCATAGTAAGAAAGTCCTGGGCTCGGTGACGGCCATTTCTGTGCAGAGTATGCATGTTCTTCCTGTGCTTGCATGGATTTCCTCTGGCTACTTTGGTTTCCTCCCACAATCCAGAAACATGCATATTAACAGAATACCTCCAAATTGCCCCAAGGCATGGGTGTAACTGTGAATGTTTGTGTGTGTGCCTGCGATGGTCTATAGAGCTGCTGAGATGACCCTAATAGGATTAAGCAATTACGCAAAAGAATGAATGAATAATTAACCCATGAAGCATGGAAAATACTTTATTTATGTTTTAGAATGTATATTACAGGGTATTTGATTTGTTCCTTTTTTAATTTATTTGATATACTTATTATTATCAATGCTATTTATTGTTTCTGATTATTAATAATTTTATTATTGTTTTTTAAGCAGCTGTCTAATTATTTTAATTATAATTGAGTTTTTTCCCCCTGTTTTGTATCTGACTCCCACTTGTCCATGTACCTTTGATTCCATAAGAGAATTTATACTGAATTAGGGAAGAGAACAAAAGGGTTAAAAACAAGTTACATTACAGAACCTTTTTAATAATTCTTTAGTAGACCTTGTCTGGTGTTAATTTATGTATTAATATCATGGATGGACTGTAGGGATTTAAATGTCTTAAAAAATTGAAGGAGTGGCAATTTAAAACATTAACAACAATAAAAAAAGGTGCTCTAAAGCACCTTGTGGGCTACCTAGTGGTGAACTTAATTTTCAGAGAACCTTTATTTTTGAGAGAACCTGTATTTCCTTCCTCCTCCTCAAGGTGTCCCAGTAACCACTGGTCACAGACACCATTTCAGTTACACATTCATAAAGAGTGAGTAGATTTTCACAGAAAAGATAATAATAAACTAAATCAAATCAAATAAAAAATACTGTATCCAATAAATAATATACATTCACTTTAACATTACGCAATGTAACAGCAGGTGAAATGATGGATGATGTTTACTGGAGCTTTATTACTAAATAATCATTTCTATAACCAAGACTTCAAGTTTGTTGAAAATGTATGTTGCTTTAAGTGTTAAAGTTCTCAGTACAAACCAAAATGAAAAATGTAAAGTTTTCATCTTATATTCTGAATGTGATTCAAATATTTCCTGTTACCTTTAACACTCATCTATTCCGTTTATAATTGCCGCCAACATCTTTTGTACCATTTGAATATCTTTTTATCTTCCCCGTTGTAATAATGTAGCGGTCATGTCTGTCCTAGTTGTTCTGGTCTAATTGCTTTGTTAATTGTTCCATTTTTCCTGACCCAGTATAACTCTGTAACATGCTATATGTTTTTTTCTCAAATCAGGTCTGGAGACAGGAGACACAGTGGTGTAGTGGTTAGCACGTCCGGCTCACAAGAAGATCCTAGGGTCGAGGCGAGGACATTTCTGTGTGGAGTTTGCATGTTATCTCCATGCTTGGGTGGGTATCCTCTGGGTAATCCGGTTTCCTCCAACACTCCAAACATATGCAAATTGCAAATTCTTCTGAGAAATCTGTGCATAAATCATTAAAATAAGTAAATATTGGTTTTCTTCTATTTAAAAACACTGGGTCTGACACGTGTGGCCAACAAGGGCCTTTTTGTGTGGAGTTTTCCATGTTTTCCCAGTGCTTGCGTGATTTCCTCCAGGTGCGCTGGCTTCCTCCCACTGTTTAAAAACATGCACATTAGGTCAACTGGCTACTCTAAATGGGATTGAGTAAAAGGCATGTATAACTTCTTACTGAAAAAGAAACTTTGCTACACATCCTTTTATTTCATGTTCCGAACTGCTTTATTATTTATTAGGGTCACAAGGAGGCTGGAGCCTATCGCAGCCGACTCTGAGCAAAGGAAGGGTACACCCTAAGCACCTCGCCACATCATCACAGGGCCAACACTCACACAACCATTCACACTCACACCTAGGAACAATTTAGAACAGCCAATTAGCCTAATGTACATGTCTTTGGACTGTGGACGAAAAATAGAGTACCCAAAGGAAACCCTCACAAGCCCAGGGAAAACATGCAAACTCATGTACATTTACAGCATTTGTCAGATGCGCTTATCCAGATCGACGTACAGTTAACATTTTTATACAGCTGATCAACTGAGGGTTAAGGGCCTTGCTCAAGGGCCCAACAGTGGTGGTGCTGGGGATTGAACCCCCAACCTTCAGATGAGTAACCCATTGCCTTAACCACTACTGCCAAACTCCACACAGAAACCCTCAAACCCAGGACCTTCTTGCTGTGAAGTGGAAATACTAACCACTACGCCACCTGGTGTGGGGCCGGTGGTTTAGTGGTTAGGGTACACGCTCATGATCAAGAGGTTGTAGGTTCGAATCCCTGTCACACCCCCATTGTGCTAAGACCCCTGGGTGAGGTCTTAACCACAAGTGTGCATCTATCCACCCAGCAGTATAAATGGGTACCAGTAAAAATACTGGTAGGGCACCTGCGCTAGACTAGTGTCCCATCCAGGGGGAGTTGAACTCCTAGACGATTCACACTACAGAAGCCTGGGATAAGCCCCGGCTCGACTAGACTTAGTATAAAAAGCCCAACAGACTTACCTTACGCCGCCTGCTACATGTCACCAATGATCTAATCTAAAGGATTACAAAAAACTCAGAATAACGTGTTAACGTTATTTACCGTTACTATTTAATGACATACCTTTGGCATAACAGAATTTAGTAAGGTAATTGCACCTTTCTTAGCAGAAGTCTGGTTATATCTAAAGCAACGTATTACTTTTAGCTACAGTAGATGTTACTGTTTACTGGATTTAAACATGCTTTGCTTAAAGATAATCCTGTCATCTTTAATTTTAAGGCAATTGATTTTAGCACCTCATAGTCCCTGCTCTTACAGAAGTCATTGCTGCATTATTCACATACAATATAAGTATTACACTTTTTGAATGATTGCCATTGTTGAGGAGTCAGCAGGACTTGTTCCTCCAGCTCTATGTCTCATGGGTTTGGCTGATCTGCAGTGCAACTTAGTTTAGCCTGAACAAACACCTCCAGGCCTGACTGGGCTAGGCTGCTATGATTTAAACAGGTTTTCAAAAATAACCTTCCTCTCTTTCAGACAGCCCTACGCGACATGCCGAATACTTTCCCAGGGTGCACCAACTGCCTGTACAAGTCAAAGTGATGTATTTGTCAGAGACTGTTGAAAAACTAAATTTTTTTCTCCAAAACTTCATTTAGTTTTTCCAGACTATTTCTATAACTATGGTTATTTGATTAAAGACCACTAATGCCTTTTATTCAGGAGTGGATAGTAGGAGGCCTGATATATCATAAAGGTACTTATTTAATTTTTTAGTGGAAATCACATATCCCATACTGGTGAAATACATTATGTACAGATGGGTGATAAATTTAAAGGAGACCAAAATATTTTAGTAAGGCGTTGGGCCACAACGAGTTGTGAGAACAGCTTCACTACTCCTTGGCAACAATCTCACAAGCTTCTGAAACTGTTCTGAAGGGAACAATGCTGTTTTTCCGATCAATACTATGATCTAGCCAAGGCATATGATTTATCATTTTCATCCTAATAAATATATTTAGTCACCCTGAGCTTGGAAACATTGATGAGAGAGATATTATTTACCAACTTACCAAACTTAACATTTCATGCAGGTGTATTATTATACATTTACTATACATTCAATTTTTGGGGTTTTTTTTTTTCTCAGACTGCTTTATCCTTTATTAGGGTTACGACGAGGCTGGAGCCGGCCAAAGGCAGGGTACACCCTAAATAGCTGGCCAGACCTTTGCAGGGCAATGTACACAACCATTCACATTCACAACTAGGGGAAACTGAGAATTTCCAAATGCCCTACTGTGCATGTCTTTGGACTGTGGGAGGAAACTGGAGTACCCAGAGAAAACCTATGCAGGCACAAGGAGAACCTGCAAACTCCACACAGAAATGCCATCACCAGGCACAGGGCTGAAATCCAATACCTTCTTCCTGTAAGGCGGGCATCCTAAACACTACGTCACTACGCTGCCTTTATTCAAAAACTCCAATCCATCTTTTCATCAGCTATATCACTTATCTGTCAGGGTCACAGGGAAAGCTGGAGCCAATCCCACCAGTATGCCCTGGAGGGGCTGCTAATCTATCGCAGGGCTAAGACGAGATGAACAACCATTTACACTCACACTTACAACTCTAGTGTAGCTCTTTAGTGTAGCCATTTAACGCCTCACCTGAAAACTATTTAAATATGAATTTTTCATGTCCTCCGGATGTAAAGTAATGTAATGAGTAGTTTAAAGCGCAGATTTCTGTTACATTATTTGTCCTATAGACTTACCATATAATATTTATATTTTCTTGTGGTGTAATGGTTGTGGTGTAAGTAAGTAGTTAGTTTTCAAAGTTGACGTATTGGAAACAGGAAAAATGAGTAAGTGTAAGCATCTGAGGCATCAAAGACTTTGACAGATGGCACATTATGAGGTGGTCCCATGAAAAACCACTAGTGAACTGACAAGAATGTCATGGGAGCTCGAGTCCAAGGCTAGCAGTGGAGTGAAGGCTAGTATATCTGGTGTGATCCCCAGGCAACTGTAGCACAAGCTGCTGAAACTGTTAATGCTGGCTGTGATAGAAAGGTAACACTGTACATTGTAGCATGCTGCGTATAAACCTACCGAGCTGCAGACCAGTCAGGTGGTGTTAATGTTATGGCTGATTAGTGCATAACTCTTCAGCATTCTTCACCTGTCCTTCTGAGTGAACTTTTTATTTACTACATAACAACTGAGTGTTTAACTACGAAAGAGTGTTCCAATCAAAACCCTTTCAATAAACTAAGTTCTTAAGGATTTAAAATGTTTCATGATCACAAAAAATAGTCAATTTATTCTAAGATATTCATGGTGGAAAAAAAAAAAAAAAAGTTGCCTCTCCTTTGTCTCTATAATCCTCTGAAGTGGATACTTCGCCCCGCCTATATTCTTCCTCACATACCATTTCTAACTGTGTTGGCAAATCTTCTTTACATCTGTTATAACTTTGCTTCATTTCAGACACTGTGCTTTTAAGAGCAGCTCTGAAGGCTGGGACAGTTGAAAAACTAAACTACTTTTCAAACTATTTGTTTGTTTTTCTCTAGACTGTATTTTTGAAGCACACTCTTAGATCATTAGACAAACCTTCAGTTCCACAGAAAGACAAATGTAAAAGTGTCTTTCTTTCTTTTTTTTGTTTGGACATAAATGATTAGAGTCGTGCATTTTGTTTTGTTTTTTGTTTTTATAAAATCCAGAAACTATGTGGATCATAACTTTTTTTTTTTTTTTTTGCAAGTATGACTCACGACTGCCTGGCTTTAATCCTGTAGCGTACAACTTGGATGAATCAGTCTATTTGTACAGTTAGAAATGTTACGGTTGTGAGTTAGACAACTTTTCTTACAACTTGGGATCCAAATCCAATAAAATTATTATAGTGTTCGGGTACAGCTCGAATAAATGTACTTCTCATCCAGCTGGTGAAGTGTTGAGGGTGTTGGAGTTGAACATTACAGGGTGGGAGACCTGCGGGAATGAAGAGCACACGCCTAAAAGGAGCTGTGAGCCTGTCGTTAAAGGAGCTGTGTCGTGATTTTTAACATGAAATTCAGTTTCCAAAATGTTGTGTAAATATGCACTCAATGTCCATGACACTAGTCTATATTTGTTAAATAGGCTTTCAGCTTGCAAATCAAAAGGAACTTGATGTTCTGGAACCTGACACGGAACGGATGGGACTGGATTCCAACATGAACTCTTTGAAATCTTGAGTCTGAACAGTTTTCAAAGTCCTAGTAAACTGGTCTCAATTCTGTTTGTCTTCATAAACCAAATTTGTTCGACAACATCATTAAATGTTATTTAAGCTCTTTGCTTCAAGCAACCATGACAGAGCCCCCAAGTGTCCGTAGTACTGATATCAAGCTCTGTTTAACATGTACGTCTCCCTTGAGAATGTAGAGGGAAAGCGGCTTTTGGGTGGATCAAAGAATTAGTGAAGGGCAACTCAAATTTGAGTTAATGTAGAATATCCTGTGGACTAGCATTATAATATAAATACTGCCCTATAAACTTAAAATAGGTGTGTTTTCCTCATAGCCTTAAAAGAGGTGTGTTTTCCTAATTCTCTCCCTCCAACAGCATGGTGAAGCTGAGTTAGTCCTAAACCCCTGATGGAGTTAATGAGAACCCTCAGCTTAGGAGTGTTAGAGGAGCTGGAGTTAAACTGTACAGAGATTAAGAGGTGTGTGAACCTCTCTTAAACTGCAGAACTGACACCGAGGGCCCTTGAACACACACCTTGCCAGAGAATGAAAGGTGAAAGCGAGTTTGCTGGCACAGGCGGCTGGTTCCGAGAAAAAAGCCTCTGAATTAGTAAAGAGCTGCGGGTTTCTGGTTCTCCTCCACACCGCACTGAAGCGGCTCTCATGTCTCAGCTCAGGAACCCGAAACCTCACCACACCACACCAGGGCCTCGAACACACACTATTCATGTATCAGAGAGAGGTTCTCATCACAGCTGTTACCAGCGCGCGTTCACTGCACATTTTCGTAGCGTTTTTTAAAGCCGCGCGCATGCGCATTCCACACCAGCCTAACAAAATTCCACCAAAAAAAAACCGACATTAAAGTAGAAGAACATGTAAATCAAGATAAAAACTCTCTACTTACTGTCAATTCTGTCAGCTGGAGCTTCGTACTGTTGCCTTTCTTGCTCTATGAGTGGGTACAACGCCCTGAAAGGTCTCTGTCGTGAATCCTGAAGTCTTTCCAAGTGGTTTTTTCATGAAATAACTGGGCGTGTGCGCGTGCACAACAGGGTGGAGAAGAAAGAACTGGGAGTTTATATCCATGTGTGCTCCAAAAGTGTGGGATTGCAAACAACTCCTAAAAATAAGTAACAAATTATAATATATATAAACCCTTGACATGGGGGAAATGGATATAATAAACCGCATATAATCTCATATAAATCACATGTTCTAAAGCTATAAAGTGAATATTTCATGTTCTAGTGTGTTGGCAAGTGGAAACATGTAAAGACAGGGTTGTACCACAAGTTGCATTTGTTACTAAGGTGAAACCTTTCTCATGGCACCACACCTTAAGTGTTTCAAGACGTTTCTCAATACGGTAGTATTAATTTGGCAGCCTGACTCTCTCTCTCTCTCTCTCTCTCACACACACACACTCTCTCTCTCTCTCTCTCTCTCTCTCTCTCTCTCTCACACACACACACACACACACACACTCTC
>JAQMYF010000001.1:34920934-34936394 GCA_030014195.1 Neosilurus mollespiculum
ACACACACACACACACACACACACACACACACACACATTTGTAATTTTTCTTTACTGACACTTTTATCTTTATGTATCTCATTCTAACTTGGTATGGAGCAACTGTGTTCACACCATTCTGATTACTTCCAGTGACAGAAAAATCTAAATGCTAATCTTTAAAAAGACAAAAGCCCATTATATTTCCACATGTGAAACAACAATTTAAGGAAGGCCTACATGTGGAACAATCAAGGGTTCAGTAACTTTTAATCTTAAGCATATGTTCTGGCTTGACTTCATTTTGTGATGTTATTGCTCTTATTTTGATAACACTGCTCAGTGGCAGGAATTAGAGGAATACAAAAAAATTCACGTCAAGAACAAGCAAAGCAACAAATCTGTACAGGATCCAATACCTACCATGAAAACTAATGGTTGTTCCATTGACACAACAGTTGAGTTAAACAATACACTAAAGCCACTAAAAGTATTATGAACAGAGCAACAAATGTAAAAAATTAACACTGTTCTTCAACAACCTCAACATGTCCACTCATTCACCTGTAATGAAGTTGTGAATCATCTGCCACAGCGTTGGTAATTTTTAACAGTTTAGATACACATTCCACATGCACCACAAAGTCAAGTTATTGTAATCTTTAAAAACAAATTGTACCCGAGAACAGATGTCTTCAGATTTATCTGGATTTGTAAGTGAAATATTAAATGCATCATGGTCAGATTGCTGCTAAAGTTATTTAATAAATTAGTTAGGGGACACAAGTTAAATGGTTGTAATTTAAAAAGAGAACTTGGATTTTTAATATAATGAGAAAGCAGCATGAACAATCATGGGAAAAAAGAAAGTATGCCCTCATTCAGCACTATGTTTTGACTTATCAGGGCATAAGTAAAAAAGTGAGTGGTCCTCATAATTCATGTTATGTACAAACAACCAATCTGCATAACAGATTCCAATATTCTTCTTATTTCCCCAAAATATTCAAAAACTAGGAAAAACACGTACACCTCTTCATTCTGTTGCATGTAAAAATCATCTTTAGCTTATATTAACTTCAAGGAACCATGGCCCAAAGTACCTAAATTGTAGTCCAAATGCTTAATGTTTCCTCTTTTAAAAAAAAGGAAATGAGAGAAAGCTGCTTCTCTATTCTACTTCATTAAGAAAGAACAGATAGTATTTTTATGGAAAGGTGTTTATGAAGCTGCAGAGCCACAAAAAAGCAGAAGTGAAAATATCTTGATATATTTTTACAAAAACATCAACAAAAGTCCACCATTATAATTGTTGTTTTGCAATTATTAGTTACTGCTTACATTTACACAATAAAGCTCTGTAGTTTTAGCTCTGGGGATGTATTTGGTAATCATAGCTTTAATGTTTATACTAACTATTCTTAGTCAGTACAGTCTTATAATTATGAAATATATATAACATTCCGTATGAAAATATCATTACTGGACATTGTTTTAAATTTTATTAGATAATTACCAAAAAATATGCCGAAACATTTAAAAGAAAATTTCTATTTTTATTTTTTTTACTACAGATGCTGCATATGCATACGATATATTCTTAATGACAAATGCTCTATAATACAATCAAAACAAATAACTGAACAATAAGCTAGAAACTTAAAGGAGGTAACACAGAAGACCAATACATTTTAGTATGATTTTGTGTATACAAAGTTTTAATTTTTTTCCTTTTTGCATATAACAAATCTAAATGCTGTCTTTCCATAGTCCTTTATGGTGGTACAGGTTTTTCATGGTGCATCCTAAAAAATAATAAGGAAAAATGGCTTATTAAACATTCCAAATACAAAACAATATTCTCCAAACTACCATCTTCAGTTATTGCTACTATACACACACACACACACACACACACACACACACACACACACACACATACACACACGATAAATGACTGCCTCACCATCTCCCCATCAGCAATGTTTCTTCTCAGACGTTCCCAAAAGTGCATCCTCTCCCCCTTGTCCTGCGGCCAGTCCAGATATGTGCGTGATTTCACCAATTTGGCCAATCTATGAAAAGTTTTTAATGGCATTGCATAAATATTTTTAAATACTTGCAGTATATGTTGAAAGCCAGCACATTTTTAATGTACTTATTATTACAAGATTAAATTCTGAGATTAAAGATTCGCCTTCCCAAGAATTCTTCAGAAACATCTGCCTTGAAAAGTGGATGATCATAGGGATACTTGGTCATTCAAAGCCTAAAGTTCAATAAAATCTGGACCATTAGGAAAATAACTTAACCCTCTCCCACTCGCTCTGTCCTAAAGAACTAATAAATAAGGGAAAAAATTATAAAAAGATCACAGTGAAAGTAGCAGAGGCATTTTTTTAAGCAAAAACCGTAGTGGAAAAGCATAGTCTATACATTATCTATTTTGCAGACTTATTAGGTTCCCTGGGAATCTGGTGCAAATCCTAGCTGAGTTCAGGTGAGAGGTGGGGTCCACCGTGGACAGATCACCAGTCTACTGCAGGGCTAATGCGAAGAGACAGCCAGCCAGCCATTTATACTC
This sequence comes from Neosilurus mollespiculum, assembly GCA_030014195.1. Classification (NCBI taxonomy): domain Eukaryota; kingdom Metazoa; phylum Chordata; class Actinopteri; order Siluriformes; family Plotosidae; genus Neosilurus; species Neosilurus mollespiculum. The sequence continues at coordinate 34,923,498 of JAQMYF010000001.1, forward strand.
AGAGAATTTAGAGTAGAAAGTTGACTTGTGCACGCCTTTGGACAGTGGGAGGGAACCAGAGTACCAGAAGAAAACCCATAAAACACAGGGAAAATATAAAAACTCCTCACAGAAGAAGGCCCTTAACTGAGATTTGAACCCTGAACCTTCTCACTGTGAGATGACAACACTAACCACTGAGCCACCCATGCTCCCCATAAACACAGAACATAATCCCAGATCAAATTTATAGTAGTGGTGTTAAATCAGGGGAACTGTTAATTATTTAAGTCATTAAAAACTATAATATATATACTAAATCTAAAAAGATCTTTATCTAAAAGAAAAAACTAACTGCAGCAATCCTACTTCCACATTCATTACGTGGTGTTACTAATGATATCCCACAAGAATAGTTAATTACATGAAGAGTGGCTACCTCTATAAAAGCAACTTTTAACTTAAAACTTTTAGTATTCTTTAACTCTTGGGTATGTGCATACATCATGCCACAAATATAATCAGACATGACCTTAGAAAAGCAACTGCTGCTGCTCTGCCATCTGGGAAGGATTAAGGGCCATCTCAATCTATTATCTTATATTCAGTTCAAGGTCAGACTGTGCTCAAGGATATAAAGGAAACTCCAAAGCCTACATTATGCAAATCAAAAGCCTCTGTCAGCACATTTAACATTTATGTTCATGACAACATAGTCAGTAAAACAATGATCAAGTACAGCTTTTAGGGAGGGGTGGCTAGGAAAAAACCCATTCTCTCCAAAACGGTAATATGCAGCACAGCCTAGGTTTTTATCTAAACAACCCACAATGTTCTGAAGCAATTTCCTTTGGACTCATGAAATCAAGGTGGAGATGTTTAGTCACCATGCACTGAGCCATGTTTGGCAAAAGATAAACATAGTGCATCACCACAAACATTCATACTAACTGTCTAGCATGGTGAAGGAGTGGTGAGGACCTGTGCTTGTTTCGCAGCCTTATTTTTGAGACAAATGTGAGGGAATCCATCCAGCTTAAGCTGTTCTGAAATTGGGTCAAAACGAGACAGTGATCAAGGACATCAGCAAGTTTCCGTCCGAATGGCTAAAGAAGAAAATAGAGCAGTGGGAATAGACATGTCAAAGTCCATAATTTAACCACAACTGAGATGAGCGGGTACGGTGGGATCCAGTGAGAGCCATGCATTAAAAAAAAAAAAAAAAATCCCCCCAGTCTAGGGAATGGAGCATTGACAAGATGTGCGAATGTCAACCTGGAGATCACAGGTTCAAATGCAGGTTAATGCCACAGCTGCAATTGGGAGTCTCTCAGGGGATGACAGAGGGATGGCATATGTTCCCCTCCCTGTAACTTAAAGCGATCACCAGCCAATCATGGGTGTCTGTGAGCTCATGCATACAAGGGGGTGGGGACAGTCAGTCATACTTCTCCAGAATGAGTGTGTTAGGCTGTCCCTGAAGGCACATGCAGTTTTCCCAAAAAGACGTGAGTGGCAGCATCAAGTGTTACAGAGCATGTGCTTGCTTATACCCCTCCCTTGTTGGCAGTAGAGAGGTATTGCATGATTAGGAATACCTGGGAATACCTGATCAGTGGGAACTGGCCATGACTAAAATAGGGAGAGGAACAAACGTGGGGGAAATGCCATCATCACTAAACTGAAGCAATACTGTAAAGACAAGTGGGCCAGAAATTCTCCAACATGAGATTGATAAATCCTAAAGAAAATGTTTACGTCACATAATTAATGCTGAGGGTAATTCTATTTTTTCCCCTCCACCAAGTTTCTTTTCTTTTTTGGGGAAGGGGGTGACTACATGTTGAAATTTGTTGTGTTTATAAAATTTGGTGAGAAGCAAACAATTGCTATTTAGGCCCTAATAACAGCAAAGAAAATACTGAAGGAGGGAGCACTGTCTTTCTCCCAGGACTTTAAAACACTTTAAAACTTTTTATTTTAAAGAAAATTGTAAAAGGTCAATTATCATGTTAAAGTTGCAGTCTTTGCAGTATTTTGGTTTTACCGGTGAAATGTGCTGAGCTCAAATGGGGAGATTTGTTCGAGAAAGATGAGAATGAGACGATGTTTCTCTTCTTCAAGCAGTCGGTGTGTTGCTACTCGCATCTCCAAGCTGCACCAATCACTTCGCAGATACTGACGACTAAGCACACACACTGTGCGCCGGCTGCTGTAGATACTTTCTGCAATATTATCAACAATTCCTTTTCCAACCTAAAAAAAAGTTTTAATAATAAAAATAAGCATGTTTTAACTACACTAACATTGTATTAATTCACAATTTAACAAACTAGAATGCATAAAATGTACAGAATTATTTATAATATAAATATTCAAGCACTGCCAAAAAGTGCAGCTCCGAAAAGGTTTGCATTAATTTTCAGTAAAGAAACAGCTAACATAACTTACTGTCCTATCAATGGTATTCGAAAAATTATTTTCCCTCAAGAAGAAAACCTCCAAATAAACAATACAACTTTCTGCGAAGTGCAAGCGTGAGGTCTCTACAGAGAAATCTCAGTCCGAAAGTGCAGACCGGGCCAAATGCAAGAGCTGCGATCTCTCTGTACAGACTGAACAAATTATGTTAATAACTAATTTATTATATGGAATTTTAAAATGGCAGCCCTTTTGAAATCGATTCAGGTTCCGTTACTAAGCAGGTTATTGGGGCCTGTTTAAATGCATTTCCTGATATCCTTTGTTGTTGATTCTTCATAACTCACAACATGGCTGGCTGAACTACTGTAGATTCTTAACACCAGTGCTAGTTTCACCATTTTAAGAAAAAGCAGCTCATAATTTAACACAAGGCCATCTCCTCAGTTATTAAAAATTACTCTTATTGTTCTAATGTTTATCTAGAGGGGAGCTCAGAGTGCAAGGAACTTACACCAGGCACAAACAGATTATAGTGACAATCTGCAGGTTTCATTATAAGTTGGCATAATTAAAAGTAATCTCTCTTGTGCATGTCTGATAAATATTTTGCATTTTCCCGAATTTTGGTTAACATTTCAGCATATAGATCATCTACAAAATGCAATGGTTTGTTACTCATTCCACACCCTACTGTAGAAAAAACATCTCATCACAAGCCATGCATAAATATATAACAGATAAAAAACAGCTAAAACCATAACCTACTGGCAACGGTAAACAACGAGTACAAGTCTTACCTCAAAGTCTCTGTTGTGCAAGCAGAGTCGCAGCCTGGGTTGGCCTTGTTCCTCCAGCCTCGGACCTAACTCCTCCAAGACCCAAGCTTCATCACGGCTACTGAATGACACAAATGCATCATATTTCATATGGCCTTCAGTTCCTACTTCATCCCCTCTGTGCCTTCTCCTCCACCAACCTTTCCCAAACTTCCTCTCCAAATATCCTCGGAGTCGGAAGATGAAGACCATGCAAGGCCAGTAAGCAAAGTGATAGCTAAGAGCACTTAACAGCAGTAGAGTGATGAGGCAGACAGTGTACAAGTAGCAAAGGTACTGAAAATCCGTTTGGCATAACTTTTGCATGGTGGACAGTAAATTCAGCTTCTGGTAATGCCAGATACATTGCTGCTGCTGAAGATTGATCACCTGTGCTCTTGTGTTTTGTGCCCATTCTAGAAACCAGTCAGCCTCGCAGTCACATCGAAAGTCCACTCTTTGAAGCACCACAGCTCTCAGAACTGGCAGAGCATCAAACATCCCATCCTGTAAGGTTAGTGGGTTGACACTGTACAGATACAACAATTCCAGTGAGTGCAGATCTCTGAACATCATCTTAGTTAGGAAATTTAGATTGCAATTATATAGCACAAGGATCTGAAGCTTCTTTAGATTCCAGAAGGTTTTGTGTGGATCGGTGTGGTTTGAGAAATTAAGGTTCACAAGTTTGAGACGCTTAAGGTAATGCAAGTTGCTGATTCCCGTGTAACTGGTGAACACCTTCTGAGGATCAACGGAAATCTCTAAAGATTCTAGATAGGAAAAATAAGGCACAAAAAAATAATTCTTTAAATAAAATGAATGTCCAGTCAACTTAAGCTCTCGGACAGATTCCAAAAAGGGAGGATAGTTCTTTTCAATTTTGAGGTCAAATCCATTAAGCTCAAATATGAAGCTTCCATTGGGTCTGGGGATATTTCCAAAACAAATTTCAGTCCCAACGTATGCATCAATTCTGAGACGCTGTATGTTCTTTGGAAAACCATAAAACATCAAGTTCAAATGTATTGCATAGATATAGTCCAACCTTCCAAATGCTAGTTCACGTAGCTCCTTCTGATTTCTAAATATCCCATTCTCAATGCGCTCAATCACATTTTCATCAATAAGCAGGACTTCTAGAGCTCGAAGAGACTGAAAATCGTTTGCAGCAAGCACTTTTATCTTGTTCGAGTTAAGCTTGAGAATCTTGAGACGATGCAGCCCACTGAATGCTTCAGGTTCTAGAGTAGTAATCTTATTGTTATCAAGTAGTAGTTGCTCAAGTAGAGGGGCGCAAACAAACTGATGTGTTCTGACTACCGTTAAGTGGTTGGCCGCTAGGTTTAGAGCAGTAATATTCCAAACAGTCCTATTGGCAGCAGAACAAAATGAGGCTTCACTTAATGCAATGTGGACCAAATCCATGGTCTGTATTCCTGCTATACTTCTCCAGAAAGCTGGGTCCAAGTCCTCAATTTTTGAATGAGATATAGCAAGCACTCTAAGTTCTTTTCCACAGTCATTTAAACTGTCCATTGACAGTGAATCTAAGAGCACATAGGTTATCATTAGAGAGTGAACAGACAAATAAGAAATGAGCTGGCATATGTCTTTACAATATGTAGAATATTTTTTAAATGCGTTTCCATACAACTCGAAGTTGTTCACTTTTCCAACTCCAGACTCCCAAACTTCTCCCAACCATACTTCATCCAAACCTAAAGAGAGGCTTGCAAGATTTTGAAACACTGCCAGGGAGCCTGCCTCAATTATTTTAATATAGCTTTGACCTAGATCCAAAACCTCTATTTCTTCGAGTACAGTTAAAGGCCATGATGGACAACTTCGGTTTCTGATGGAAGTCATGCTATTGTCAAACACCTCTAGGTATTTCAAGTGGGACAATTTATTTGAGATACGGCATAAAACCGCACCAAGTTCTTTTACACAAACTGTGTCAAGAGACAGTTTAACTAAACTAACTAGATTCTCAAACGTGTTATTGGAGATTTTAGACAGATGAAATCCTTTTAAGGCCATTTCCTCTAGCTGTCCCAATTCAGCAAACACAGAAGTGTCCAACACAATATTGCTGCAGTCAGAGGAATTAGCAACAAGATACAGAGATTTTAGGTTGTAAAGACCAGAGAAGGCAGCAGACTGCACCCTCGTGAGATTATATCCATGTATTTCCAGATGTTCCAAGGTTGAGAGGTGTGAGAAAGCACTGGTTGGAATGACTGTAGCATCACTGTAAATGCAAAGATATCTAATTCCTGTTTCAATCTCCATAAGATCCTTCTGAAAGTCCAAGACATTGCATTCGCCATAGGAACCATAGCCAGGTCGATAATGGCACAAAGTTCCAATGTCCCTGAGCAGATGCTCATCAAAAGTCTTGCAGCGCTTATCAATGATAGCAGTGACACTACTCATACAAAAATACAAAATGAACCTCAAGCTGAGATGCAGACACGAACACACGGTGGCTGGTTTATACATACCCATACCTGAAGCCAAAGTTTTTCTGCTTCTTGTTATCCGTGTAGCTGCATTCAATTTCAGATTGAACACTTATTTCAAGCCTCCCAGGAGTGAGTGGATTCAGTTTTATCTAAATAATGTAAACTGCATTCGAGGTAGGACGCACCCTGTGTAGCAGCCATGCAGAAGTTTACTAAACTCTAGAGGACAGTAATTGTAGTGAGAGGAAACACTACTGACTGCAAGGTTTTTGATACTATATGGATACTTCAGGTTCTTCACAGAAAGCTGCCCTATAAAAAAACAAATTTATTTAATTTTATATTATATTGTTTACAGAGAAGCTATTTGAGTAATTTTGACTTTATTAGTGAAAAATGAATATTGAATGCATTGAATGTATAGTGTAACCTTTCAAAACGTAGCACTCAGCAAGACCACAAGTTAAGCAGAAGTGAAAACAGCATATTGCTATTTTTAAAATGGCCATTCGGTTTGACTGATTCCATAAAAGATAACTGCATTAAAGACTGCATTTATTCTATTTTCTAAATTTTATTTCCAAACACAGACATTTTAGCATAATCCTTAGTACTCATTGTACTTAATTTATTGCTTAATGCAAGTATCTACACATTATCAATAAAAAGTTAACTATTTGCACTAAAATGCATATTCTCTTTCAGATCTGTGGAACAGTTTTGTACACGTCTAAGTACAATTATTACTGAGAGACATTTCAACTAAAATCTTTGATACAGTTTTGTATTGCTAGAAAATGGAAATAATCAGTGCTAGACAGACATTTTGTCCTATGTGGACAAACATTTTAAAAAGCTTACCAAGAGACAATGTTTTATCTGTAAACAAGCCATAATGTACAGTGGTGCTTGAAAGTTTTTATAATATTATACATTTCTGCAAATACAAATATAAAACAGATTTTCACACAAGTCTTGAAAGTAGATAAAGAAAATCCAGTTAAACAAACAAGACAAAAATATTATACTTAAATTTATTTATTAACAAAATGAGTCAATATTAAATATCTGCGAATGGCTAAAGTATGGGAACCTCTAAGATTAGCAGTTATTTTAAAGGTGAAGCTAAAGTTAGGTGCTCTCAATCAACGGAAGGACAATCCAGTGAGTGTGGGAACCCTTGACCTATTTTAGTTAAAGAACAGACAGCTATCAAGGTTATTGATGGTCATCAGGCAAAAAAAAATTCCGTATAATCTCTTAAATGTTTAGACCTTGACCTTTAATAATTTGTTAAGTTTTAATAAAATGCTTTATGCGTGTATTTAAACAAACAGACATACAAACAATGCATTTCAGCATAAACCTTACACCATCTGTGAAATATAGAGCTGGTAATAAAGTTTGGGCCTGTTTTGCTGCATATGGTTCAGGACAGTTTATTATTGGTAGAAAAATGACTTCTGAACTATACCATTGAATTTGAAAATAAAATGTCAGGACATCTGTCTGTGAACTAAATCTCAAAAAAAGAAAAAAAGGTGGTTAGAAAGTGGGTCATACAGCAAAACAATCATACCACACACACACACACACACACCCCATTCAAACACAAACCAATTAAAGTAGAATAAAATTTCATGTTTTAGAATGGCTTTAATCCAATAGAAACGTTGTGTGAACAGTTCATGTGGGTGGGGGGGACAAAAAAACAATTAACATCCCAGCGTTGAAGCAGTTCTTTTCAGATGAATGGAATAATCATCAGTTACCACAAACTTTTAGTTACATATATTACTGCACAAATTGGTCATACCAGATAACAAAAGCCTGCAATGGCATGGCGAGCTGTCCAGGGTACTTTTCAGGTACAAAGGGCACTCTGCCCTCGCCCAGAGTCGTCTGAGATGGGTGCCAGCTTCCCCGGGACCATAATTAGGAAAGTGGTTCAGAAAATGAATGAATGAGATACTGAAAGCAAATGTTCACATTGTTTTTTCCACTCACAGAAAAGTGATATTGAATAATTTTCCTCCATAAACAAATACATGATCAAGCATAATATTTTTGTCACATTCATTTAATTTGGCTCTCTAAATCCACTTTCATGAAAATCTGGCGTTGTTTTAGTTAATCTGTATGCAAAAATATAGAAAACTCAGAAACTTTTAACCACCACTGTAAAGTGCAATACACAGAAAAATAAGTAAAAAATTCCAGCTGACAGTGCAAGTCTACCCTACAAAATATGAATTTATTGAGTGTAAGGATACCAACACCTTACTTTCTCAACAAGTCTCAAACATTAAACTAAACAAAGCTAAACACTCCCACAGAAACAAAATTAATAAATTAGCAGAACTCAGGTACCAAAATTGGAAGTGTGGTCCATAGCAGGTATCATAGTACATTGTAAAGTCTTAGATTGTTGTGAGAAAAACTATCCAGCCAATAATTTAATATGTAAGAATCTGACTGTTTAAAATGCTGCATACAAATACTCCTGTACACCAACCATATCTATGGATGAATATACACTTCTATGGCCAAAAGTATGTGGACACCTGACCACCACACCCAGTTTTGAGACTTCCTCAGTTTGTTTTCTCAAAGCTTGCAGCACACACCCATATAGAACATCTTTGTATGCTGCACCATTACAATTTAACTTCATGAAGCCAATGGGCCCAAACATATTCCTACATGGCAATGTCCCTGTGGTAATTTAGCAAATCCCTGCAGCCACCTTCCAAAAAATGCAGTAGAAAGCCTTTCCAAAGGAGTAGATGCTATAACTCCAACAAAGTGACTAAATATGGAATAAGATGTTTAACAAGCATATAAAGGTGTTTTAGTTCAGTGTCCAAATACTTTTAAGTCATTAAATGTACATTACTCTAAAGCAAAGGCAAGCACACATTTGTTTACAATTAAATGCTATTTATATATTAAAGGCCTTTTCACGGTGAGACTGTTTTTTTTATGTGACGCTATATTTTTTTTAAATGACTATCCTGTAAATGAACATTGATATCAAAGACCAAATTTCATGCACAGGAAAGTGACTTTTTTTGTTTTTGTGCCAAAGATTCATTTCTCCAACATTTCATGAGCAAAAGAAAAACATTCAGTGAATCTGAATGCTTTTTCAAACTTGACATTTGAAAACAGCTAATGAAAGATGGCAGAGACTTTTATTTATTTTGTGTCTCCGTACTGGGCACTATTAAGACAAGATCAAGAAATAATTTATTTTTTATATTTATCTATTTTAAAAACTAGTATTTTTTAAAAAAGTCCCACGGACATTCTGAAAGTGCTGTAAGAGAAATACAACTCATGGATTAAACAATGAAACTAACTTGCCCCAAAATTTTCTCTTTTTCCCTGTTCATCATTTAAAAAGAGCAAGCACCACCTCATCATCTGACAACTCCACTGGCAATTAGTTTAGCAAGTGCTCGTGCATTTAGTGTGAATATTAAAGGGGCAGTGTTTGAAGAAAATAGCCTAAATATCAACAAACAAGACACTCTTTCAGATAGATTGAAATGCGATTTATGAAGGATACGCAACATGAATTGGGCTTATACCTAATGTTTCTTATGTATGATCTCAATCTTTGAAAACTGTTCAGCCCAACAAGCTTTAAAAAGGTTCATGTTACAATCCATCTCCATCCGTTCTATATGGGACTCAAAAACTCTCAACTTGATTTAAAAACTGAAATGTATTTTGGACATTCATAGCATATTTATATGCCTTTTTGGCAACAAAATTTAGGTAAAAATCATAACATGACTCTTTTAATGTCATGTTAAATTAGTCAACTTTTTGCTGCACTTTTACATTGTTTGCAAAGCACTGCATGTGAGAAGGCTTTTATTCTATTTTTTACCGTTTAAAGATAGCTATTTTGGGGCAACAACACACTAAATCCTTAAACACCTCAAATTATTGGACCACTCAGTCAATTAAAAGAAGGGTGCAGACATTTGGGACAATAAGCATAGTTGCCCACTTGGTTTGCAAAACTAATGCCTTCAGTTATGAACTGACAAGATAGGGTATCATACAGGTACACACAACTGGTATCATATCACAGAACCCATAATGTCTTCATCACACACAATCTCAGCTCATATTTACAGCCAGGAAACAGTTGTACAGTAGCAGTGCTTACATGTTCATGTTTTGAACCAGCCAGGTGCATGTAAATATGGAACTCCCCTAATAAATTGATTCACTTTATACTTCTTAGCAAGAACTATACACGTTACAGTTTGATTAATATTCTCTCTATAATGTTGCCTATTTACCCCTTCATCCTTTTTCTTCCACTTCCCACTCTTTTCTCTTCAGTCCCCACATTCTCTCGAAGAGCAAATTTCTCCATTGCTTCTGTTGCAAATCCCACCATCTCATCTTCGATGTCTTTAATATCCCCTTCTGCCATGTCTTCCAAAATGTCCGCCAAGTCCTCTACAAACTCACGGAATGGTATCTGGTCATGGACGTAGACTCCATCAGTAAAGAATTCACTAATCAACTTGCTCAGCTCCTCGTTTTTGGAAGTTTGATCCTCATGTCCTGGAAGCTTTGTCAAATAGCCAGTGATGAATGCCTCAAAATCTCGTTGAGAAACAGGAGCAATTCCTTCTGCATGTGCACATGATGTGACATCAGCACATCCGTCTGTTGACCCGTAATAGTGACGGATCTTCTCTCTTTGTTCAGCCCAGTAGTTGACATGCATGTGGTCTTTGCTGTGCTTTTTGTCACTGTATGAATGGTGTGATTGCTGATGTTTGGCTTTTCTGCTCATCTTTTCCTCTTTTTTACGGTTCGTGTCCTTGTGTTTTTTTTCCTCCTTCCATTCTTCCATTCTTTCTCCACTTTTAGATTTGTGTTTCTCTTTCCCACCCCGATGCTTCTCCCCTCTTTCTTTTTTCCCACCGTTTCCAGTGTGGTCATTTTTTTCGCCTTTCCTGGTTTTCTCCTTTTGGATTTTTTCACTGTATTTCTCATCACCTGATGCTCCTCTCTCTTTATCACCCCATTCCTTTCTCTCCTTCCAATCTTTCTTTTTGTCACTTTTCTCTTTCCTTTCCTGGTCATTCCGACTAGCTTGCTTTCCCTTTTTCCATTCTTTCTCTTCCCTCCTGTCTTTTTGCTCACTCTTTTGCTTCCATTCCTTATCTTCTTTTCCTTTCTCTCTTTTCTCCCCCCTTTTATCAACAAATTTTCCATGTTTCTCCTTTTGCCACTTTTTTTCTTCCTTCCACTCACTTTTTCCACTCTTTTCCTTAAGCTCTCTTTTCCCACCATCAAGTTTCCATTTTGGTGCATCTTCATGCTTGTGTTCTTTTTGCTTGTTTTTCCCTCCTTCCCTGTGCTTCCCTTGCTTGTCTTCTTCCTTTACCAACTCTTTATGATCCTTGCCATGCCCATCTACCTTCACATTTTTGTCCTTTTTCAATTCATTCTTTACAGTCTTGTCTTTCTCTTTCTTCTCCTTTTCCCATGTTTTTTTATCCTTTCTCTCTTTCTTCTCTGGACTACTAGTTACCTCTTCATGTCCAGCAGATGGCATCACAGCTTGCACATGAACTAGAAGACAGAATGAATGTTGATCAGTAAATGAGACAAACATGCCGGAGTCATCTTCAGCCTAAATAAATCCTCAGATGCTTTGGTTTTACCTGTACTCTTAGTAAGCTCAGTAACTTGATCTCTTAGATGCTCCAGCTCTTTCTGCATAGCTGGAAGTGCTTCAAGCTCTTTGTTTACTCTTTCGTTCTCTCTCCTCACCCTTTCATTTTCTTGCTCGTACTCCTTCTGAAGGGTAGGCAGTTTATCCAACTCTACTTTTATCCTCTGGTTTTCTGCTTCCAGCTCCTCCCTTCTCAGCCTCTCCTTACTGCCATCCTCCACTTGTGCCTGTGCAGCCTTTAATTCTACTTCCTGTTCCTTTGGTTAAAATGATATTTAAAAAAAGATAAAAAAGAATGCAGAATATACAAGACATGCAAAGCATAAAGACAAAAATAAAAGTACATTAAAGTACCTGAAGCTGTGCTTGTAAACTTGCAATCTGTTGGTTCTCATTGGCCAGTTTGTCCATTATTTCTGGTGGCTGGACAACTCCAGGTGTGTCTCCTTCGGCATCAGGTTTCATCCATTCCTACCAATCACATTCTGTATTTAAATTTTCCATATAAAATAATCAGAATATGCCCCAGAAAATAAAAAGAGCTGCTAAAGTTAAAAAAAAAAAAAAAAAAACCTGCCACATATGAGATTTGGGAATTACACCTTGCCTGCTCTTTAAAACAAAACATTCATGTAACATTCTGTCTGCATATTAGGCTGTCTGCTGCAAGAAGTGATAATTCTCTCTCATACACACACACACACACATATATATATATATATAAACCATAATAGCCCATTTGATGAAGAAAGCGAGCAACAGATTTTGAGCTGGTTTCGACTGCGATGTCTGCGGCCTTGAAACGGGGATTTTTCTCCACTGATCTTTTCACGGAGCGAAGACGTGTTTCTGATAGCCAAAAGTCAAGCTGGCCGTTGATCCGTGTTTTTTTTTTACCTTCACTGTTGCACTTTTTACCATTGACAGAGGAATATTCAAATTGCCAACTATTTGTCGCTGGCTGATGCCACCCTCTGACTGACCCACCATTCGACCCCTCTGAAAATATGACATTTCTTGAGCTTCTACAACTTTGTGCACCTTTATACAGCAGTCTGACTAATGTTCATTAAATTTAAGGCATAAAATTTTCAGATTTTTAGAGAAGTCGAATTGTGGCCTGGACCATCAGAAAGATGCCTTCCCCACTTCCCTTCTGGACACCACTCAGACAGAGGTCAGAACTGGGGTATCTGTTCTCACATACACTGTGTGCAAAATTATTAGGCAAGTGATTATTTTGACCATATCATTTTATCAATAATTTCCAACTCCAAGCTGTATAAACTTGAACGCTTATTGGATTTAATGCATATCAGGTGATGTGTATTTGTGTAACAAGGGAGGGTGTGGCCTAAGACAGATTTTCAAAGGTTTTGTGGACTGATGAGATGAGAGTGACTCTTGACGGACCAGATGGAGGGGCCCGTGGTTGGATCAGTAACGGACACAGAGCTCCACTTCGACTCAGACGCCAGCAAGGTGGAGGTGGGGTACT
>JAQMYF010000001.1:34971955-34996117 GCA_030014195.1 Neosilurus mollespiculum
AAAGGTTTATAGACACTTGACTATAACACTCATATGTGTTTCTTGATGGTTGGACTCCAGGTTTTGTTCCTCTTTGCAGTTATAATAAATTTCTCCCTTCTGGTAAGGCTGTCCACTACATTTTGGAATGTGGCTATGCAGATTTGTGTTCATTCATCCACAAGAGCATTATTAAGGTAAGTTACTGATGTCAGGGAGGGACACTGGGGGGTGCTGGCATTCTAGTTCATCCCAAACATGTTCAGTGGGGCTGAGGTCAGTACTCTGTGTAAGCAACTCACATTATCCCTCTCACATGGTGTTGTAAGGGTTACACATAGCATGAAGGCGTGCATGGATTTTCTCCAGCTACTCTGGTTTCCTCCCACAGTTCAAAGACCTGCTCATTAGGCACACAAGTCAGAGTAAAAGTTGTGGAAAAGTAAAGATTAAAGCAGGATTAGATTATAAAACAATATCCCATGCTTTGAACATCTCACAGAATACTGTTCAATCTATCATCTGAAATTGGAAAGAGTACAGCACAACTGCAAACCTACCAAGCCATGGCCATCCACCAAACTGACAGGCTGGGCAAGGAAAGCATTGATCAGAGAAGCAGACCAGAGGTACATGTTAATCTGGAAGAACTGCAGAGATCCATAGCTCTGCAGGGAAAATCTGTCCACAGGACAACTATTAGTCATGGACTCCACAAATTTGGCCTTTATGGAAAGGTGACAAAAGCCATTGTTGAAAGAAAGCCATAAGAAGACCTGTTTGCAGTTTGCCACAAGCCATGTCGGGGACACAGCAAACGTGAAATGTTCATTGGCCAGATGAGGCCAAAATTGAAATTTTTTTCCTAAAGGCAAATGCTACGTGTGGCAGAAAATTAACACTATCCTCATCATGAAACATGCTGGTGGCAGCATCATGCTGTGGGGATGCTTCTCTTCTGGGACAGATAAACTGCTCAGAGTTGATGGGAAGACCTGTTAGAGTCTCCAAAAGACTTGAGAATCAGGCAGAAATACACCTTCTAGCCAGACAACAACCCTAAATATACAGCCAAAGCTACAATGGAACGATTTAGATCAAAGCATCTTCGTGTGTTAGAATGGGTCAGTCAAAGTCTAGACCTAAATCCAACTAAGAATCTATGATGAGACTTGAAAATTGCTGTTCACAGATGTTCTTCATCCAAACACAGATATTCTCCAAAAATAAATTGAGCTATTTTGTAAAGAAGAATTGACAAAAAAAAGAAAAGAAAAAAAAGAAAAAATAAATTAGTCTCTAGATGTACGAAGCTGGTAGAGACATAACCCAAGAGATTTATAGCTGCAGTAAAATGTGGTTCTTTTCAGATATTTATTTGTAAAAAAATTGAAAGATTGATAACCATGTATAATTTTCCTTTACATTTATGTGCTACTTTGTGTTGGTCTGTCACATAAAATCCCAATAAAATACATTTACATTTGTGATTGTAACATGACAAAATGTGGAAAAGTTCAAGGAGTATGAATACTTTTGCAAGCCCTGTGGCGTATGTATTTTGTAATTACTATGGTGTCTGGTTTACAGAGCACGAGTATATTGATTAAAATTAAAATCGTACACTGAGCATGGCATTAGGATTAAATCTAAGTCCTTTTAGCACTACTGTAATATTAACACATGATAATTGTTTGCTAATGGCAAAATGAGTGATTAAAAAGGTGGTCATTTAAAGGAAGCGTTTTTCTGAGCTAGTGATTGAGTGGTAAAATAAAATGAAGGGCAGCTTCTACAGAAATGTAATTTACCCAATCTGATATGTACCCTCTAGATTAATATTACCATGTATTATGATACAATATTGTGTGCTTTCTGTATGTTGGAATTTTGACAGGTGATAAAAGCAATGAATAAACAAACTGACCAAGCTGCACGCCTTTGCTCTTTTATTTTTTAAAACATAATACTTCATCTGGAATTAGTTTGAATCCTGTGATGCCACAACCATCCATGGCTGAAAGCTAAGGGAAGGTAGCTGTGCGCTTCTGTCAATCACAGCAACACTAGACAATCACAAGCATCTGTAAGTGCATGTGTGCGGAGGAAAGTAAATAGTGTTTTCCTCTGAGTGAGATACACTACCCTTGTAATACAGCTTGAGCAACAGTTGTACAGAAGCAGTTTTCTGGTTTCATAAGTCTCAGCGGGAGCATGTTAGCCTTCACCATCTATGGTTAATAGCAGTTATATGATAGGGATAGCACTGGGTGGGAATTGGCAAATTACTAAAATGTGGGGGAATGGCCCATGTATGGGTTTTCTTTTATTTGCTAGATGATTTCCATTTCTTTTTGACATCAAACTTTATTGAAGCTGGCACTGTACACACAGCTGTTGTTTTATATCATGCTCAGAAGCCTATGTGGTCATTTTAAAGATAAGTCAGTTCTCCTTGATGGGTCCGCTGAACAGTGCTGGTACATATCACTTCAATCAGGGACACTGGAAAAAAAGCAGAGGTCAAATATATAGGCTACAAAATACTTTTCTCCCCAAAACATTTAACTTTATTTTACTAGAGCACCATCTAGTGGAATGGCCACAACTTTATTTTATTTGTTAATGAACTATTAAAAGTTCATTAAAAAATTTAATTTGTACACAGGACAAAGGTTCATCTTATCACAGTGGATTTTTCAAATTTTATCACTGAATGGACCCCATCACTAAAGGCATCGGTGCAGAAACCTACATCAGAGGTTCCTTTTCAGACAAACAGAACTTTGAGCTACAACCACTGACCATTGGATAAACAGTTATAAAATCATTCTCCCCCCTATAATTGTAAGCAGTCTGAAAGGAGAAGCCAGCATCTTGGCTTTTGTAATTGGTTAAATATTGACATAATTGGACACAAAATTAAATAGCAGGATTCTAACGTGGGTATAGAAGTTAAGATAGTTTTCCAGATCTAGAGAACTATTCACAGATCTAGTTAGTGTATGGATAATTAGGATTATCACTCACTGGAAGGTAACATGACTGTCTATTTCAAAATGAACAATAAAACAATTATAGAATTCAGCCTTCAAATGACATGGATTATTTGGTCTCAGATGGTGTTATTTGCCTCAAACTTTGATCTCTGTGGATAACAACCCCTCAACCGAATAATAATCTATATCATCGCCTCATTGAATAATTGCTGAATACTCCCTAATATAATAATTCGCTTACAGTTATTTCCCTGGTGAACCACTGTTAAATTTCCTCACACTGCCTTACTGACAGAGTAATAGTTTCATTTGGTAAGCAGGAGATTATATTTTACATACTTCACACTGACATTAATGATTTTACCTTTTAAAAAGTTCAATTACATTTAAAAATAAAACATTTCAACTTTTATTTGAAAATATGATTCAATAGATAATTGATTTTTTAATAGATTTAATAGGTTTATAACTTTAAAACCCTGACCATGCTTTAAATTATAGATTAAACTGTACAGCACACGATTTGCAATTTGTTTACCACCAGCAGAAGGCAATTCAGTGTTATAGTATATAAAACAATTTTTTTTTTTTTTAAGAGGCAAAGAATAAAATGTGAAAAAAGAAAAACAAAGCCTCCACTTTCCCATACCATTTTGGATTCTTTCCATTGTTTCAGTCCAGGATTTCTTTGAGGCACCAACAACAGAGTAGGAAGTATAGACACTCTTTCAAAGACTGGATGACCCCATAGGCGATGTTCCTTCCCAGGAGGTTCTTACCATGGCCAATGCCGTAAGCCAGGTCTCTTAGATTCTGGCCCAGTGAGGGAGGCACAGCCTGCGCCAGGGGGCGCTGAGGATTCATCTTGTGCTGATTCCCCACTGGTGACTGGAGGGGATGGTTGAATAAATGGCCAAGAAATTTGCGAAGGGTAGAGTGGGCTGGCGTTCGGTCCAGCGTGATAACGTTCCCCAGTGTGATGCTGTAAAATGCTTAAAGGATCCTGAAATGTGTGCCTTTCTTCTACAGCCTCAGTAGCTGCTGCATTCAGCACACAGTACCTGAGTGATCTCAGCTCTCTTTCTGCCACTATATGTTATATTCAGCTCTGGAACATACCACTAGACCATACACTTCTGACTATTCTCGAACATTATATTGTATAATCGTTAAACCCTTAATCTCCCTATTGTGCATCTCTAGTTACTCTTTTGTTCTGGGAAAAAATCCTGAATGCTTCTCTCAAAACATTGACCCAAACACATGATTGGTCCATTCTCCCCCACACCAAATGGTGCCTTTTGTTCTAATGTGATTTAGGACACCATTTATGGGCATCAGTGGCACAGTCACTGCATCCATTTCATGAATAGTGCAACACTCACATTGTTCTATCCTTCCTATGTGAAAAGGATGTTTATGCAGGAGGAAAATATTAATTTTACATGTATGGGGAACAAGCAACACCCAAATTATTGGCTCTCCATGAAAATGAGCAAAAGAAAGCATGAAAGGAGAGATATTTGAGTCTGAAGATAAGGGAGCAATAGTTTTAATATAACAGCATTTTTAAATGTACATTTTCAAGACCTGTTTCAAAATTATTGGCACCCCCAAGAAGTACTATTTGACAGTTCGACCTGGAGAAAACTAACATCCACTTGGCCTCTACTGTCTAACATATACCATAGGTGTTGACCATTTATTATAAATAGTTGTCTGTGAGGCTTTTTAATAAAGTATGTCTCCATTAATAAGATTAGTATTATAGTAAAAGGTAAGTAGATTTCCCATATTGCTCCAGTGGAAAAAATAACTGTGTAATATATATTTTGTACAATATTTTCCCAAATTTGTCGCCATTCTCATGAAGGGTGCCAGTAATTTTGGAGATGGCAGTTTGAGACATAGTAACAGCAGAATTATGTACTGCATGCACATACTGTAAATCATGTGAAATTAAAGAAACTAGACATTTACAAGAACAACATAACCCAAATTATCACACACACACACACACACACACACACACACACACACACACACACACTCACACACACACACACACACAAACAGCTGAATTGTCTGATAATGCATATATACATGCAACCGAGTTCCAGATACATATGTAAACATGTACTTCCCCCAAAAAGAACTTTAATGGTATAATAAAATAAATCAAAAGAAAAGAGAACATAAAAAACAATAATTCGTGTGCTGGTAAGGTGAAATAAACCTTTGGCCTGGAAACACACACACACACACAAAACTATTGTTGCTAAAACACAAAACTGCAGAGGGTTTCCATGCAATAGTGAGGAGGAGTCAGTGAGGAGGAGTAGGCCAGATTGTTCCAGTACTTTCTATCATACACACCCATACACCTGGGTAAACCGCATTTGGCACTGCACCAGTCACACTGTTGACCACACCCACAGACCGAAGCAGTCAAATCATTTCTGACATAAAACTGAGTCATAGACAAGAGTCCTCCTGCCCTACAAATCAATGCCAGTGGTGTAATATTACCCAAACTGTGTCTAGTACACTTTCACGGCAACTAATTATGATATGTTTCCAATTACAGAAATCTTTGCACTTGAATGGTACATTTTAGATAAACACCACAGTGCATATGCGCTTTAGTAAATCTAAAGGAATCTGTAAGGAAGATGTAAAGCTCACTATCATCATCAGTTTCTTGCTTCTTCAATCAAGGTGGACATTCATAACAGTGCTGTCTGGCCTTATCCAGGCTGGGCCTTGGCTTAGCTTACAAGAATTTTGAACACTGTGATATCTATGTACATTTTATGAAGCTGGAAAGCCATTTTTGCACAAGAAATTAAAAACGCTATCACAAGTAAGAAATGTAATAAACATTATCTAGAGGTTTTCATTAAGCCACAGCACATCAATAAATCATGAGCACTATTTACCAGCAGGATTAAGAGAATGTGCAAGAAAACATCTACAATTGCCATCAACTAAAACCTGAACTAAGGTGATCTAAACTTGTGTAGGAACTTTGGCAAGAAAACATTATAAACTCTGAACACTGGTGAAGTCCTTGCATTTTCATCTTTACTGCAACTGCATCCTAATGATGGGCTCTGTGAGTGAAAAGGCACAATACAAATTGAAACATAAAATAAGTAGGGATGGAGTGTGATCTCTTCCTTGATTCCTTGAGGTGAGAAAACAGTTCATATTAATCATATTAGATATTATATTATTATTTTATGACTAGTTTAAAAATGTGCATCATATGCAACACTGTGTCATATTTTAATTCATTTTTGCATGGCTATAATTTTTTTCCTTTTATGTCTCCTCACTTTTTTTGAGGCTCATTGTTTTTAAACTTCAACGCAAGTACACATGGAGACCGATTGTCAAGGCGAACAATAAAAAGTGAAATATACAGCTTAAAAAAACCCCAAAAAGTTCATGAGAGATAGTTTCTCTCATAGATGACATCACCACAACAGGATACGCCCTTCTCACCAAGACCTGCTATGGTGCAGATTTCATTTATTTAAATTTTTTTGGGTCATAAGCTTGGAACAACTCTGCATACAGTCTCCCAGTCTATTCTCTTCAGATTGGAGGGTTTCGGATGCACATGTTGGGTTCCTGTAGATCCTGATCTGTGCTCCTTGGTGGGTTCATCAACTTGATGAAAGTAAATACATCCCTCTTTTTTGTTTACATGTTTTTTGGTGCTCTTTTTTTTAACTTAATTATATCTATAATCTACAGTATATAATTCATTTCTCTTTGCAAATACAATGATATGTGACCTAGAAACATTCCCAAATAGTACACTGAAGATTTACAGGAATGACTAGCAATGACAGATTTCAAGCACAACTTCAAGTAGGATCTTAGAAGTGGTCTACCAGGTGATCCTGTTTATTCTAAAGTATGTGATCATTCTAATTGATCTACTGCTTCGTGATATCAGCATCAGCATCCATGTCAAGCTACGTGTGGGATGTGTACGCAGTGACTCTGCATGATGAGGCAACCGGCGCTCGAAGAATAAACAAATGAATGAATGTCTCTGATTCACTTCACCTCTCATCTGCAGTAGATAACTTTTGGAGTGTTACTGAAGAATATCTCAGCCAAACTCATAAAAGCTCAAACATCTCAAGCTTAACATATTACATGCCATGTTTCAGGGAAAATGACATCACATCACACTAAACCTATCCTACACCAGTCTGTTTTTGGCTCATTTTCCCCACTGGAACTCTGGCTTTTATTCTTACAGCTTCATCTGATGACTGTGAATTTCTCTTGGTCCATGAGTCCGGTGATCTCCTCACTTCCAAGGTTCATTATGGATTGAGAAAGTGCAGAGCTCACAATTGTTACCTTTTTTGTGGCTCATCCTCGCTGCAAAAAAAGTGAGACAATTTCTGGATAAGTCTGATACAAGAGTTTGAGAAGGACGGAGACACCATGGCAGAAGAACAACAGTATGTGTGACACTTAGGCTCTGCGTTCCACTGGCTGCTGCAGGCACACCTCACTTCCGGCAGATACGATTGGAAGCCGGTTGTCCATGTGATAACTGATCAGGTGACTGACGCTTTCGAAGCGATGGTCTTTGGTACGAACCTACAAAGAAAGGGAGCATGAGACAGAAATAAAACTAACCAGCCTCTGGTACAGTAACAACATCCAAAACAACAATTTTGCACGCGATTAATTTCACAACAGGTCGTGTAACCCATCATAGCTTCTAATGAATACACAAAACCTCTGCAAAATAATCATCACCTCCCCATCCCCAACTAATCCCCCCTCCAGCTTCCACATGTCCCCTCTTTTATCCCTCATGCTCACCACTCCCTCCGGATCCACCAGCAGCAGGTGTTTGGGCTGGCCTCCCTGCTGGCCTGTGAGCACGTACTGGCCTGGCGTGGTACCCGACTCGCGCACCAGAAAATCCCCATCTTTGCTCAGCAGCTTTTCGGCCTTCTTGCGGCTCAGGGGACCATGAAACCAGGGCTCATTCTGCAGCTGCTGAGCCAGAGCGGGCACTGAGCCTGATACACTAAGGGCATCATCAAATGGCTCTGTGGGTATAGATACGCAAAAACAATAACATATAATGTGTTAGAAGTGTGCTTTTACAGGAAAATAATGAACAATGGTTTGAATAAGCAGATGTACTGTTACTATGCTGACTGTGATTACTGTGCTGTAACAGTATGTCCTGAATGATTTATTCCTCTTGCACCACAGCAATGCACCAGTCATAGCAATTTCTAAATTTATTCGACACCTCATGTTGAATCATTCATAGCTACATTTACTGATGTGGAATGTCTGCAAGAAAAGGAAGTTCCTGTTTCCCCTCATGTAATAGCAGCTCTAAACAGTCATTCCCTCACCAGCTTGTTGTTGCCATGTCTCTTAAAGTTTATAATTTAAAAAAATAAAATAAATAAAAAAATTAAAAATTTTGGAAAAAAAAAAAATAAGACTTGAGAATTGAAGAGTGCTGTGCTATTCACCATGCACTGATTATACTTAAATATTATTCACAATATACACAAAAGATCCCAATGTGGAAACGTTCCTTATGTAAAACTGTAAAATCCTGGAAAGCTAGAAGCTTGGAGTTCAAGTGTTATTTCACTCACTCATGTCAAAAGCATCTCTGTGAGCACTGCCATTAGGGGAGGCCACTTGGGGGTGGGATTTATCCACATTAACATATGAGGGGTCATCAAAGAGGCCCCCTTCTTTCGCTCCCACTGAATAAAATGTGAACAGACAGAAAATAAGAGATGTGGTAGTAGTCGTTAGAGCAGTGACCTCCAGAGAAACACTGTAAGCATAGGTAGCATTTAGAAGGGCACTGATGGAACTAGTCACAAAAATACTGTAATAGTTACTGACCTGGTAGTGGAGGCAGAGGTTGCTTATGGATGTCATTTATTCCTGGCTGGCCATAAGGCTGAAAACACATACAAGATATTAAAGTGCTTATGTTTACCATCATTTTGTACACAGTATGTGACATACCTCTTTCCAGCAATACTAATAATAATAAAACTAATTACAACAAAAATAATAATAATGGACATGAGCATGAAGGGATTTGTAGTTGAGGAAGAGGATTTTGTATAAGGTAGTGACTTAATTGGGAGCCTGTGAAGGTACATGAGGGTGGTGATGTGCTAACAGGCCTAAGTGCAGGTGAGAACTCTGGCAGCTGAGTTCTGCATATACTGCAGTTTGTTCAGGGTTTTACTGGGACAGGATACCATTGCAGTAGTCCCTGGTTTTTGCAGTAGTCCCAGGATACCATTGCCGTAGTCCCTGGTTTTTGCAGTAGTCCCAGGATACCATTGCAGTAGTCAATGGTGTGTTTTTTATTGTTTACACATATGTTCCATTACACTGGTACCTGAGAAAACAGGACTTCTGGAGATTATATAAAAATTGATAAAGTTTGCTTTAATTTCTAGCTTTACCTATATATCTCTCTTTATTATTGTTGATCTCTTGATAAGAACACTAACCACATTTAGTACTAGCAGTGAACTGGGTTGCGGGTAATTTGTTAGCGGAAAGTGTCTGGTAAGGTATGAGTGCTGTAAGTGATGGAAGCGACACCAACTAATTAGTAGACTTATACATTCACACTAGTCACCACTGTGGGGTGCTGTTCAGCAGGTGGGGCAGTGGAATAGCAAGACCAGAAACAGACTATGTGTGTTTTAACAGTGTGGAAATATTTATTGAAGCCATTTTTGTCAGCTGAACATGGTGCTCTGGGAAAAGGGGCTCACTAGTGTGACTCCTGTGTTGTGTCCAGGACGAGTTCTCATGTCCACCAGGCCTCCTGGGGGCGGCTGTTTGCCTGGAAAATTATTATAGTATGGAACATCTGGGGGAGGAGGAGCACAGTCGTCGTCTTCCTCCTCCCATGCTGAGCCATCAAAAGGAGCCATCCTAGGGTGCACACATGCAGAGCAAGAGAGCGAGAGAGAGAGATAAAGAGAGAGAGAAAGAGCAAGATTCGTTTATTTTCTGACTTTTTTGTTTCTGTCTGCTAATCTGTATTAGACTCCATGTTTTCCTAGCCATTGCGTTTACTAATCCCTGTATTAAAACATACTAGAACAATAATTAAACAATCAGAAGAATAAATTAGTTTCCCTTAGTTTCCCAGAAAAAAATCAATGCCCTCAATAGACAATAACCATATTCAGTGTCCATATTTGCAGGTCACTCAAACAAAGACTTAGAAGAATATGCAGCTGTGAATGCAGCTGTATACCATCCATCTGAGCAACACAAAGCAATGTTGTGCTTACACACACACACACACACACACACACGCACACACACACCTGTCATGAGGGGTGACAAGTTTAGGGGGGTTCTTCAGATACTGCTTGAAACGCAATTCAAAGGCCTGTCCAATGGTGCTGATCACTTCCTGTGCCAAGCCCTCAGTACACTCCAGGATGTGACACGCTGTACCACACAGGAAGTTGGGACACATTATGACAGAATGAGGACAACAAGCTATAATTAAGTAAATACCTATGCGATAATTATTCTTTACAATAACAAAAAATACAATACTTGTGAGGTAGGAGTAAAATTCAGACAATCATAATATATAATGTGTACAATGAACACAAATATTTATATCATCGAAACATTCATACGAGCAGTCAGGGCTGTCTCTGAGGTACAGTAGCAAAACTGCTAATAAGAATAAATACCAATTATTTGCTGAAGGCAATGTGGATATTGCTAGATAGTCAACGTTCAACATTCCATCTCGAGCAATAGTCAGCAATATTCACTGAGTCAGAGGTGAATAATTGTTTTAGTATACATTACATGTAAACATAAGAAAAGAAAACGACAATGAGATTTTTTTAGTTTACTTTTACATTTTTAATTGAATCAAACATTATCCCTAGATTACAGGGTAGATAATGTCTATTAGTATACACTACACAGGAATGGCACAATATGACTTGTTTGCTTTCTTGGGATAATAGAAATTATTCATTCATTCAAAATATTTTTTGCTTCTGATTGGTGGCAAGCCGTTAGCTAATTCTTGGCATTCTTCTATAAGCCCACGCATTCCATCATGGATTGGATACGTTAAACAATGATGCCGTGTGACTGGGTAACTGTGTTATTGAATAGTCCATATCATACTTCAGCTCATTCAATAATTGCTCATTATTAACCACACAAACAGGATAATGCATGATAAACAACATAAAAATCATATGAAAATGACTATCTGTCTCAAGCTTGCTGGATGGTGGACAGAATGTCTTATATATCTCGTCTTCGTCAAATAATGTAATTCATCTCAAGATAGCGAACCAAACAGACTGAATCAATCCTACACTAAAACAAATTATTCCTATGCAAGAGTTTAAGCTTACCTCTCTGGTTGACAGGGTCTTTGGCTACATAGGCTACATATTCCGCCGTATCCTAAAAAAAGCAAGAAATACAAGGATGAAGATAAGAAAAGCAGGACAGGATATATTCTAGTGAAACGGCATTAGTTTGTAGAAAGCATAACTAAAACGAAGGAGAATAAATGTCAGAAGAAAGTGAGGAAGCTTTAAGTCGCAGGAGAATCTACTCTTCACTAGGGGAGAGAAACTACATGTGAACGAGAAGGGATGAGCTCAAACCAAAGAACAGAAAAGAAGACCAGAACAAGAAGGAGAAGAAAAAAATGTAGGAGAAAAAAGATGGGTGAGGAAAAGAAAAGAGACAAGAGTGAAGGATGTGGGACTCACTGGATCTCCTCCTGAGGCAAAAGAGATGGACTGCATGTGATGGTTCGCAATAATCTGTAGGGAGACAAAAAGGTGAAGACGAATGGAGAGAGGGAAAATATGGAGTGATGGTAAAAAAGAATGAGAGAGGTGAAAGTGGCAATAGAGAGACACAATAAAAAAAAAAGGGAGGGCACAGTGAGTGTGTAGGGGATTCTGGGGTTTAAAACAGTAGACTTAAATGCATCCATTTACACCAATGATTCACAACAGGCAAAGTGAGACACTAAAAACAATCAATCAGCTTCTGGTAAACTAAACCGAGTCTCAGGTACGTGCTCGTGAGTATAAGAGTGAATGTGCGCTTCAGTGTCAAAAAGCTGTATCATGAAGTTCCACACAAACATTAGCAGCTGCCAACTTTGCTCAAAGGCATCCATTTATATACTCCATAAAGGCAAAAATACTGGAATAAAAGTACTGTTTTTAATTACAAAGAAATTGCAAACCTAACACAGTCAGGTGCATTTACAGGGGGAATATAACAAGAAAATGCCTTCAAAATATTCACATTTTCTTGCTTTAAAGACCTCTAAACATTTTCCAGTATTTACTCAATGCAAATTATAACAGCCAAGTGAAAGATCTAAAAGCAACAGTTCAGGAAAAAAAATGACAAAACCAGAATCACTGACATGGTTAAATGATCACTCCCTCCTCAAAACACGTGTAAACTAAATCATGTGTAATTAATCAGCTTCTCCTCTGCACACCAAGCTAATTGGCTTTCACCTATGATAAAAGTATAAACATTCTGATTAGTTCAGCATAAAAGCAACTATTCCCAGCGCATTCCACCGCCTGGAAGTGAAACCGAAAGGAAACAATCAACTATGGGTGGCAAGCCAATTAAAGGCTTTATCAATCCCTAGGAGAACAGTAAAATCCATAATAAAAAAGTGGAAAGTGTTTTGTGATGTGTGTCTTCATTTCACTTTTTCATTTTCACAAAAAAAAAATCAAGATTTTAAAAGGGGTAATTATTTTCTATAATATACATTTCCCACTGTAACGCTACCTATAACTATGACCATAAACAGAACTCCTAAACGGCTCATCATTTATTATTATTTTTTTTTTCCAATCATAGTCTGGGGTGAAAGGTGTTGGTACTGCCAAGGCCCCCCCTGAGCTGGCTTTCATCAACGTATTTTTCTTTGTCTAATGTCTGACCTGTTTGCAGTCAGTTGTCAGTAGGTTTAAGCTGTTCGTTGACACGGTGAGGTTGATTGTCATTCCAGCAAACCGGAGGTTACTCTTTCCTAGGATAGAGGTCAGACACCGAGATGTAGGCTAGGGGCAGATACAGACAGAGAGACAAACAGAGAGCAAAAGAAAAATTATCACACATTTTAAACACTTAAACCACAGCATTAGTGATTCTCTAGGTTAGGTGTTGATTCATTTACTACAACACCATGAAACAAACAGGAACCAGCCTTAAGCGGCAATGTGCTCACTTTAAAACGTTATCAGTCCTGTAGTAACGATGTGTGCAGGCACTGAAGACACAGCACAAGCAGATCTATTTGCAAAAGTTGTCAATGAGGATGTTTATTTTGCATTTTGGAACGGGTGTCTAGTGCCCTTTACAACAGTTATAGGTTAAGCTGTATCCTTAAGTTTTTCACTATGTCAAAGTCTTGAAGATTGGTTGTTGGTTTGCAGGTTCTTGATCTTTTTTAGCTTCAAGATAAAGAGAAGCTGTTGAGGAAATGACTGTTTATAACTGTTATCATGCAAGTTATGCAAGTTTAAATGTAACTACTTTGATGTAAGACCTGTCACCTTGCACTGCTTATTTCCACTAGCAGTGAAAAGCTATTCAATTAATGGGAAAAAAGCTTAAACAAAGGAAAAAACTTAACAGAAAATAATACGAGGTGCACAGCAGAATGATGTCAATACGATTCTGTGAAAGGTGGTTGAAATAAATTGACTGGTTGAGGAGCACTTGAGCATTACAAGTAAGTGTGATGACAAAGACAACGATGTAAGACAATAGACAGTTATCCTTCTGTGTCACTCTAGCATTGCTGGCAGGTGACAAAATAAATGAATTAACATTTAGCTATTGTTTTTCAAAATTAAAAATGTTAATGCTGGTAAATATTACAGAGAGTCAGAGAAAAACAAGCAAAAAAACCAAAACAAAACAACAAAACAGCTGCAGACATTTTTCTCTGAGTGTCTGGATCACATTCTGCCTTTTTTCTAACACATGCTTTTTCTCTCTGGATGTAGAAATGGTCAGTTTGACCCAAACACCACAAAAATGTAGCAGTCAGTGCAATAAAAATACACAGACAAATAGACTCTCTCTTTCTGAGAACAAACTCCAAACAGAGCACAGAAACAAAAATCAGGTAGGGTCATCAAAGATGACATGAGCATGCTACCATGTAGGATTGCTGAGTATACGTTCTGCACACAGTGTGCTATGTCATAACTTTGCAATCATAGGCAATACAACTGCCACTGCATAGCTGTCTGTGATGTACCTCGTTCTGTAATGGAACAGTGCTAGGTATGGGCACACCCTCCCCTACTTTTTGACTATTTCTGTGGTTAAGAAGAAAAAGTCTAGTTCAATGCTCTTTAACTAGCCTATCCATGAACATGTTCAGGCTAGCCAGTCCCTGTGAATTGCAAGTAGTGCTTTATTTGAACTGGCCACTCCTGTGTTGCCTTACCACACAACCGCCGATTACAGGACTTGATTGCACCTACTCAGGGCTACTTCAAGGCTGAAAGCCCGAGGGTTCTGGCCTGACAATTACCCATGGGCCAGATGTGGACAACCAGGCCAGAAGCCAGCTAAGTGAGT
This sequence comes from Neosilurus mollespiculum, assembly GCA_030014195.1. Taxonomy (NCBI): domain Eukaryota; kingdom Metazoa; phylum Chordata; class Actinopteri; order Siluriformes; family Plotosidae; genus Neosilurus; species Neosilurus mollespiculum. Next base: position 34,986,613 of record JAQMYF010000001.1, read on the forward strand.
TTAATTAATTATTGGAATAAGTAAAAGACACAGTATAGTGGTATAAAATAGTCTTAGTTGTATTTTTAGTTACCTTCTAGCTCAATAAAATTATGAATAGGCGAAGGAGCTAGCAGCAGCCTAGGTCTGGCATCTTAAGAGGAATAAGAATTGTTTACACCAAGCACCAATAAAAAAATAAAATAAAATAACTTTAAAAAGACTGGATCACATCCTAGTGATTGAACATGACAAAATTTGAAGTCGAATTGGAACTATCTTGGTGAGGCCACTTTACTATGGAACTTTACACTTGAATGGCATTAAAGGCTGTGTTGGCTTCCAATCGTACTACTCTGTTTCCCAGCATGACATTCTCACCAAAATGTCCGCCATCTGGATTCAAAATTGAAACGCGCGATCAAGTCTTTTTTTTTAATCAGTAGGTGGGTGGCATATATAGCAAAGCAGCGTGTTATGGGCGTGGAAATTACTGGTCTTCATGCATGATAAGAGAAATGCAAATGGATTTTTGTAACCCCTGGCGCGTCCAGCAGGATAGCGGAACAGTGGGTAATAACTGTCCATGAATAAAACCCCTGAATGTTGTGGAATAAACCAGAGAACTGCTGGGCAACAGACTCATGTGTGTTGTGTTAGTAATTCCCATAAGAAAACAATAGACATGTTTTTGATAAGGTCTTGTGCAACACTGTAATGTTACACTTTGAGACAGTGTATCAGCACACTGGAGAGAAGTGAATAGTGATTAAATGCTGGGTGAATATTAGTTTAGTGCTGAATACCTTCCTCCTGCGTTGAGCTCCTTTGGCACCTGGTACTGCCTCACACACCACAGAGATTGCCTCCCTGAAACACAGAGAATGCAGACTTACACACACACACAAACAGTGGCAGGCAGAGTGGGTGTGTGCATGAGTGTGTGTGTGTGTGTATGCATTCTAATCAGATTAGTAGACATGAATTTCCATCATGTTTTTTTTTCCATTCCCAGATTTCACACTCTTGCACAATATTACATTACATCTCTCTCTCTCTCTCTCTCTCTCTCTCTCTCCCTGACTAAATGAAGTAAACATTGTAAAAACAGTATCATTTATACATTCTAAAACAGCCTTTTCACAAACTATAGAGTTGTACAAATAGCACTCTTATGGTAGGACAACTAAACAAAATGGGAAAAAAAACCACAAGGATTCCAAAGGCTTCCAGATGCTTCTATAATAAGGAGTATGTGGCAGCGAAGCAGTGATGAGGGCATTCAAATGCATCCGTTCAGTAGAGTATATAAAAAGGGAAGTTAAAAGAAAAGGCCGTTGCTTGTGCTTTCTCTCCATCATGATCCCTCCCCCCTCCATCCCTGACCACAACATGAGAGGAGAGGCATATGAGAGAAGGAGATTAATATTTAATTAAAGGAGTCTTTTATCCACCATAGTAGCGGTGTGTCTGCCCTGATGCACATGTAATGAACCTAATGCCCTTGACACAAACACACAAACAGGACTATATGTGAGAGTCTGAGTTTTACCTGGTAACCTGAGTTCTGGTGTTGAAATCCAGTGCCCTCATTGACTGCAGCACCTCCACACAACCCATGTACTGCAGGAAGAAGAAAAATACACAATGCTACATGTTAGCCCAGACCACTTCCTGTATCTACCTACACACAAACCAAGCACTGAGATAAGATAAACAGCAACTAAGATAAACATACTGTGCAAAAAAAAAGTATATACTTAGATATAATAAAAAATAAAACTAATGTAAACAAAGAAAAGACTTCAGCTGCATCATAAAACATACCTAATTACAGCTTAAAACTAGTCATGGACTAAATCATAATATAGTGATTCACCACTCAAAAGGTTTTTCTGCAGGTTTAGGCTTGCTTTGGGTCTAAACACTACTGACTAAACAGGAATGACATTTTTTCCCCAGTGCAACAATTTCTACAGTTGGGTAGCTGACTCATTAAATGAATAAAAATGTTTTATATGTAAAACTTCACAAAACACAATTTCAAATATAAAACAAATAAGTTGCACATACTTTATATTTTCTTTTAAACCCCTTTATCATACAAGTAGGGAGGATAAAGGCTAACAAGTCGTTCCTCCTAAACATGTAAACCATCAATTCGAACAGCTGCTCTCAACCCTCTTCTACATACATGAGCTTAGAGAAGCTAGATATTAATATAATTGACAAGGAAGAAAAGTATTCCATTCTTCCTAACCAGAGCAAGTTTGCTCTCTTGGACTCCTGGAGTCAGATGGCTTTGGCATCCTTGGGATTCAAACTTGAGATTTACAATGATAGGGTGGACATTTCTGAGGCGGTCATAATTTTAGATCCTTAAAACTGCTATTACATCATAATATACTAAGTAGGAAATAATGCAACTTCGGCCTTATTTCAAAGCCAAGTGAGTTGCACTACGAGGTGTAAAATAAAATGGTGCTTTAAGTAACTACAGATTTTCATCAAGTATTAAATTTAATCCTTATAGCTACTTTTAGAGAGCCATGATGACTGCCCCCAAAAGAAACTTTTACTATTTTATATGATTATGACCAGTGAAGCCTAGTAACAAGACAATCCCAACTAGATTTGACCAGGAATTGAAGTTCAAACTAACTGAAAATGGCCCAAATCTAAGTATTTTAAACTGACTTGAATTCTAAGGTCTCGCCCTATAAGTATTTTATGAAGTTTTGAGACGTGTTACATGGCAATTTATGCCTTCAGTTATATGTGTGATGGGATGCATCAGCCTGTTTTACACTCATGACACAAAGCCTAGTCTCTTTGCAGCTGCTGTCTGTACATCATGAGTCAGAGGATCAGTAACATGCAAAAAAAAAAAAAAAAAAAAAAAAAAAAAAAAAAAAAAAAGAGAGAGAACAGATTTCCAGCAAATTATGACTCTGTATGGGAAATGGATTTAAGAGTTCAGAAGAATAGAGAAAAATATACGATCTACTCATGATAAGTAAATATTAGTTGAAAAGTTATTAAAAATATTTCATATTATTAACTGATTTTCAAAAAATGTATTAATCTATTTTATAACACTTTTACAATACTCAACAGCCCAATTTTTTTAAGTTCTCAGTGGTGCGGCAGAAATGGATGGTTACTTCATTTTTCTATTTTGGTTATATAATCAAACTCAAAAAAAAACAACATGGTCTAAGTAAGATTTCACTTACAAAGAATTTGACTTGGCAACTGATCCAAATAAACACAAACTAAACTGAAAGGGGGGAGAAAATAACCTTACCCTAACGGTGTAGCTGACGCCAGTGGTGCTGACCACACTGTCCGAGTGCAGCCATCCACGCGTGGGCTTGTTGACAAAGGAGCCATGGCGCGTCCACTCGTCGCCCCCGAGCTGGCCCCCTTCTACACGGGCCCTCCGCGACGCGCCACCCAGCCGGTTCATGTCCTGTGGGGGACGAGGAGGAGGAGAGGGAGCCATTAGAGGAAGAAGATTGGGAGGAGGAGGAGTAGTAGAAGCAGAGGAAGAGGAGGATGTGCTGGGTGTCTCCTGGGGCCTGCTGGATGATTTCAAGCCTGGGAGAAGGTTGGCAGACATGCCCAGTCGCAGTGAGCCCATCCTGGGAAAGAAGGAGCACAGCGTAGTGGGGCTGTTCTCAGCTGGTCGAGGGGAAGTCGGAGGCAGAATAGGGGCAAGCGATGAGGAAGACAGAGATGAAACAATGCTCGGAGGAGTAAGAGGGGTGAGGGGGGCTGATGAAGGAAGAGAAGGATTAGAAGCTGTCTCGTCTGTAGAACTGAACGAGTCACTTCTAAAGGGGGTGTATTTAGTTTTGGGGACGAGCTCCATTTTCCACTTGTCTATCAGTTCAGCTGTGAATTGAACGGGCTTTAGGTTCTCTTTAGGTCTCTCCAAGTGTCTCTTTCAAATAAATTGCAAACAGGTCCTCTCTTTCTGTTTCCGTTTCTTGTTTATCTCCATCTACTGATTCCTTCATCTTTGGACCAAAGAAATGACAGTGGTGGTGTTAGTGCAGTTCATTGAAAAAAAAAGGTATGGAATAGGGAGTAGGACAGAGACTATAAAGTAAAAAGAGTACAAAGTGTTTTCTGTCAAGTTCCCGATCACACAGACTGTGACATCAGTGTAGTTACACAGTGTGTGTTAATGTCTGTGTGTTTGCATCGGATCTTAGCCTGCATAGAGATAATCATAATTCACATTTTATATTCCCGTCATTAGAGCACCATAAGCTCCACTGAAAAACCTCAGCATGATTGTCTTCTTAATGTCTGTTTCTTGTTGTCTTTTAATGGCCTCGCATTTTATAGTGAAATGTGCATGACAGAAAAAAGCAAAATAAATTCGTTGATATTCGGGGTGTGTTTTGGTTTCTATGAGTGAGGCTCAACTATAATAGATCTTATCTGAAAGAGCTCCATAAAGAACTATTAGCTGCAACTGAGACTTAAAAAGAAGAGGCTTCCAATAGAGAGACAGATCAATACTGAAAAGAGAGACAGAGGAAAAAGAGAAAGTTGGTGAGAGACCAACAAACACCGTCAAGATAATCTACCTCCAGGTTGAGAAGATCCTGATTAAAGAGATGCACAGATCCAAGCAACTTCTCAGTGGTTTAAAGTCTATATCCTAGTTAATAATGCTATACACAAATTGCCTGTATCCTCAAGAACTAAATGATACAAAGTCCTGGTGATAAAAGAATACTGTAAACTTTACAGTGCAGTGTAAAGGAAAGTAGGATTAGATCAAGAATACAGAAAAAAAAGAAAGCACCATTTTAGTCTTGACCAAGTTCACTCGGCTGATCTCTTCCCTTCTCTTTCCCCTTTATGCTTCAAGTCACTGACATATATATTCCTTCTTACTTCTCCTTCTCTCTCCTTCTTTCTCCAGATGATTCTGGGTCCCCCGTCTTCCAAATGTATCCTCTCTCTGTCTTTCTCCTCGTCCTCGCGTCTCTTCCAAATCACTTCTGGCTGAGGAGCTCTTGCTCCTTCTGTACTCTTTCCCTTCAGTTGTTCCCCTTCTCTATCCCTCCTCTCCTGGAATCCCTCCCTAAGCCTCCAGACTGTGTACTGGGCCCCGTTCCTCCTCTCCTCCTCCTCCCGTTCTCTCTCCCTCGCTCGTTCCCTTTCGATCACGCTGGCCCGCTTCTTCCAAATGATCTCTCTCTCCCCCGTTCCCCCGCCCACGTATTCTTTCCCGTTCTCCAGGCTGACTCTTTGTCCTTCCTTCCTTTTTGGTTAAAAAGTACAGTAATGTTCAAATATCCACTTTCATTGATTGTTTCTTGCTAATCAATAACCCGATTTCTGTTACTGATAGACTGAAATCCAAAAATAAGCCCCAAGTTACATAACTAGATTGTTTAGATAATTACAGACGTAGAAATATGACTGATTTAGAAAAAGGTAAACTAATCATTGAGAGCCCTGAAACTGTTCTACCAATGTTTTTGAAACCAGATCAAAATATGGCTATTATAAAAGGTAACAGAATTCAAGCACCATTAGTGACTTTGTACATCTGTAGGAGTCAAGGTATATAGTTTGTCATCTCCCAACATCTGGAGTATGGTGTCTGATGGTACCGACAACCAGCAGCTTGTCAGTTTGACTGTAATGAGACTTGATTGTTTCAGTCCAAATTAAGAGATCTCCTATGAGAAAACTCATTGGAGGTGGACTGCAAAAATCAATCACTCGCTCATTATCCTAAATGACACCACCCATCTGAGAAACGGTGCCCTCAAATGGAGCAGGTCTTAATAAAGCAGTTTCCTGAGAAAAATAAAACCCACGCAGAGCATAGCAGGAATCATAACAGGGTCACATAGACTCTTATGAAACCTCTGGCAAAGAAACAACAGTCTATAATTGCCTACTGTTCTGAACAGTTGGGAACAGTGCGTGCACATATGCTGAACAGTCCTACAAGCACGAAACACAGTCCAAGTTCAGTGCATATATTACCAAAAGCTCAGAACTTTTGGTGACTGTAACAGTATCTGTGCTTCAGAATTTATTCTCCCCTTGCTATTTAGACCGTCTTGTCTTCAGAGGCTTTCCGAATTCCTACAGAAAAGCCTTGAGCATCCACTTGTACATCTATAATATCAAATCAGATTGTTTCTGAAATAGCTTCAGATTGTTTCAGAGAGCACCAATGGCTGTAATCAGTGATAGTGATCATATATTTGTTACAAGTCAAAATTCATTACAGAAAACAAGTGTACAAGAGAACAGAGATGGGTGGCAGGGCAATAGCCCAGTGCACTGCCCCAGAACCTTGAAATCGTGTGATATTTGAGACTACACTACACATTGATGTTGCTGTGGAGTGTAATAAAGTTGAACAAGCTTGTTACTAAGCTTGTAGTGTCTTTTCAGTGCAGCTCTAAAGGAGGTCCACTAAGTGCAAAAGCTTATGGGACCTCACTGAGAGTTGATTAAATGTATTAACGCTCACAAATACACAGAACCTGATATGAATTAATGCAGTCCTGGAGAGTGAGCTGGTCTTGGCACACACATAGAATCAACACACATGCACATGCTGTATCTGTGCAAAGATCAGTGACAAAAAAAAAAAATTGTGACCAGGTGTGACAGGTGCACAGTGTACAGGAGGAGAGAAAAACGTAATGAGGGTTTAAAAAAGGATATTACAAAAACAGTACATAGAACCGAGAGTTAAACAGTGTCAAACCACGGCAACTCGGATTTAGCACCTGTTCCTTAAGGATATGGTAAATCCCTGTTCCAAGATGAAGTCTAAAAGGTGTATTCATAAGTTGTTGGCCAACAAGATGGATGGATGGTGGATGAAGTCCCAGTTGCCAGCCATTATAAGACAAGTAGGTGATAAAAAGTGTCTGTATAAAGTTGGTTAAAGAAGAATGCAACTATGTGAGGCTGCCAGTGAAAAAAAAGCTGTTCCGGTTCAGGAGAGCATGAAGAACAGAATTGCGTGAAAAAAGATGGAAAGTCAGTTGAATGTTCTCATGAGCACAGGGAGCAGTTTATGGGACAAATGTTGTAGAAGCTTGGTTAATAAGCAGCCAAGTTTGTTTGTCTTCACAAACCTTAGCTAGCAAGACTGAACACTTTTGGCACTCCAGAAAGATGATGAAACCTGAGTTTCTGAGTTGTGAAACACAAGTGACTCCATGACCAAAGTGTTTTGCACCAGAAAATGAGAAATAGCTATAAATTCCAAGTCTGTCAGTGATGACACCAACAAGTTGTACAAATAGTAAAAATAGAGATGGTGGATTGACAGAGAAAAACAGACACACACACACACACACACACACACACACACACACACACACACACACACACACACACACACAGACACAGACACAGACACACACACACACAGCACCTTGGAATCTGCTTATTGGCCCTTATCTAAATAGTATGTGAAAGAGCAACATTAAAAGTTTACAGCAGCTTGAAACAGCAATGCTAGACTTCCTGGTTGCTAGCTTGTTGCCATGGTCACAAAAGGCAGCGCACATTTGTGCCAGACGAAACCTTGACGGAACCCAAACAGAAGGCGGCGAGTTCCGCCAACACACAACCTGTCAGCCTCGGCTCAGCTAATCGGACAGTCGGGAGACTATACACTCACACTAGCTGTAGTTTAATACACACTCACTGCCAATGAACAGTATGCCGAACGCAATACCATAAGATGGCAAAGTCCCGTCACTGTCTATGCTGCCATAAAGTTAATCAATTTTGACATCTCGGTGAGGACAGCACCAGACACAGTCACAGAGACACACTCTGTTAGGGCAGCAGTCCAATAAGGAAATCAAATATTGCTCAGGAGTACTTACGCACACATGCTTCCATTGCAAGAAAAAAAGATATTAAACAGTAATCATAAACATAATATTGGGGAATGTAACACAATGAAATATTGGACTACTTAATTAACATAGAAAACTTTTGCATAAGAGAAACCTGATTTTTTTGCATAACAGCTATAAAACAACACTGATAACAATAATAATAATAATAATATTAATAATAATAATAGTGATGTCTGTACAGAACTGAAATTATATACAAAAAAGAAAGACTGGTATCCCTCCTGTTTATTTTTTTTGGGATGCTGAAAAGAGTGAAGGCAAAATCTCAATTCTTGAGTCTCTCAATTTAAAACGGAAAGTACTAATTAGCTAGGGGTTTGCTGAAAACATATCTTTTAGAATCATTAGAAATTCTTTTCCTCAGTTCCCTCCCTGACAGAGGAAAAGGAGCTCCTGCTGTTATCCACTGACTTGCTTCCTCTGGCTGAAAAATGACAGAGTCATGGTTGGGCTCCCCTTCCTTTCTCGTTTCCGTGCAGATCCCTCTCTTCCCCCTTGATCCCTTCTCTGGAACAAAAACAACGATGTGATCTCCCTTTGTATCCTCTCCTTCCCCCACGCTCACTCATCCTCCTCGTCTCCCAACCTCAGACTGCATTTGAGCAGTGCAGGCAACTGTCCTCTGTTCTCCTCTCTTCCCTGTCTAGCACACTCTCTCTCGCTCTCTCTCTCTCTCTCCCTCCTTCAATGCACGTTCACACACTGATGCTGCCGATTCCTGTTTCCACCTCCCTGCCTCGTTCTCCCACCCCTCCTCATTTCCTTCCTCACAGACTCCTTGCAGCGTCAGTCATTTATGCATTTGTTTGTGTATGTGTGTGCGTGCGCCTAGACTCTCTCTAATGCACACACTTTTGATGGGGTCGGGAGAATAGGGAATATATGGACGCCGCCACTGATGGTTAGATGGAACAAATGGAAGGAAAAAGTCGATGCTCCTCCCTCTGTAACCTAAGAGCTAAAAGGACAAAGGAAGCTCATTGAGGATGAGTTCATTCCTCTTTCCTTCCTCTCATTTTCACATTTCCTGTTCTCTTGTTTTCCCCACTTTTAACTTCCTTTGACCTCTTCCATACCTTGTCATAGCACATGCCCGTATACAAAGCAGAATATTTTAGTCATTTCCTAAACTGAATATACAACCCATACATTCTGCAACAACTCCAAGGTTAAGGTTTACACTCTGACAAAGTATCTACACACACGTGCACACACTCCTTCTCTCCAGAAGACCAGATCCCACACATCAGCATTTCAGATAAGGAGCCTAAATATAGGATGAGCTGAACTTCATCTCCCAGAGCGCACCAGGTGAGAGACTTCACACAGCATGTAGGAATGTGTATGGAGCTGTCAGAGGGAGTCGTGTCAGTTTTCATTCAGCTCTCTCACGTCATTATGCTGTGCTGAAATACCCTGCAAGACTGCCAAGGGGGAAAATACAGCAGAGAGGCAGGCAGACAGAAAGAGAAAGAGGGAGAGAGAGAGAGAGAGAGGGCAGAGAGCAATAGATGCAGAGAGAGAGGGGGAGAGAGTGAGAGAGAGGGGGAGAGAGAGAGAGAGAGAGAGAGAGAGAGAGAGAGAGAAAACACTCG
>JAQMYF010000001.1:35016168-35033037 GCA_030014195.1 Neosilurus mollespiculum
TAATCTGATTCCTTTATTTATTTACTGTTGATTTGTGTTATGGAATCTATGTAATCTTGCTGGACTTGACTGGAGGGCACAGAGAAAGAAAGAAGACAGCAAACCGAAGCAAAAGGAAAACTAAAAAGAAAAAATAAAGAGTATTGGTAATTAAACACAGTATAGGAAACACAAGAAAATTTAAACTAGAATGATATTTTTATGGTGTATTTTTCAATTTTAAAGACGCTGAAAGAAATTATTAGTGTCAGTCATTTTGACTCAAGCATTATCCACTCGGAATAATTATTTATGATCCCGAGACAGCGAAAAAATCCGATCATTATTCCATTGTAGGTTATACTAATAAAATATATCATGTTTTATGATAGAACAGCATCTATTGTTTCATACTATGCTCTAGTGCGGCATGCAGCGTTGCTCTGACAGGCTGCTATGTGCTGCTAACCTGCCTAGGGTGTAACTCCCTTCTTGCCATTATATATTATGAATGAATAGGTGCTGCTAATGCCACCTGAGCACACCTGTTCAATAGATGCGTGTGTGTTTTTTTAAATACTTAATTAATCCCACAATGGGAAACTATGTTCTGCATTTAACCCATCTGGAGCAGTGAAACACACACACAAAGCAGTGGAAAAAAGGCGGATTAGAGGTTGCTTTTTCACACAGCTGAATTACATGTAAACGCAATTTAAAATAAATGTATATTATCATTAATATATAGATGCACATGTAAAATAAAGATTTTCAGTATTATTATTTTGAATCAATCACACTGTTTTTTTAACTGGACTTTTTTCATGCTGGATGGTTAATATTCATAATTTTACTGCTGTTGTTAAAGTAAATATGAAGGAGGACTAGCAGTTTCATAATTATTAGTTTTGCTACATTCCACCCCTGATTTAGTCACTGTTTTTGATCTATACCCAGTGGTGTGAAAACGTGTTTGCCCCCTTCTTGATTTCTTTTTTTTTTTTTTTGCATGTTTGTCACACTTAAATGCAACCCTTAACAGCAACATTTGCAATCAAGCGTTTGCGATAACTTGGATTGAGTCTGTTGCAGCGTTGTGGAGGAATTTTTGCCCACTCATCTTTGCAGAATTGGTGTAATTCAGCCACATTGGAGGGTTTCCGAGCCTGAACCGCCTTTTTAAGGTCGTGCCACAGCAGCTCAATAGGATTCATGACAGGACTTTGACTAGGCCACTCCAAAGTCTTCATTTTGTTTTTCTTCAGCCATTCAGAGGTGGACTTGCTGATGTGTTTTGGATCATTGTCCTGCTGTAGAACCCAAATTCGTTTCAGCTTGAGGTCACGAACAGATGGCCGGACATTCTCCTTCAGGATTTTTTGGTAGACAGCAGAATTCATGGTTCCATTTATCACAGCTAGTCTTCCAGGCCCTGAAGCAGCAAAACAGCCTCAGACCATCACACTACCACCACCATATTTTACTGTGGGTATGATGTTCTTTTTCTGAAATGCGGTGTTACTTTTATGCCAGATGTAAAAAGTTCAACTTTTGTCTTGTCAGTCTACAGAGTATTTCCCCAAAAGTCCTGGGGATCATCAAGAAGTTTTCTGACAAAATTGAGAGGAGCCTTAAGGTTCTTTTTGCTCAGCAGTGCTTTTCATCTTGGAACTCTGCCATGCAGGCCATTTTTGCCCAGTCTCTTTCTTAAGGTGGAGTCATGAACACTGACCTTAACTGAGGCAAGTGAGGCCTGCAGTTCTTTGGATGTTGTTGTGGGGTCTTTTGTGACCTCTTGGATGAGTCGTCGCTGCGCCCTTGGGGTAATTTTGGTCAGTAGGTTCACCACTGTTACATGTTTTCGCCATTTGTGGATAATGTTTACTTGTGTTGTCTTTTACTAATATTTAAATTTGTTTGATGATCTGAAACATTTAACTGTGACAAACATGCAAAAAAATAAGAAATCAAGAAGGGGGCAAACACTTTTTCACACAACTGTATGTGGAATTCAACAAAATTACCTTCCTACTTACCTGCTATGTTCTTGATTTTTAAATTAAAAAGAGATTTATTTATTTACTTATTCTTTGAGTTTACAGAAAATGTGATGTGTTATTGGGATATGATATTCGGTTCAAACTGTAAAGCCCAGGGGGAGACCTGCCTGGTGGATAAGAACTGGCCCTGACTACATCAGGGAGAAAATATAATTCCACAACTCCACCTAATGCTTAAAAGTGGCTACATGTCTCTGCATGGTGCACAAAACTTTCATAAGCAAGAGATGAACCTGAAGCTGCAATGACCTGGACCTTTAAGCTGAGACCCCCGTAGAAATAAACAGTTCATCCTTGAGTCAGACTGGACATAAATGCAAGGTTTTAAGAAAATCCCTCAGTGTTCACAAAAATGACCCACATGAGGCCCCAGTGTCCTTGACTTTTGACCTCCAAAATCTAATCAGTTTATCCTTGATATTTGTGCAAAGTTTAAAGGAAATCAGATTGACAACCCAAAAACATACCTAGGTGTTCCTTATTTAAGGATTTCTCTTATTTCACAAATGGATACTTGCATTGACCACAATGCCATTTGACTACATGCTCAAAACATCCAAAGCTTTAACTTTAAACTGCCATCAATTCCATTCTACATGATTTCTGACACAATTGCAGTGTTTGCTGCCCCCCAATACTTCTTTTCTCGTCTGTTTTTTGAAAGTGACAGTAAACCTTGACTGTCTGAGATGATATAAATCGGTCATATAGGCACAAACAAATCAGCATGTCTTAAGTGTAATACAAATAAAACTTGGCTTATTCAGATTTCACATAATAAAAATTACGCATCTCTGAATAGTATATTTTTTCTGTATTATGTGGCAAACTAATTCTCTGTATTAGGAGCATAACATGAAAAGAATTTAAATTAACACCAATACTGTGTTTTGCCCCATATCACAAATACTTCAGTATCAATGCTTTTAAACATGTTCTATGGTGGAATTTTCCTTTAATGATAATCTTACTACTTCTCAACAGTGTACAGGAAGAAAAGAAAAGAATGTTCCAAGCACCCTGCTAACAGTTTCCTGTCTTTACATGTTGCAATAGAAAGATCAGTAAAATAACAGACTGTTGTGGAGGGAGAACAAGCCCAGAGCTACAGAAATGTACAGTACGAGTTCATTCTTCAGCAGCTGGAACACTGAGTCAGGCAAAGTTTCAAAAAAGTTCAGATGATCATTAGTGTATATTTATTGTTCCAGATGCAATAAGGGGTCAATGTTTAGATAACGCTGTTTTAGCACTTTTAGCACTTGGTAGTTAAACTGCCTACAGTCCACACAAAGTTTAACTTCACTTGTGCCTTATTACTTCTGTGGTTACCGCACTGCACAGAATGTGCTCCCTTTTATCATGTGGGCATCATAGCATTTAAAGGTCTTCTACTAAGACCACACTGCAAGATGTGTGACAGTAAAAACAAGCATGTATTTTTTGGGGGGGGTGTACTAAATGAATGGCAGATTTAATAACAGTACACTACAGCAGCACTGCAGTAGGGTATTGGCATCAGCCTGACACCTTCTACATCTACTCATTAAAAAAAGCTCTGATACTAAGTAACTCTATGTGGCACACATCCAGTAGACAACATCACACTATTAAGCACTCACTTGCTCAACCACTTATTCTTACTAGGGTCTTGGGGAGGCTTGTGCCTCTCTCAGCCAACACTGGGCAAAGGCAGAGTACACTCTGAACAGCTCACCAGACCATCGAAGGGCAACACACAACCATTTGCACTCACATCCACACCATGGAACAGGCAATTTGCATAATGTCATCTCTTTGGACTGTATGAAGAAAGATGGAGTACCCGGAGGAAACCCACGCAAGTACAAGAACATGCAAAGTCCACACAGAAAACCCCGAGCGCAGGATTCGAACCCAGGACCTTCTTGCTGTGAAGTCACTTCTCACTAATATACCAATAATAAGAACACCAATAATGCACCCGGTTAGAAGGTTGCTTGTACAACTGACAGCATTTGTTTTCAGAAAATCTCTCACATCCAGTCAAAACTGTTACAAACCTGAAAATTTAAATTTTGAAAAAGTCATTTTCTGGTGATTTTTGTCACCACAAGTTAAAACGGCATGTTCAGTGCTCTTTAAAACCTAAACTATTCATCACAGTGTCTGCGGGATGGGCTTTGTACACTGTAGAAAGACAAAGATTCAGATGAACAAATCACTAATTAGGTCAGTTTGGGTTTTTTGGTCATTTGAGGGAGTCATTGAACAATATTTGTTTGGTTGCCTTCTCGTGCATGTGCGTGTGAGTGTGTGTGTGTGTGTGTGTGTGTGTGTGTTAGTTAGTTAGGTAAGTAGCTACACGCTCTTTTCCACTGAAACCCTACTCCATCCGAGGCAGATCCACTTTCATTGTCAATATGTAAACCAGTGAAATGCAACCCTAGTTAAATAAATTTATTTTGTGTGCGCACTACTGGGGGATCCTTCAGATTTTACTTTATACCTTACTGAGCTGTCAAACTCAATCCATCCCTTAACAACATTTTCTTAACAGTAAAGTGAATATCTTTATTTGACTTAGTTATACTTGGAATGAGCCGGCTATTGTCTCAATAAGGCTGCCACACACACACACACACACACACACACACACAAGCAGTGGTATGGAAAATAATAAAGGATGTTGTTCTTAAAATGATCACACACATCCACAGAGAAGGAAGGAGGTCACGTCACACTTTTCTGTCCATTTGGATGTAGGGTGAAATTTAAGAGAGTACATTTTCAAGGTCACTACTTCAACACAGATTTTATGGAACACAGAGTGTGTTGACAATAATTAAGAAAGAACAGTATCAGCTTTGTTAATGAGTATTATGTTTGTTGCATTAGACTTTAGTCTGGTATACACTGTAGTTTACAGTTTGATCTTTGCACTATTGTTTGAACTCGTGATTTAAAAGCTGATGTTTATAGCATAGAAATAAAAAGTTTTTATTGTTTTTATTTCATTAAAAAATATTAAATAGGTTAATCACTACATACACTCCATTTCATAACAACCTATCTTACACCACAACAGAAACTAACAGCGTAAAAGTAACAGAGCTTTTTTCCCCCAACCAAACAGAAGTTGAATTTCACTATTAGTTTACATTTGGCTAAATCTTAACTCAAATTTAACCATTTTTGAACATGATGCTAAAAAACTTTCAAATGGCAGAGAGGCACTCTGAAGTCTTGTGTAAGAGCTAAAGTCAGAGTGAATGAGGACTTGACAGGAAAATTGTCTTATACCAAGTAACTACTTGTAAGTCAGGCCCCAGGTGACCAACTTAGTGGTTAACAGTGCATTGTTGTACCTGGTGGTGAAAACAATGGTACAACAAATGACCACTATGTTTAGCAACTACAACAATAAATTGGTAAACAAGAGTCCATAATCCAAGCATGTCGAGCTAGGGCCTATGAAATAAACAATTGCATTTATGGCAGAGTTGATGTTGAATATAATCACCAAGTGTGCACATGAACTGTAGACTCACTCTGCAGAACACACGCAAACACAGCATAAACCGACTGGTTACATTACTAAGATAATGAAATTTTACAATAACCTGGGTGTTGCTCTGTAGCTCATATATGACTATATTGATTTAAGACTGCATGGGAATCATAGCCTTCTGTAATATTTTATTAACGTTTACTGTGAAAAAGTATCTAACTGATTCCCAAAATCGTTAAAGAGGTCGGCATCTAATCTTTAGCCCCAGACAGCTACAAGAAAAGTGCATAGAACATGACCAGCCACTGTACATGGTATTTGTGGACTTCACAAAGGCATTTGATACAGTAGGAAGGACAGGACTGTGGAAACTACTAAGGAAGTACGGATGCCCTGAGAAGTTTGCATCCATGATTGAATCTCTTCACACAGGGATGAAGGCAAACATCAGCGATGGAGGAGAAACTTCAGATGCCTTTGATGTAACCAATGGTGCCAAGCAAGGCTGTGTGCTGGCTCCCACTCTCTTTTCCATATTTCTATCAGCAATGCTAGAAGAGTCATTTCGAGACGTGGAGGATGGTGTTCTCATACAGTCAAGATTAGATGCCGACCTCTTCAACGCTGCCCACTTCAAAGCATGGACAAAGAGTACACTAGTGCGGATTAGGGAAATGCTGTTTGCGGACGACAATGCACTTCTTGCCCACTCGCCACAAGAAATTCAGCGGATTATGAATGCGTTCTCTGATTCATCAAAGAAGTTTGGCCTAAAGATCAACACCAAGAAAACAGAGGTGCTGTATCAACCCATCTCTTCGTCAACCCAAGAGATGGATATTATGGTTGATGGAAGCAAACTAAACTCTGTCCCAGAATTCACCTATCTTGGTAGTACAGTTTCAAAAGATGACCGAATTGAAGCTGAGATACAGAAGAGAATGGCCAGTGCATCCTCTGGCAGGCTACGACAGAGACTCTGGAACAACCACCATGTGTCCACGAAGGTAAAAGGAAAGATCCACAGAGCAATTGTGATATCAACTCTCCTGTATGGAGCTGAATCATGGACAGTGTACAGGTGCCATGGGCAGAAACTTCATGCCTTTATGATGTGACATCTTCGATCCATCTTGAAGGTAACCTGGAAAGATAAGATAACCAACAAGGAGATAGTGGAAAGAATAGGAGTACCATCTATGGAAGACCTCCTGATCAGAAAAAAAACCTGTGCTGGACAGGTCATCTGATGAGGATGCCATCCACCAGACTTCCAAAACAGATCCTATACTCACAGCTGCCTGTTGGTCAATGGAAGAGAGGTAGACCATGACTGCGGTATAAGGATAACATCAAGAGAAACCTAAAACAGAGGAACATCAACTGGAATCCTGGGAAAAGCTGTCACAGCAGAGAAGCGAATGGAGAACAGTGGTGAAGAATGGAAACTGACATTGTCGTATTGCAACTGTCAGCATAGTAGTAGTAGCAGCCTGGTTTTAAAATTGATAAACTGGGTAAACTTTGCCTTTTGATGCTGATACTTAACTGAGAATAAAACAAGAGGGCAGAATAACATCCACAACTGACTGACTTCCGAAATCATGGAGCAAATGAATTGTTTCAACTTTCATGATCCTGTGAAGTTTACTCATAGAAGTCTGACTTGTAATGTTGTGACCAAGTACATGTACTGCTGGCCTTGTCTGTAGACAGACAGCTGCGCTGTCCTTATTTTAAAGCCCATCAGCTGTCTCTGCTGTAAAAGTTTAAAAGCAACCTGTATTGTTCAGGTGTTAAAGATTGGAGCAAGATGATGGAAATGTTCAGATAACAGAATACACATTGTTTTAATTTTCTAAAGGTATTACTGGTAATCTCTCCTCAAGTTACAATATATATTTAGGCAATAAAAATATATGAGCTAAAATATATGTCTGTCCATTTTTTAAAGCTGGATTTACAACTATTTCTCACTATTTCTTTGATTAAACCTCTTCTCCAAAAAACAATAGTTTCTGTGATATGCTGTTCATAAGCTAAAATTTATTAAATTTTATAAAATAACATTTTATTTCTAAAAAAGAAAAAGTTAAAATTTCATCTATAACATTTTCTATTTGCTCTCGAACAGCACAAATTATACCAATGCTAAAAAGACACCATAATAATTAAGCTTATGTGCTACTAATGAGAAATCATTAGTCAAATTATCACTACCACTTTAAATTGCATTGAGAAGGATTTAAAGATTTTCAAAATCCAACTGGCTAAGATGGTGTATGAGTCTGGTAGAAGGAACTAAGCTGTAATTTTCAGGAGGGGTGAAAAAAATTATTCTGAAAACATTTTTGGGAACTTTAGGTGTGGACTGGTATCTGTTTATGCCAATAGCCGGGTTTAATTACTGTGAACATTATTTATTACGTTACAATTATACAATCACATTATAAATTACTGTTTTCCAAACTGGATTGCGGACCAAGGGACAGAATCAGGAGTCTGGGGTTTGGTTCGTCTGAACTCAAGTTCAAACTTGGTGTGAAAACTACCAGTCCAAAAACTTGGAAAAACACGATTCACCTTCCATTTGTTTGACAGTTGCACAATCATGAGTAGAAAAGCATCTCTATTGTCAAGGGAGGAAATTCCCTGTTTGTTAGAAATTTGGGTGAGTGTAAATCATGGGTCATGGAAAATCCTGAACATGGATATATTTTGGAGCTGACACCACATTAACTAAATAAAGAAAAAAAAAAAAAGTCTGCCATTGTATTTTTTCCTGTCTTTTTTCCCCTCTTGTATATCGATGCATAGCAAAATTGGTAAATAAAAGATGCACATTTCTTATGTGGCCAGCAAGGGTAGGGGGAAGGTGGAAGAACTGAAGTTCAAGCTAGAAAAACGGACTAAGTGTGAAAACAGCATCAATTTGTATTTCCGCTACATCTAGTAGTCTGTAATTTTCAGCATAGTAGAAAGTACTGGGTGAACAATCCTTCTTTGAAGACTTTAAAGCTTACAATTTTGATCTTAAAAAGTAAGACTTAATTTTGTTAGCTTAATGTTAAGCAATAGACTAAACTAAAGTCTTGAAGCTTAGCCATGACCTCAACTAATCTCTACACTAGTTTTGTACAACTCCATGAAAACTGTCTGGAAAGAGTTAGGACGGTGACTGTTTTTTCAGCTGTAACCTCTACAGTTACTACTTGGGAAGCAAAATGCAGGCTATGTTTATATCAGTCACCTGCTGTGGTGTGTGTCGCCAGCTGTTACTTAAGACCGTGTGTGCTGTGACAACCTGTGATTTCGGAGACACACTAATGGCTGTGTAGAGCTTCATGCATAACATTGGTGTGCTCATTACCAAGGCAAGGAAGATTAATCTATAAGGATCTTGAATCTGCTCGTTCTTAGAAAAAGAAAAAAAAAAAAAAAAAAAAGGTGGCACTGTGGTCTATGTGGCTAATGCTTTGTGATGCACTTTTAAAGATCTGTGCCATCTATATAGGCTTACACATTACAAGGAAGCCTATCATGATAAAAACCAACCATGACAATCATTTCCAAATGCGTGATTTTGTCAAATTTAATAGAACAGAATATTTCTCTCATTTACTAACAAAGGTCATTCGAAGTTATGTTTCAAATAAGTTAATATACTGTTGTAGACTCACTCACTATTAATTTTCTGAACCGCTTAATCCTACTACTAGGGTCACGAGCAGGCTGTGTCTATGTCAGCCATCAGTGGGCAAAGGCAAGATACACCCTGGACAGCTCGCCAGACCATTGCAGGCCAACACACACTCAACCTTTCACATTCACATTCAGACCTACATTTAATTTGGAACAGCCAGTTAGCCTAACGGGCATATCTTTGGAGTGTGGAAACTAGAGTACCTGGAGGAAACCTACACAAGCACAGGGAAAACATTCAAACCCCACAAAGAAATGCCTGAGCCCAGGAACTGTACCCAGGACCTTCTTGCTGTGAAGTGGACATGCTAGCCACTACACCACCATGCTGTCTACGGTCTGGAAACAAACAAAAAAAAAGGTTTGAGATCTTGATTCAACAGACAGCACTGTTTAATGTTTGTTGGCAGAAATACAAACTGTGATGTAGGGAATATAAGCCAATTTGCTGCTGCTTTTGTATGACTTAAAGCTGTGCATCTTTCTGCATTTTTATTATTGGAATATACCTTATAAGGTCCTCTGGCCACCAAATGTCTATAAACACACACTCACACAAAAACACAGCATCTGGATTCTCAAATCAGAAAGTATGCACTCACTTACTGGACTAGCACAGCTCTGACAGTAGCTTTGTTGCAAAGCAGATCAAAGGTTTAGATTAATTGGCTTATTCGTAATTTATGAATGATGAGTCATGATCAGCATATACTTGAAAATAAGCCTGGCACTCAAGGATGGTATATATATATATGCAAGCACACACCCTACTGTTCAAAAGTTTGGGGTCACTTAGAAATGTACTTGTTTTCTTTCAATAAAAAAAAAGATTAAATTTATCAGAAGCAGTCTAGATTTTAATAGAATATCTACATAGGTGTACAGAGGTCCATATTCAGCAACTATCATATTTGTGTTTCAATGGCAAATTGTATTAGCTAATCCAAGTTAATCATTTTAAAAGCACACGTGATCATTAGAAAATCCTTTTGCAATTATCCCAGCACAGATGAAAACTGCTGTCTTAAATAAAGAGGCAATATATTTGTTCTTCTTTGGGCTTGTTGCGTATCTGGGGAGTCAGCATTTGTGGGTTTAATTATAGACTCAAAATGGCCAGAAAAACTTTGCTCTGAAATTCATCACTCTATTTTTGTTCTGAGAAATGAAGGCTGTTCCTTATGAGAAGCTGCCAAGAAACTGAAGATCTCATACAATGGTGTGAACTACTCCCTTCACAGAACAGCACAAACTGGCCCTAACAAGGATAGAAATAGAAGTCTGATGCCCCTGAGCAAGAGGACAAGTCTTCTAGTTTGAGGACAAGTCTTCTAGTTTGAGAAACATGCCAAAAGGGTCCTCAACTTCAATAAATGGTACCTGCGAAATACCAGTCTCAATTTCAACAGCGAAGAGGCAACTCCTGGATGCTGGCCTTCTGGACATAGTTGCAAAGAAAAAGCCATATTTGAGATTGGTCAATAAAACGAAAATATTAAGATGGGGCTTTTTTACTGGGTGGCATACTGTCTGTGTGTGAGTAACACTCTCTGTCTCATTGACCAGCCCTAATGACACAACATAATGCCAAATACATGAAGCATTGTGGCTTTATAGGCAGGAAGTGAAATCGCTAATCTTTTGCTTATTAATAGATTAAAACAAATTTTAAAAAGTTAGCACTTTAATCCTTTGGAAAGTAGAAGGTGATCGTTCCGCCAGTGTGCACTAAAACTGTGTGTTCTATTCTTTTAACTAAAATGCCTGTTGTTCTAGTAAGACACGACTTGGACAAAGTAAACCAAAGGACGACTGATCCTACATGGCAGGGGAAAGAAGTTGGAATCTGGCACGGTGGCGAGGGGATGAATACTGCTTTAGTCTTGCTCAAGCTTCAGCTGACACCCATGAAAATCAGATTTGGTGATCCTGTCTGTGCAAATAAAAAAACACTGGGGATTCACACTGACCAAAACACTTGTCAAGTGACAAGTTAAATTTTTTTTTTTAAAGCTAACAAGGGTCAGCATTCTAAATCCAGTTATTAACCTAAATGCAGCATTCGTCTTTTCCCATCATAATCTCTTACTGTAAGCCAAATAGAAGGACTTGACGAAGGTTGACGCTGATGGACAGGCTCATAATATGCCAATAACTGTGACATCTTTTTTTTACATTAAAAAAATGTGAAAAAAAATGTGAAAAAGTGAAAAACTTTGGCAGCCAGTTTCACACCACGACTCTAAAAGCTAAAGCAGTTTCTGTAGAGCACGAGTCTGCTTTTTCATGCTTGAATGCTTCAGAAGTGGTGGCAGTGTCTGGCAAACACATAGACTCACATACACCTACATCTCTCTTACTCTGTAAATTCTCCTTCAGGCTAATTATAAGGCACTATAGGGATCTTCTGAAGGTTTTGTTCGGCTTCATGAAGTTTATGATGACAGAACTAGAATCTACTCAAATAATCCTAAAGGATGAGGATGATCCTAAATGCACTGAAGAGTGATGTGCTCAACCCTCCAGTACATTCCTCCAAGCAAGTGTCTTTTGTTTTTATTTGTTTTTATTTTGTTTGCTTAACAACTTAATCACTATTCAAAACTTTTTATTTCATCATTAATATATTTCATTACATTCAACCAGTGTAAACAACCTTCCAGTCTGGTATTAGAGGGTTGTTTGTGGGTTTACAATTAAAACTTCTTGAAAACTCACACTTAAATTTCACAAGAGATCACTGAGATAAAACATTGAGATAAGTGTGAGTGATGTGAGGAAAATAAATTCCCTTCACTTTGTTCAAGCTGTTTATACAGTGTCTCGTCTATATCTTTATAGACTTGAACTGACTCACATTGACAGAATGTATGTCCCAGTATGAGAATGAGAAAGATCAGCCCATATCTGTTAGCCATTTTTATAGAATCTAAGCTACTGGACCTGTAGTGAACTAATGGGGCTCTGTTTAAGAAAAAGGGGAGATGCTATCTCATGAGTGTTCCTAACGTGACAGCGAGGGATCAAATACTGCTTGAAACTGTATCCTGAACCTCAGTGCTGATTGTTACCCATAAATCTTTGCAGCAGCTCTCTAAAGTAACAAAAACGTGTGTGTATACACACACACACACACACACACACACGTCTTTTTAAATGTGTGTAAATGGAGGTGCATGGTTTGTATTTGTGCCTAGTTTTATTTTATTCAGAAGTTCACTATCTTATATCTGATTTGTTGGATTAATATTTGTACACTGTTGTTATTGCCATTAACTTGCCTTATATGAACTGATGAATTCACATCATATTTTTTTGATTTAGCAGAACTAAAAAATGGCTAATGCAAAATATAAATAGATTTTAGCGTATTGCAGCTTTGAAAATGCAAGTAAAAATCATCTGCTTGGAAAAATACACATATAACCATATGTAACAGTAAAGTTTGGAAGGCTTACCTTTAATTTCACTTCAAAATTACCAAGAAATAACCATTGCACTATGTTAAACCCTGTGACTGTAACCAACTAATTATGAAAAGACTTGAGGCCAACTAGCTAAGGTTATGGTTTTATCTGCTGACATCACAACATGGGGTACTAACATCATGTTTCTGTAAATGCTATCTTAATAGATCATTCAAACCAGTGATAAGGTGGGAGGCACACATATGCATGCGCATGCACACACGCACACGCACACATACACACACACACACACACACAGAGCAGTGAATTTTTTGTAAAAATACATTTGTAAAAGAACTCCAGACCAAAGAGTGGCGATAATGCACTAGTACAATCCACAGTCGCTATTAACAATAAACAAACATTCAAACCAGTGTTCTTAGAATATACTTTCAGTTGAAAGTAATGCCATGTGGGGCACCTGTCTATTATGCCAGCAAGGCAACAAGGCAGGAAAGTTCTGGTTCAAACACAGACTTAAGCAACAGCGCAGTCTTTGTAACAGTACAAAAATAGCCATTCCATAGAATGTCGAAACCCCTCAGCCAGGACTGAAGCATAGGACAAACATTTATGTTTATGTCTATGTGCCAAGATCAAAGATCACATATGCAAATTAGTTACCCCACGGACAGGTTTAGGTCATAGGGAGTGCCTACACAAAATGCTATCATATCATGAATGCTATCAAAAAAGAAAGCTATCATGCATATGAGCCAAGCAATGGCCCAGACAAACTTAATATGTTCAAGGTCACTGTGACAAGGTCAAAGGTCACATATGCAAATTAGCTACCCGAAGCACAAGTTTAGCTCATAGGGAGTGCCTATGCAAACATTCAGAACCAGATCATGCATATAAGCTGAGCAATGGGCCGGACAAATTTTATATGTTCAAAGGTCAAAGGTCAAATATGCAAATTAGCTACCCCACGCACAGGTTTGGGTCATAGGGAGTGCCTATGCAAAAGCTGAGAAAGCTGGCATTGTCACGAGCCGAGCAATGGCCTGGACAAACCTTATATGTTCAAGATCACTGTGCCAAGGTCAAAGGTCACATATGCAAATTAGCTACCCCACGCACAGGTTTAGGTCATAGGGAGTGCTTATGCAAAATTTCAGAAAGCTGGCCTGTGCATGAGCCGAGCAATGACCGGGACAAAGTTATTGTCATGCCGCCTGCCCACCTGACCGCCCGCCAAGCCAACAACAATGCCCCAAGCCAACAACAATGATAAAATCCAGTCATAACCGGCTGAGGAGTAAAAACCAATAGAAGTGAAACTGCACTCATGTCTGGACCTGAAGGACACAATCTACAGCAAAAAAAAGAAGAGGGGAGAGCGTACAATGCACAGCTGCTTCCATGAGTATCAGCAAATAACTGTTCATGCTATTGAAAGTTGACATAAATGATCTAAACCACAAAAAACGAGTTCAGCTTAGTATTGGAGTGTATGGCTATACTGGCACTACAATACACAATCTTAAGTTAATCAAAAACCATTATACTGGTAATAAACCAGTAAATTCTATGTATTCCAGATAAAAAAGGGGAACATTGTAATAAGCCCAGTAAACCTTAGTTTCTGACTGAACATACATCATACACACTTACAGCATCACAAATAACAAAGAGCCATCAGTAAAACTGATGCCTGATAATATTCAAAACTTCAGACTAGATTGTGTTTGCTTTTATAATGTTGATTACAGTTACATTCAGCTGGACCCTACACACACACACACAAATACTCCTGTTTGACATTTCCTTATTCTTCTGCAGCTGAAAGCACACTGCTTTTACATGCAAAGTGCTTGGTATCTAACAGAATGATATTTACATGTGCTTGTTTTATAGGAAATTCTATAATACAAATATTTTATTTTATATGTGTGTATATATACATACACACACACATACACCCACACTACTATATAGTTGACTATATTCTAATCAGTGCAATATAATTAAAGGTTACATTTTATTTACATGTTTTAACACAAGCAGAGTCCTACGTAGTTATCCTAGTTATCAACTGTACGTATATACACTAAAAATAAATGCCTCCTAATGATACTGTGTGTGATGCATCCATAAATGTGAACATTGTCTTTGAACACAAATACATCAAGCTGAAATCAAAGATAAATGTGACTTTAACAGAGATCATCACTGAGTACACAGGAACAAAAATATTTTAATTTTAGTATAAAAAGGCTCTAGAATAAACAGAGTATTAAAATATAATAACAATAATAATAATAATAATCCGAAAAGGTTCATTTATTTTTATTTTCTCAGGTCTGTTTGACTTGGCCCAGAGTTTTGGCCACCTTACCTCCACTACATAACGCAATTCTTTGTAATCAGATTGTTGTTTTTTGTTCTTCCTGAAATGTCAGAGACATGTTCACCTGAAGGAGCTAATTATTTGCTTCCATACCAGAGATTACATAAGCTGTTTTTAAAATCACTAACTTCCAGCATAACATGCCAGAGACTACAGTGATCGATATTCTTCTTCTTATGGTTCAGAATGAAACAAATGGCTCCTTATTGTAAATTATAGTGCACCACATAGGAGCTGAGAGGCATTATTTCATACCGCATGTAGGACATACGGATAGGGAAGAGGAACCATTTGGAACTGTCCCAAGTCAAAAGTTAGAAGAACAGTTAAAAAGTGGCGCCAGAGAAACTTATTTAAGGTTTATAACAACTTTGTAACTTCATGTAGCATGAAATTACAGCTCGGTTTGAGTTAAAGACGCCTGCTGGGATAACATGGTCGGAAAGGAAAGTACTGCAAACTCTTTTATTTCCACAAACTTACCCTCTCTCTCTCTCTCTCTCTCTCGCTTCCTCTCTGTCGTCCCTCCGTCTCCTATATCCTGCTTTCCCGAACCCTTTTTTTAAACCTCAACTTCCTGTAATGTTACATTGAAAACACAGTTGCAATACAGTGGTGAACAAAAAGCCCCGCCACTCCACCGGCGGCTCTGTTCCAACGTGAAAACACTGACAAAAGTGCATGAAAACTTTTTTCGTCCTTTTTCCGAATTAATCTTCCTTTTTCCCTCCTCTAAACTCGCCACCCTTTCCGAAGACCAGAAAGAGTGAACTTCCGCGATCGCGCGCCTGCGTCATGCGGTTCGGTGTGAGACGTGAAGCGCGAGCGCCTGCACCTGGCCCGGCCGAGCGCGCGGCCTTCGCTTGTGTTTTGCGCAATCAGGGAAAGAACGCGTTTAACTCTCGTGTGATTTCCCTGCGCGTGCGCTCTCGAAAATGGATGGAAGGAAACCAACAGGACATGAATCTATGCTTAGTAATGGAGAACGTGAAGATTACTGTTTTGCTTAAATCTTTCTTTTGACACATGGCTGCTACATTTATCTGGAAACCATATTCATCCTATACAAATACAATTTTCATGTTAGTGTCACACACACACACACACACACACACACACACACACACACACACATATATATATATATATATATATGAAATGGACCCAGTGTGTGTTGTTGTGGTGTAACATTGTGTGGGGTCTGTGCTGACTTGTAAGTGCAAACCACCAGAGTAAATAAATAAAAATCCCATAAAATGTCATTGTGAAAGTCAAGAAGAAAGCCAAAAACATAAACAAACATAAAAACACAACCACAAAACCTAAAACAGAAACATACATTAACACCCGTTAACAAATAAGTAAAAACTCAAAACAGAAAGTCAGTATGTTTGTTGACTGGTGTGTGTGCAACTATCAAAGGAAAAATTATTTATTAATAATTTTTTAGTCCAGTTTTTGCTTTATCAACTTGATCTAGTGAAAATGGCTTAAATAGCTTTTACATGGTTTTATACTAGCAGAGCACCACTGATAAGGAAAAAGTGTCTTAACCATTGAGTTGCTTTTGGAACGTCAAGAAAAACCTATAGTGTCCATCCCTCCAGGGTACGTGCACACATGGGAACCCTGCGTTATATCTCGAAAAAGGAAAAAAAACGTAAGAAAATGTTTTCTGGGAGACAGTAATATAGAGAACAAGAGGCATATCATACTCGGGTCACGTGATGTGACGTCATTGTTAATGTCATGTCATGTCATTTTCTGAACCGCTTAATCCTAATTAGGGTCACGGGGAGGCTGGCGCCCATCTCAGCC
>JAQMYF010000001.1:35051693-35065876 GCA_030014195.1 Neosilurus mollespiculum
TGGCTGATTAGAAATTAAGTGTTAATGAGCAGTTGGACAGGTGTACCTAATAAAGTGGCCGGTGAGTGTAGTTTATAAATAACAATTATGCATGGAAAGTGAGGTGGATGTCATAAAATATACCCTGAGATGGGATATTGAGGGGAATATTCAGTTTAGCAACATCCACTGAGTCTGAGGTGCATAACTATGTCAGTATATACTACTTGGCACCTTGGCAAAAAGAAAACTAAAAGAGATTTGTACTGTTTATTTTTTACTTTAAGTCATGATGGATGCAGATAAGCTCTCACTGCAGGCAGGTGCAGAGACAATCTGCAAGTGTTTGTCATGTTGAGTCAAGCATTTACTACTCGAAATAATGATTTATAAACCCAAGACAGCAGACCCATCACACCTTTCCTGTGTATTATATATTAATGGTGTTTAGTTCAATTGTCTGATAGTAAATCACTGGATATAGTTCATTCACATGCGTTTTCAATATCAAGTCGAGATTGTTACTGTGATGACTATAAGCATTCTCTGTTTTCTGTAGGTTTCATTCCAACTGAATGCTTCGGGCTTTACCTCAACTGAACCGAGCTGTGGAGAGGGTTCGCCGTATGAGAGGTCACCTCAGCATTATGGCTCAAAATGGCATCATTGAGAATGGAGACGCGGTTACAGCCGCCATTATCATTGTTGGCAATGAGATTCTCAAGGTGAGATGGGCAGATATGTCAGATATGATGTAATATTTGAATAATATTCATGACACACAGAGAGCCATGGAATACCATGAGGCACTGGCAGAACCTAGAGATCACCATGTGTCGTTTTGTGTCGTTGTCCGTCATTTGTCTTCTGTCGTCACACTTATTTCTATTCCACATCTGCTCCTCATCATATTTCAACCAAACTTTCACAGAAACCTATTTACATCATGATGTTGTGCACCTCCTATTTTATTTTTGTAATAAATACATTTTTGGTCTTTTCCATATTAATCCATTACTCCTCCTACATAAATGGATTTTTATGAACCTTCTATTTATTATTTAAGGTGATGATTTATTTTTTTTAAATATTAAGATATTCAGTGCTACTGAAAATAATCAATGCAGGCAACACAAATTTCTCCAGAAGACTCACACATTTTTATAGTTCTTAGAACTGTTGAGGAAAGTTCACCCTTTGCGATGAAGCTCTGTTAAGGTCTGTTAAGGTCTGTTAAGCTGTACTACAATTTCCACATTTTATCACAATTGGCGTCAAATGCACTGTAATAATCGTGTAATAAACTATGGTTGGTGCGATCATCACAAAACCAGCAAGTTCCTTCAAGATCATCGCGAATCTACCAAGTTTCCTCAAGATAATTACAAATCGATCCCATGACCCCCCAAGCTCCTCACAATTTTATCAATGTACCCCAGTGTAAACCCAGTGTAAAATAAAAAAAAACATCTACTTTTCTCAACAGATTCACTGTTTAAAATTTTAAATTTAGAAGTTATTGTCAGCGCATAGCACTTCCTGTCTCCTGCCCTACAGTATATGGCCACACTTTATTTAAAAGCACACCATTTTAACTAAATGTCTCACATCAGTGGTGAACTTTAAAAAAATACATTTTCTGTATTACATTTGGGTTTATTTTATGAATATCAGTTAAATAAGTACAGTCTTATTCAATAAAGCTCCAGTCACACAATAGGTATGCAACAGGTCCATTAAAAACTTTTTGCAAAATTACTAGGACAGTTGTGGGCGGTCACATAAAACTCACCTGCTGTGTGATGGAAAATGTCATCGTAGACCCTTGTCATGGAATTTTGAACATATGCAAGTTTTCCTAGGCCTGTTGATGCCCTACGATGTCCCAGAAGATGTCTTATGATAGATATGAATTCCATATGCTTTTTGGGTCATCTTATACGCTCAGATTTGTAAGGATTTCTTATAGTGGTCTTATGTCTGCTCTATGTGTAAACCCACAGGACCTCCGTAAATAGCCACGTGTATTGTATGACATTTGTACCACCGTGTGTATGTAAATCATATAACATACGTGGTCGTACAGCATCTGAGTATCACAGGAATATCATACAAGGACTTTTTTTGTCTTACAGCAATTATATTACTTTCCTTTGAACATTGTCCGATTTGACTTCCAGATCTGACAGACACACAACACATCATATATATGCTTTAAACTCCACCTCACCCAAACTTATCAGTCCCTTTTGTCCTAACTTCACTAAATTTGTATGACAAAA
The DNA here is from genome assembly GCA_030014195.1 of Neosilurus mollespiculum. Taxonomy (NCBI): domain Eukaryota; kingdom Metazoa; phylum Chordata; class Actinopteri; order Siluriformes; family Plotosidae; genus Neosilurus; species Neosilurus mollespiculum. The sequence goes on from JAQMYF010000001.1 coordinate 35,053,955, forward strand.
AATGTTTACTGGAGTTATTAGCACTTTTGTGGCTGAACATTCCATCCCCAGAACCAGTTCCACTGTGTTAAAATGTACAGTCAAACATTCAGTATCACATTTTCATTTAAAAAAAAAAAAATATATATATATTTATTTATTTTTACTAAAAATGCCAGTTAGAGTTAGCCTACCATAATGTTAAAAATCTATGCATGTGTTAGAAAATAGTTCTTGAAACATATGAAAAAAATGTGAACTATGAAATGTAGTACTGAATTGTGGAGTTAGATTATTAAACAGTTTATCATAGTTCTGTTCAGGATTTTTTTTGGGTGGCTCAGAAACCATGGCTTGATGATTTGCTGGATACATACTCACCCAGCTCCTCTTACACTGTGGACCAGTGGTGGATGGTGATAACTTTTTGAAGGGGCTTAGTTCAGATTCAAATATATTAATTGTATTAATTATGTTTCATAGAATTGGTGAGCCTAAAATGTCCCGTATTAGACAAATTCACTCTAAACATTTACTACAGAGCTCATTCATGACCCCCTTGGCATAATAGGGGTGTTTTGACTCTGTGAGAACAACCTACTTTATCAGATCACTTAAAATTGTTCAGGTAGTTGGATTAATGAATTTTATTGATTTAACCATGCAATAGCTTCTGAAAGGCTAAATGATATTGACATGAGACTAATATATTTAACCCCAAAAAAGCAAGCAAAGCTAAACTCTTTCACAGACAGAGTCAGTTCTTTACTGTATGCGTGGGAGCGGAGCCACGCGGCTCTGTGCCAAGTCTGTCTCTTGCATAAGCCTCACAAATACAGCAAAAAAAAGTCATATCTTTTCTCACTAGAGTTTATTTGGATCCATATAATAGCCAGAGGCATGGATGGTTGCGTTACAGCCAGAGGCGCGTGCAGTCGCTTTGAACTTGAGATGAAGCCGAGCACACCTGTATTGGGACTAAACTACATAAAGGGCTGAGGCTGCACCTTTCTTGCTGTTGGGCATGGTTTCAACGCCTCAGCATGTCAGAACACAGAGTACTGCTTATTATTCTCAATTCAGACACCTAATTTAAAACTTGGTGTTTATTTTAATCATACAGACTTGGCCTGGTGGATAATAACACGTCTTTCTATGGTGTGAACAACTCATAAAAACAGCTTTGCATAAGATACACATTAGTGTAACTGTCATCAACTGTTATTTCATTGAAATTATGTAATATATTGAAAAAATATATAACAATAAAATTCTGAACACACATTGGATCTTTAAGCCACATGACAAAGCATTATCCTACATATTTTATAACATCAGCTGTGCTTTTACTTTTAATTTTATGCCTGGTAGTGAAAAATACATAAAGTGATTTGTATGTCAACATCTCAGAAATTTAGCTGTATTGCTCATAAAAGGTACAAACTGCCTATACAATATGTAATGTAATGACTGCCAGACTGCTCCTTAAGAAATACACATCAAATATGACAAAACTCTGAGAGATAAAAATGCAAATGAGCAATAAATACCATAGTTGGATGAAAAAGTCTGTAATCATATCCTTTTTAGCCCAGACCTCCAAAACTGTTTAAGATTTCTTCATCAAACTTGGCAGTTAGTTCTACTAGGCAGCGCAGTTGTGCCTTTTGATATTTTAGTTTTTCCTGCAATTTATATTTTCTTCATGTTTTCGTGACAAGCAGTTTACCATGTAAGAATATGGATGGTGTTCATTTTCAGGCCAGAACTCAAAAACCATTTCAGATTTCTTTATTAGACTTGCAGTAATTTCAGTGGGGCAGTCTAGTTGTGCCTTTTGATATTTTGGGATTTCTGCAGTTTAAATTAGGCAACATGGTGGTGTAGTGGTAAGCACGTATACCTTACAGTAAGAAGGTCCTGGGGGTTCGATTCCTGAGCTCGGGCGTTTCTGTGTGGAGTTTGCATGTTCTCCCGTGCTTACGTGGGTTTCCTCCAACAGTCCAAAGACATGCACATTAGGTTAATTGGCTGTTCCAAATTGCCTCCAAGTGTGAGTGTGAAAGGTTGTGTGTGTTGGCCCTGCAACGGTCTGGCGAGCTGTTCAGGGTGGACCCGCCATCACCCAGTGTTGGCTGAGATAGCCTCCAGCCTCCCCATGACCCTAATAGCATTAAATGGTTTAGCAAATGAGTGGCAAGTAAGTGAGTGTAGTTAAATTTTTTATGTTTCCATGGCAACCAATTTAACATGTGACAATATGCAGGTGTTCATTTCCAGACCAGAACTTAAAAATCATTTGTGACTTCTTTAATATAGTCATCAACATGTACGTCTATCCGTATGTACATCAATCCATCAGTCCGTAACCATTTAAATTTAAATGCATGTATGCAATACATATTTTCTGACATGTGGAGGCCAACAGGATATGTCATCTCCTAATGTCTCTTATGTATATTCTCTATGTGTTTTTTAGGGTCACACAGTGGACACGAACAGTACCTTCTTGTGCCGTGGTTTGCGGAAGCTAGGGGTCACTGTGCAGCGCATTTCAGTGGTTCCTGACATACAGGAAGTCATTGCAAAGGAAGTGGCTGCACTCTCACCTACAGTAACGCATGTGATCATGGCAGGTGGAATTGGACCCACACACGACGATGTGACCTTTGAAGCAGTGGCATTGGCATTTGGTGATCGTCTGCAAGCCCATCCAGAGCTCACACGCCTCACTGAACAGTTCTTTGGTGCCGTCGATCATACCAGTGCCACTATAAAACTTGCCACAGTGCCTTCTTCTGCAAAGCTGAACTATGGTCGCGACCCTCAGACTGGCAAGCCTCTGCGCTTCCCGCTGGTAAGCGTACGCAATGTCTACATGTTTCCTGGCATCCCAACACTTCTGGAGCGGGCCTTCAATGGCCTTGGCAACCTTTTTGCCGGTCCAGGAACTGCTTTTCACACGAGTGAGGTGTTTGTGAATGCAGATGAAGCAGAAATCGCACCCACCCTGACGAGGCTGCAGTCAGAATGGGGAAAAGGTGTTGCGCTCGGCTCATACCCTGACTGGCTGAGCAACTACTACCGAGTGAGGCTGGTACTGGACTCTGACAGTGAGGAAAAAGTGGAGCAAGCAAAGGCCCAGCTGGAAGAGGAGATGCCTAAAGGGAGTGTGGTGCAGCTTGTCAGTGATCCTGTAGCTGTTGCTCCTCATGAGGTCTACTCACTTGGCTTGAATGGTAATCACTGGAAACATGTCATTAAAATGGAAAGTGAAATAACAAAAAAATAAGAGGGCCACAGCGTAAGACTGTAAAAGGGTACATGGTAAAATTAAACATGGAGTACTTTCTTTGGTTTGAGTGTACATGTGGATAAAAAAATGTAAAGGAATTAGATATATTAGCAAAGATAGGAATTGCTGATAAATAACGCACAACAGACTGGTCGTGTCCCATGTTTTTCTAGTTAAGACATGGTCTCATTTTTGGGTTGAAATGCATTTATATACTAACGACTTCATAATCGGAAATGAAATTTCATAATGGAAATGTAACATCTGTTTGCAGAAGTAGATTCATTATTGCCCCAGCAAAAAAGGAGCTATAGACATAGTGTAAATATATAAAAAAATAAGGTTAGAAATTATCTACACTTTTGGGCAAAAAAGGTTGTGTGTGTGTTGGGCCCTGATGTTTGCCATGTTGCCCAGAGTTAGCTGAGGCCTGTGCAACCATTTGCTTGTCATGGCTTGTTGTAGCACAGTGTTTGGGGGAAACAGAGACTTTCAGTTACTGTACATAGTCTTTTTGTATCCAAAGATAAAGTACTGAAAAGATTTAAATGTTAGACACATCTTGTGAAAAATATTATAAAATTTCCACAGTAGTTTTTTTTTTTTTTTTTTTGCTTTCAAAAATTAGTCATTATTTGATCATTTCCCAAAACTGATTCAGCCCATCACAAACCTGTTAACAAGCTCCTAAATAGAACGAGAGGTGATAGACATCTACAGGTACAATACAGTGTGCCGAACTGCAAGTCTCAGGGTAAAAAAATAAAAAAAAAATCTGCTTCAGAAATGCATGTTTTGCAATTTGGTGTTTGGCCTATTTTTTGCCCAGTTGTGTTCAGTACCATTCAGAAGTTTAGAAAACATTTTTTGCAAATTTTTTTATTCAAACTTTTGACTGAAACTGTATATAATATAAAAATAAATATTTTTCAGAGTCACCCTTGGGAGATAAAGTAGCTGCAGCTTTGAGGACGATTGAGAAAGCACTGGAACTTTACCGACTTCATGAGCTCTGCATCGGCTTCAATGGTGGCAAAGATTGCACGGCACTACTGCACCTTTTCCATGCTGCCCTTAAACGGTGAGAAAATGAGAAATGAGAGCGCCACATTTCTCTTCAATTAATTCCTGATACAGGCTGAAATAACTTTGTCTTGCTATAAATAACTTGTCATCACGAGAAGACAAATAAAATCAACTTATTATCAGTGAAAACCATATTTATCATCTTGAGAAAACGACATAAATAACTCAAAATCACAGGAAAACAAATACAATAACTCGTTATCTTGAGAGAACAAGGGAAAAAATGTATGAACACATGTCAGCTTAGAGATTCCGCGGTGCAGTATTAAAAACAGCAATTACTCTGTACACAGGGGGGTCACCATTGTAATGGAGGAAAAGTCATGTGATCATCTCGTGTTTTAGGTGTGCTATAGAAGTGCTGTGTTTTATTTTATTCAGAAGTTCAGCTGTTTATATCTGATTGGTTAGATTAGTAAATGTTATTTTTGCCATTAACTTTTTTACCATTAATTTGCCTTATATGAACTGGGGCATTCATGTCCTGTTCCTGCGAATCCGCACTCATGTGAGAGTCATACAGCAGCCTTTTTAAACTAACCAATGCAAAATATCAAATGGATTTTAGCAGATTGTGACTCCTAAAAAGTAAAAAACACCTAATAAATCAAAATACACATATGTTCATGTGTACCTGGAGAGATTGGAAGGCATGATTTAATGCTTTCATTTCACTCGAAGACTATTTATTGCATCTTAAATTAATTGTTTTAAGACTGGAGGGCTTATAAAAATGCTTCCTGAGCTGATCCACATTGTTGCTCTCTGAAAAAACAGTGGATTATGTGCAGTATTATGAAAAGAAATATAAAAAAGCTGTAGTGGTTTACCAGCATGCAACCAGGGTCCATTTAACCTCAGCTCAAACTAAGACAGACGGAAATCCATTACATGCAATAAAGCACAAAATATAACAACAGCTCTTTCCTAGAATTCTCATTTTTTTAAAGAATGCGTCTATATTTTTGTTGAATAGGCATTCAACTGATTCAGCAGTTTTGTTTCTAATAAAAACCCATCCAGTTTCTGTTCACATTTAAAAATCTCACTTCTCTTTTTTATAATACATAGTTACATAGTAATGGACAGAACCTTCAGGTTTTCCCCCAAAGCTATAAAAATTAGCCTCTGTAATTAACACCTGGTCAGTGATGTTTTTTTTTTTTTTTTTTTTTTTTTTTTTTTTAAGAAAAACCTGCAGGTTTACACAAAAAACTATGTGCAGATTTTGTAGAAATTTCTACGAGAAATTGGGGTTCTGGACAAGTAAGACTCCTCTTGTCTTTGTCTTGAACCTTTATGCACAGTTTTGCTGTTATCATCTCATGATCGCTGATTGTTAGTTCATATATCTGACATGTGGTTGGAGTGTACTAGTGTTTTATTAATAAATATTTGAAAGACCTTTTTTTATCATACGACATGCAATGTGGAATTAAAGTGCATTGTGCAGTTGTTTCATGTCAAAGCCGAGCTGACTGTCAAAGAAACTATGAGCATTTAATTCATGAATAAACATGCCACTCATACAGTATACTCTATTTTAATCTGTGGAAAGATCAGCAATGTGGATTATTTCTATCTAGAATACAGCAGATAGCACACTAGCTTAACATTTATTTACACATGTAAACCTTCTTCCTCCTCAGCCGCTGTCCAGAGAGTAAAGACAAAGTGAAAGCTCTGTACATCCGAAATGTTTCACCGTTCCCAGAGATGGAGAGATTTCTTCAGGACACAATTAAAAGGTAACCTCTTTATAACTGATTTATTATTAGCATATGCTATTAGCAACTGTCACTGATATGTTGTCTCAGGATTATAAAACATTATTCTGAGCGGATAATGCTTCGGTCAAACCGATGGACACTCCCAGTTTGTCATGGACCCTTGGATGCAACTTTGCTCTAAAATAGTAATGTGACCTGCATCACCTACAAAAATAGTGATGTGTATGTGTGTATTTTGCAGATATGAGCTTGACCTGTTCACTGTGGAGGGCAGCATTCGGCAGGCTCTAAATGAAGTGCAGGAGAAAAGACCTGAGCTCCGTGCTGTTCTTATGGGCACCAGACGCACTGATCCGTATTCACACACTCTCACTGCCCTCTGCCCCACAGACCCAGACTGGCCTCCCTATATGAGAGTCAATCCATTACTGGTAAACACAAACACATACACAGAGCATTGAAAGTCAAGTGTACTTTCCATTTAATTATTAAACCTGAATTATCCCTTGTACAAGCAAGCTGGAGAAGGTTTGCCTCACACTTAGTATAGGCTTAAAACAGAGGGCATAATACAACTACTTATAACTAAACACAATGTGCAGGGCTATATAAGATTTAATACAACAGTTACTGACACGTTTTCTTCGTTTCCTTTAGACATACTGCTTAGAGACTGAATTGTCACTTCAGTAATTACAGCAGCTGTTTTAAGGCATGAGCCTTAATTGTCTTGCTTAATCTGTAAATTCTGCTTTAGAATGATGAAAAGATAAAAGATTGATGATGGAATTTAATTCAAGTTTAATTTAAATCATTGGATCACACTTATTCAACTTTATTTAAACTCCCAGTAAAACTATTAGCCTTTAATCAAGTTTAGTCAGTTTTATTGTGAAATCCCTAATCTAGTCAAAGGTTTCAAAAAGTTCTTACAAGCCAGGTCTATCCTAAAGGGTTGCAGAAGGCTGGAGTCTATCTCAGCCGAAAATAGGCAAATGCAGGATATACTTCAAACAGTTTGCCAGACCATTGCAGGGCCAAAACACATACACAACCATTCACACTCACACCTAGGAGCAATTTAGAGCCAGTTAGCCTAATGGGCATGTCTTTTAACCATGGGTGGAAACCAGAGTACCTGGAGGAAACATACACAAGCATGGGGAGAACAGCCAAACTCCACATAGAAATGCCTGGGACTCAAACCCAGGACCGTTCGAGTTTTTCCAAATTCAGATAATTTCACTTGTGGACTATAATTCAGTTAAAAATTGGTGATCTCTGTTAAGCCCACTGGGGGCAAAAATAAAACAGTAAACTGTGGACCATGTACTGTGAAACTGGGAAAATGTTCTAATCATAAATAATCTTTTATTGGCAAGCCAGCAGCAATTCCAGTTAAATTCATTTACAAAATGTAGAAAACGTTGAAAAGAAAAAGTATGCAGTACACTAAATCACAAAACTAATTGGACAGGAGATTTTATGTCATAGAACCAAACACCAGAAAAATCACCAGACATTTAATGCATAAATAAAAAGTTGCAATGTAAAGGGACACAACGATAATAAGATGTAGGCTCAATACAGTGAAATAACACAATAAATGCAACACAACATTTATGAGTATTGTGAATATGGTATATAGTTGTGCACAAACCACATTAAATTACAGTGTCTTGCTTGTTGAAGTAAAAAGAAGTAATCATCCTCTTCAGGAAAGTTTTTGACTTAGCTGTGAACTTGACCTTGTTTGAATCAGTTCCAAAACCTGATCATCTGTTGATCCCAGTGATGGTTCCTTATAAAACCTACCTACATAAAACAACTTGTTTTTGAGATATTGCACTAATTAGAATCTCAGAGGGATACGTGGAAACGCAGTCAACCTGAAAACATAATGGCTAACTAGTGCCAGAAGCCATGCTGCTGAAGAGGCCAGTAGTAGTAGTATTAGCAACTTCGTATTTTTTCCTTGCAGAATTTTTCCAGTTCTGAGATATTTTAGGGCTTTGCTGTATGCATTGCAAGTTTAAGCTTTACCCAAAGTGATGTTTAAGACTATTCCTAAAGTCTCTTATAGTCTCTTGGCTGACTGTGCCACATCTGCTTCCTCATTTGCTGATATCAACTGGAATCTATTTTTCCATCAACCCATACCACCATTCCTGTGTCACTGGCTACCAAACAACTCCAGAGTACAGTACATCCACTCCCATGCACAACAGTTGCCTTTTTTTTTTTTTTTGTTTTTTTTTTAAATGAAAAGCCGCAGGGTTTTTTTTTTTGGTTCCATTTTTCTTTCAAACTTTTCAAGCCTTTGGACGTTATGGCCATAGAGTTCCATTTTTACTTTATTAGTCCATAGCACTTATTTTTTAAAATACCTGGCTTATCTATGTGCTGTTTTGCATACCTTAGACACTGATATTTATGATTAGGTTGCATGTATGGTTTCGTTTTGATGATTCTGACATGCAGATCCTGTTTGTTCATACAATGCACAATAGAACAACCACTGTGTCGGTTAAACCGTCATGCAAATTCTTGCTGTCTTTTGGTGAATTTAATTTGCCATTCTACGCTGGGTTTGAGCCCATTTTTTGGAATGCATTCTTCCAGATCTCGTCTCAGCTGGCTGCTTAGAGGGGCCCATGGTTGTTGATTGTCGGCACAATGTTTGAAATGTCTGAGACTTTGTTACTAATGACTCAGTTAAAGCCTCAAAATTAAATCCTGAGACTATACAACCAAAAAGGTCTGGTCATGGCTGGATGCTTTGGAATCTTCTGCCAGGTGGCAAAAGCATGAAGAGTATATCAGAGGGTTTGGATATGTAAGACATTATTCTGGTTGTTTTATTAAGGCAGTGCTTGTGGCAGGTGTCCTGTATTGGAGGCAACGAGACCCCTATGAGTTGTCTGCTATCTTTTCTTTCTGATACACCGCAGGTACCATGAGAGGTAGTAAAGCAGCTGGTAAGGACACTCTTGATGATACTTCTGTTGACTGTGATTAGGATAGGGAGGGGAAATATAACTTTTGTTTGGGAGTACTTCAGAGATCATGGGTACAGCAGCACTAATATAAACATTTCACAGCTAGCATTGCAGCTTTTTGCTTATATTGAAAGCCTGTCACATCTGTGATTTAAGAAAAAGAGTTTAAAGTTGTTCAGATGTCATTGGTAAATATATATGTTCATAAATTTTAGTATGAAAACTGTAAAGATAATTTTGGACACCCTGTACATTAATTCTCTCCATCAAATATTAGGCACATTTGGCAGATATAAACAGTTATATTTGTATCACTGTGCCATCTTTATCAAAGCAATGCATTTTCATACAATACATAATTGTGGGTGAGATGTCAAACTGTGGTTATCCAAGTGCCCCATCATGGGGCTGAGAAGAGTATTGCAGCTAAGTAATTTTTATAAACCAATGATTCTCTAATCGTGTTTGAATACCCATAGAGGTACTCTCGAGTACTGCACGCCCCTGCAGTACTCGAGAGTACGCCCCTGCAGTACTCTCGAGTACTGCAGGGGCGTGCCAGAATTATTTTTTAGGTAAAATATCAAGCATACATTATTCCCAAGGTAATTCTACAATCTTAAGGTAAGTTTGATAAAGCTTTTATACTGAGTTGTTTTCAATGCAATTGTTATTTTTCTTATGTAGTTTAGTTTAAAACAGACCCACATTCACTGTGAGCGTGAAACTAGTTTAAATATTAAATGTTGGTATTCTGGCCTGGGTGCCTAAATGTTGGCTGGAGTTGGTAATCTGGAAAGCTTTTTCAAATTTAGAAAGTACCATCTCTTCAGGGCTCAGTCTAAACCCTCCACTGCCGAGGTCCAAAAGCAATCACTGCATCCAAGCGTATGAGCGCCGACTTACTGCTACTTCGTGCACGGAAGGGTCATGAATGAGCACAGAGACACGGGAGCACTCGATTGGCTATTTCTCAGCGGACTGAGAGGCAGTGATTGGTCAGTGTATTTACAGGATTACAGTGGCCACGTATGACACATTTTTCATACCTTTTCCAGATTTCATAAGTTATTGATTGCTGTAGGGGTGTAAACACCATTTTAACCAATATAACAGTTTGTGTATACAGTTGGAAAGTTACCAACCCCAGCTTTAAGTAAATAAAAAATGTGATATTAAGTGAATAAAAAATGTGTGGTATTGGGGATTTCACCATCTTTCTTCAAAATGTGGATACTATCCTCTCCAGTGAGGATGTGAATATTGACTGGAGCTGCCATCGAGGGGCATTTGGTGAACTTGATTAGATTAGATTAAAATAATTGGAAACACATGGCTTAAGGACACACCTGGAGGAAAGATCAGTATGTAAAAAAAAAAAAAAACGAACAAACAAAAGAAAAACAAGATATGCCACCAAGACCATAAAAATACCATAGGGTTCAGACATATTTCACAGCGACAGCCATTAAACAACTTACTCATTTATGTAATATAATTTCAGCTGATTAAAACATCAGAAAAAATACTGGACAGGCCTGACACTGATTGGGCACAGCCATTTATTTCTTTTCTACATGATCAGTGTCACATAGTTTTGGGTGGGTGTGAATAAGCACCCTGAGCTGAGATTGAAAGCTTTGAAGCAGCCATTACCCATTGGGCTAGTGTGAGGTTTTCTTTTCCACAATGAGTCGTATAAAAACAAAAGCAAAGAAAGTCTGGAAAAGAGTTTGATCATGAGGTTGGCTCCTGCTACTGATCCACAGTGAAGCACAAACTAGTGTTTCTCATTACATTCTAAGAGCAGCTCATTAAAGGGACTCACTAAAAAAGGTCACCAATCTGTAGTCAGACAGATTGTGTAGAAGGGACAAATTCAAGATCATTGTCATCCTTCCCAGGAATGGCCAACCCTAAATCTTTAGTTGCAGTTATTGCTGCTTAAGGAGGTTACACCAGATACTAAAAGCAAAGGTTCAAACACGTTTGCCACTCACAGATATGTAATTTTTTTTCACTGATTTTCCTCAATAAGTAAATGATCGAGTATAATATTTTTGTCTCATTTGTTTAACTGGGTTCTCCTTATCTACCTAAGGACTTGTGTGAAAATCTGATTATGTTTTAGATCCTAATTATGCAGAAATATATATATATAATAATATAAAATTCTATATGGCTCTCAGACTTTCAGATGCCACTGTATATAACAGCAGAATGGAATCATATCAGTTGGATGGTGTCAAATGGTGGATGGGTAGCAAATGTGTCTTATTAGAAGTGTTTATTTATATGTTTGTGTCAGAGTCATTTCTTGGGACTACATGGGCCCTCTGACCTGTCAAGATGCAACCCCGCCTTCGCTCAGTGTTGGCTACCACATTTTTATTTGGGTGCTAAGTAAAAATATAGAATTGAAGAATGGTATAACTTCAATTTCTCCATGCCTGTACATATTAAATGTATGCACAACTATTGAAGCACAATGATTGACACTTGCATAAGATAGGATGGTTCTTAAATCCAGATTGTTTTCTGTACTTGTTTATAGGATTGGACATATCATGACATCTGGTCATTCCTGCGGACCCTTTATGTACCTTACTGTATTCTCTATGACAAAGGGTGAGGCTTTATTTACCACTTATACACATATACACACTTATTCAAAATGATTTGGCAAATGATGGCCTTTGATTCCATCTCTTTGAATTTAGTCTTTACTGTCCGCATCATTCCCCTCCTCGAATCGTCACCTTATCGTGGTGGAGGGGTTTGCGTGTCCTAATGATCCTGGGAGCTATGTTGTCGGGGGCATTATGCCCCTGGT
>JAQMYF010000001.1:35068507-35084057 GCA_030014195.1 Neosilurus mollespiculum
TTGAATATCCATGACCGACTGACTGGCTGTGTTAGCTAGCCTTTGGTGTTGAAATCAAAGACTGTATATGTATCACACGAATTAAGCATTTTGGATTAAAAACAAGGATTTTCAACAAGTTTGCACCTTGTAATTGTAATTTTATAAGTCACAAATAGTCTCTAAATTTTAACTTGAAAAGTCAACAGTACTGTAATGGCATTGTGTGAATGTCTATCCATTGTAAATTTCCAACAGCTTTGCGTTTAATCACTGCTTTGTACAGACTGGCTAATGACACCCGATAACACAGTCACCAGGTAACACGGAGAGCTATGTTAAGTTGTGATTATTAAACAATAATATCAGTATAGTCGTGCTTTTGGGAGAGAGAATATAACTGTAGATTATTTATGGCTTGCTCGGCGGTGGTAGCTCAAGTGTTGAGGAGGGGTGCTGGTGCTTGACACAGTATTTTAACCCACAGGCTCGGGTTCGAAATCTGCCTCACTTATGTTAACTGTCTAACAGTTTAGAAATTTTATTTATTTGTTTTTGTTTGTATAATTTGTCTTGGTGCAAAACATAGACACGACTGATATTTTACTTTATTGAACAACCATGTGGAGAATCAGATTTTTTAATCAGATTTATAGTCTTCACAAATCTGCAGAAGTCAAACAGAAGTAAGGAAAATGTCGGCAGAAATAACGGAAAGTAAACATCTGTAAGTCAATATCGCCAGTTAACATGAAAACCAGGTAAACTTGAACACCAGGAAAGGTCGGCACAAACAGAGGCAGAGAGTTCCTTGGGCAGTCCCAATTCAAATGAAACGCATTTATTTTGCACTCATGAATGTCATAGTGAAACTATTTTGGTGCCTCAATTAAATGTACACATAAGTACAAAATTGATTTGTTCCTTATTTGTTATTTTGTTATTTCCTTATTTGTTATTCCATATTTTTAAATGTTCCTTATTTTTATGTTTCTTATTTGTTATTTGTTATTATAACATTGTTATTAACTGAACAACAATTAAAGCATTCATTCAATGTTCATTTTCTGAACTGCTTAATTCTAATTAGGGTCGCGAGGAGGCTCGTGCCACATCTCAGCCGACTCTGGGCAAGGGCAGAGTACACCCTGGACAGCTCGCCAGGCCATCGTAGGGCAGAAACTCACTGACGGCTATGCAGCCTACTCTTGATAAAAATCAGCAGTGGTTCTTTTACATGCCTCTCACCACAGACAGTGAGAGACATGGCCGGCCTTTGATAACCCAGTTAGCTGCACTCAGGAGACAGCGGTGACAACTCGTCGATAGTGGGGCTTGAACCCCCGACCATGGGATCAGTAATCCAGCACCCTACCACCAGGCCACCACTGCCCCCACAACAATTAAATGTTTAACATAATAATAATGTATGTTTTACATGTCTTTCTTGAATATTTATTTGTTTTAGTTGTAAGTGGTCTAATTTTAAATAAAAACACAGACTCCCACAATGTTGTGCTATATATGGTGCTTTAAATATTTTTCATCCTCTTGCATTCATTTGCCAAGCTGCTTTATCCTACTAAAATTTGTGTAGAGTGTGCAGTTGTAGGGAGGCTTTATCTCAGCCAATGCTGGGCATAGGCGGGGTACACCCTAGACGGCTCGTCAGTCCATCTCAGGGCCAGCACACACACACACACAAAACCATTCATACTCACCCCTGGGGCATTTTGGAACAGCCAATTAGCCTAACGCTCATTTATTTGGGACTTGAACTCAGGACATTCTTGCTGTGAGGCGGATGTGCTAACCACTATGCCACTGTGCCACCCTGTTAACATATTATTTCACTTTCAATGTCAATGAGTCATTGTTTATTAATTTGTAACTACATGCAAAATAGCATAATTTGCTTCAATCTGTTGCAATAGATCAATTTATTGCAGTGTATGTATGCAAATAATTTGGAAACATTTACTTTACAGTTGTCTGACCTGAGACCTGAGATAAAGTGATTAAGGAGCAGCAAAATCAAACCCTGGTGTCTCTCTGCACTCTTTGATGCAACGTGGGCTCTCAAGCTTCCTGTCTGGACTTTAAGGTATTTGTGATCACAGTTACATTATTGCACACTGTACAATAATATAATGAACAGGTTCAGTTCCTGTGTTCTTATTCCCTCAGTGGACAGACATACCTATGAAGGACCTATACAAATCTCAGTTTTATGAATTTAATGTATGCTTAAGCATTAAATTACAAACTCAGCTGCAGTCTTTTTCTCCTTTATGGAATTGAATGTGGTTAAACTGTGCATTTGAGATTTCCCAAAACAGATTGGTTTCATTTGTGTACAATATCTCTATGAGCAGTAATTCCTGTATATCTCTCTTTATTTACTTCATATGTATCCCCTGCAGACTGCTAAGCACAAGGTCAGTTTCCAAAAAGGAAATCTTTATGATATGGCTACATAGATATAGTCATACATTAATATGCAATGATATATTATTATTTTTAGGTTGTCATTTATTTAATCACATTAAAGCTTTAGGATAGATTTTCATATTTCTTCACTTCACTTATTCATCTGTAAGTTTAAACAAAAAGGTTTGACAGTATGTACAGAAATCTCAAAACTTCTTCATAAATTTATAATCTGATATAAAATAATAAAAATAGATACTGTTCGGGCTTGTTTGTAAAATAAACATGAATACAATAGATAGAAATATTGTAAAATAACTGTCATTATGACTGTGTATTTTACAGATACACCTCTACAATTCTACTGATCTTCAATCATTAATCATGACATGCCTCCGTTTTGTCACCTGGAACACTAATGGTATAAAAAACCCACCCGAAAAGTTTTCAAATGTAATAAACAGTCTCAGTGATCTTCAGGCTGATATTGCCTTTATACAAGAGACACGTATTGGGCCAACAGATGATTATAATCAAATGTTCACATCTGCTAAAGATTGGAAGGTGTACTTCACTGTACACCACCCTACCAGCAAAGGAGTTGCAGTAATGATAAAAAACAATGTACCTTTTGAGTACATATGCCATGATGAGGATTGCAGTGGAGGTTACATTGTGCTCTTTTGTTATTTGTACGGTGAACTGTACACTCTTGTAAATGTGTATAAGCATAAGGCAGACAAATTTGTCTTGGGCAGATTGAAAGAATATTTGATGGAAACAGCTGAGGGTGTGCTAGTGGTTGGGGGTGATTTCAACAAAGTTTTGCATCCCTGCTTTGATCGTCGTCCTCCAGCTTCAAAGCATTCGCAATTTAAAACTATTTTAGAAGATTTCACTGTCTCTCTCAATCTCAGAGACATCTGGTCCTACTTACACTTTGACGATGATGGTTTTACACGACAACAAAATGAGAGTCACTCCAGGATAGACATGTTTTTCACGCACTGTGACATGGTGGGGCGAGCGAGTAATATTAGGGTAGAGCACAATGACGTTTCTGATCATAATCCAGTTGTCCTGGAATTTAAGGTGCAGATGCAAACTGAAGAAATAATTCCAAAAGTTGCCCTATTTTTAAGGGGAAATATTCAAAGTGATGAACAGGCCAAGAGAATATCAGGGAAGATTAGTGGGGCAGAAATACTGAGTGCCATTAAGACGTTGGCTGACTCGACAGAAAAAAGACCTGATCAAAGACAAGTGAGCTACTACAAAGAGCATCGATGTCCAATAACAGAATCATTAAAGATTACGTACAACAACATGTTAAAGACAAATCGTGTATCTGAATCTTTTAAAGAAGCTCATCCTTCAGGAGACAGACACATGTTCAATGTGGAATATTTGATATTTTCTCAAATTTTAGCCAAGCGCCTTAGTGAGTACATTTTTCCCTATGTCAAAGAAAATTTGAAAACAAATCTTGTAAAATTTCTCACTGTAACATTTAAGAAGGACATACAAAAGTGCAAGCTGTCTTTCTTTAAGATGAGACCATCCATCCTTCCATTCATCATGCATACCAGTTATCCACATCCATTAGGGTCACAGGGAACTTCGAGCAAATCCCAGCTGACTTCAGGTGAGGATTACATAACTCAAAAATTTGAAGCACAATTGAAGAAGCTGAGGAACTTTGCTCCCCCAGAAAAGTTCCGCATTTTGAATGAACTTCTTCCAAAAGTCCCCGACTCTTCTGCAGACCTCAGGCTTTTGTTGCCAGGCTGTCCACTCACAAACGCTATGCTTAATTTAACTCTGAATAAGCTAGACTGGATTATCAATAGTGAAAAGGAGTGCATGAGCAGTGTTTGTCTCCAGAGACAGGCTTTGTGCATACATGCACACCTGAGCAAACTAGAGCAAGTTGTTGAAATAGTAGAGAGATTTCAGGAAGAATCAGGCCTTGAATTTGAAATACGATATCACATAGATTCAGATGAATAAAGTGGAAAAATATATGCAACAGCATATAGATTACATTTATAATCTTACAATGGTAATATTACAAAATAACAAGATGCAACCAAACAAATCTATTTAATTTGTCCAGCAGAGTTTAAAATACTTCACGAATGTATGGACTTATTTGTATCTTAAATATCATTATGTCAGAGGTCAAATTTTTTTTTCATAAACAAAATTTATGTATATATTCTTCATATTCACAATTGAACTGGCAGCTGACATTTGTACACAGAAGAAATGCTGGTTGTAAATGTAATATGTTTGCTGTACTTTCTTAAATGTGGTTTATTGAAGCAAAGATATTGTACATCAATTTAGTCATGTTTAATAGGATAGAAAGAAAGTAATTTAGTATGTACTTCATTTTATAAAACCCTGGAGAAAATCACTGACCTAATCACTGATCTAAAAATAACTGGATTAAGCACTCAGCCTATCAGCCTGCTCAGAAGTGAAGCCAGCTGGCCGCCATATTACTAAACTTAGTACTATATACACACACACACACACACACACACATATAGTGAGGGACAAAATGTTACATACATAGCGCTGTATTAAAAGTTTTAACAACACCAACATAGTTTAAAAATGTATTGCCAATGAAATATCTAATATATTTTAAGATATTATTCATAAAAAAATAATAAAACCAGTTTAAGTTAAATATATATATCAATTTATTTAGTGCCTTGAATTAAAATTTAGCAAAACAAAGTACAAATAATGGTTAATATATACACATTAATCCAATAATTACTTTATTTAGTTTTTAGGATTATATATTCACAAATATAACACAAATAATTTTGTCTACAAATAATTTACTAATGTAATTTAATAAGAAAGTACATAATCACTGTTTGTATCTGATGTAGAATGTACATGTACTATATGTAGTATTTTTACACTTAATTACACATACTGTATATGATACATGTACATTTGTTTCAATATCCAGAAAGTTCTAGCTATTATAGTTATATATATATAAAAAAGTATATGCCTGCATTCAGACCTGTAACTGTTAGATCTGTGGGTCTAATTACTGTATTTGTTCTAATACATGGCATTACATGGCTATTTGGAATGTTTCTTTCCGTGCACATGTAGTACACGTGTGTATAAATTCTACATACTTAAAACATTACTTACACATAGAATGATTTTTAGCATCCTGGATTCTTTCTGTTTGTACAGTTTAACGCTGCACATGAAGGCATGATTAAAAAGTACACTATACAATAATAAAAAAACTAAAGAAGTTTAAAAGTAAACATGAAATGCTTCCATTGGAATCAGGGTTTTAGGACCACAGCAGGGAATGTTTTGGGTCTCGCAATATGGCTGCATGAGCATTTCCGGTGACTTCAGCCTTAGCAGACCGGTCGGATATCCAGTTAATTTTTGGATCAGTGGTACTAATCTACTGGGTTACTTATACACTTAATTAGCAGGAATTATGGAAGTAATCTGTAAGGATATATTTGAATGCGTAATTTTTATTTAATGTAAAATGTTTAACAAGATATAACTCATGCTTCATTTTCTTTTTCACTTTTGTCAGTTTATAAACAATTTTTTTTAGCCTTTTTCTACAACATTAAAATGCATTTTTTTTTTACTGTATTTATTAAAAAGACTATGTGTGGGAAAAATCCTTAATCTGTCTTTTTCTTTCTTAATAAATAAATAATAGTTTATGTAAAACCTTTTAATTGCCCTGAGAGCCATACATATTTGGGGAAATAAATATTATCAGGAAATTTGATATCCTTTCTTCCTTTTTTAAATGAATAGTCATGAAATATGTAGTTTCTACTCATCTTTGTGTATTAATTTACTACTGTCCAAGATTTGATCAGAGAATTTCAGCTGCAAGGCAGAGGCCACTTTCACAACTGGTATGAACATGTGTCCTGTGTACTGAGTGAATGGGGTGATTGTAAAATGTGTTAAAAAAAATTTTACCAATAAAATTAACATTGACTTTTTTAATGCTATCACATAGTGGAAATATATACTTTTATTTTGTAACATATTTTAACAGAAAATTCAGAATTTGTCTTACATATTAGTTTTAACATTAGATTTTACAAAGCAAAAGAAAGCTAAAGTTATTTATTCATATATTTTCAAATGAATGGAGGCTTTAATCAGGTGAAGTTGACATGGAAGTTAAAATAAAAATTAAACTGAATATTGGCACCTGTCTCTTGTCTCTGTCAACATTACAACTTTGAAAGAACTACATCAGCTGTTTTCAAGGTCAACACTGTAACCTGGTCAAACCATTTTATTTTCCTAATATAATATCCTTAATATAATATCATCACGTCAGCTGCGAGTTGGGACTGTGTTGCATTCGCCATCATCACATTCCCTTCGCCACCATCGCATGAGCTGCCTGAAGGAAATGCCCCCTTCGCCACCACAAAACAGGCCAAGCAAGGGGACGAACGGGCGCAAAAGTGAGCTTTGCCAACACGTTGGGAAGGCGCAAGGAAGACGCATGTGGCAAAAGAAACACGATAAAGGCATACAAAAGATGCATTTCAGCGTTCGCACTCCTTTGCCAGACCTTGCCAGACCTTGGCGACCTTGGCAATAATTTCAAACATGTTTGACACTTGAAAAAAAAAGATGCAAACTTGTCAAACAGTTCACCCCAATTTTGCATTTGAAACATGTACATCTGTGATTTTTTTGTGAAAAATCCTGTTTGTGACATTCGCCACCACATTTGCCCCAGTGAGCAAATTGGGTGCTTCCCCCAGGTCTAACAGATCAACTGCGGATTCAGTGAAAACTTTGGGGGACAAATGATGGATTTATTTTGTTTTGTATTATCTGGGTCCTTTTTCACTCAGGTATAATAAATGTGTGATAAATCTGAAATTGAAATGTATGATAAATTATCTGAATTTTTTTAAGAAATCCATAGCACAAAGGCCAAACAAAGTGCATAGAAAATAAATTCTGTTGAAAACCTCTGGGGAAAATCAGGGAAAATGAGGCCATCACTTCAAGCATCAGAGGTTGACGTTGATTGTCTCTGCAACAATTTTACCTCAGGTGTGTTCTGCCAACAAACAAAGTCACTCCTATTCTTTGGTGAGGGTGGAATAAAGGACAATGTCGGGTATCACTTTTGCAGTCACTGTTTTCATCGAATATCTAAACGAAGTAAAATGGCACACATGCATTATGCTTTCTTTCAGAAAGTTAAAAAAATGAGAAAGTAGAGGAATTAGTTTATTCAGGAGAACATGTCATTAAAAATTTTGTTCGTCAATTACAAGTTAACAAGCTTATCTGTAATTAGAGTCATCCACACCATCTGTTTCCTGAACTATCTGTAAAAATCGTTTAAGCAGGTCAGTGCTACACAGGATTTGCTGGAGAGTAACTCATCTGTCTATTACAGTCTCGCAGAATTTGTTAAATAAATCAGCATGCAGGTCTTGATGAGATGAAGTGGGACTTAAATGTCAAATTTCATTTCTCATGAAGTTTAACATTGATTGATGGGTAAAATTTCAAGAAATACCATAGCAGGATCATACTAGAACATGTACTGTTGCCTAAATACTTAGCTAATAAGTCCACACACTTACATGTCGTGCTTCTGAAGAAGGCATGTGTACTGTTTGTAGCATGTATCTAACCTCCAGAGCATCACAGTATTGTCCCCTGATATCACATAGGATGGATTGATCATTTTTCTGGTTTGCAGATTCACGTAACAGTTCTTTAGGTTTGAATGCCAAAAAATTGGAAACAGGTTGCATTATATCAGAATTACAAAAAAATTACCTGTTTTCAGGACCTATCTTCAGCTACATACTTTTATATTTATTATTTACTTACAAATGTCGCATGATCCCATAGAGGGATCTAATTAAAATCAATGACACTTTGCATGTATTACAGTATAATGTAGTTGTTGACAAAACTCCATTAATGGTTTCTGCCAAAGCAAGTGTGTCTCTAGAGCGATTTAGTTTTTATCCATTTTAGACTCCTCTTAAAGATTATACAAACAGTAGGCAGAACATTTCTTGATTGTTGGCTTGCTGCTCGAGCTGGGGGTGCTGCTGTTCTTGTATTTTTTTACTATAAATATATTTTTACGGAATGAGAATTGATTTCTTTCCACTTATTCCTGAATATTTTTATGTTAATAATATTAGCTAACATTATACTATATATTAATATAATATTATATTATAATAATATTATACTATGCAACAAGACTTTAAAATAATAATGTGAAAAGGTTCAAGGGCTATGAATACCTTTTCATGCCATTGTACAAAAATATATTTAACAAAAATGTTAAATATATAAAAGCACCAGTAAATCTGAGAGCAAATCCAGTGTGCAAAGAACACACTGCTATATCAAGCCTCATTTTCTCTTTTAACTGCATTTTTAAGTCTTTTCAGTCTGTTTGTTACCTGATTGCAACAGCGGCCACAAGAGTCATAGAACTAGATTTACAGAATTCGGTGTAACACTGGTCCATCGGCAAAGCAGGACCACCATGCTTTTTTATCCCTCTAGATGTCCACATCCAGTCTCAGAAAAACCCATTTCATTTTCTGTCTCTTAGTGATTTTTTCATTTATTTATTGAGTAGAAATTTAAAATAAAGTTTTGCATATATATTTTCCAAATTGATTCAAAATTTAAAAATATATATATTTTATATGTTAAAACAAAAAGTGAATACCACTTAATTTTTTTTTATTACCCACTTCTAAAAGAAAATCAAATGACCCAAACATGGACCAATTTCACAGATGCAATGCACCTCACAGTTTAAATGGTTGACAATCAACCTGTGTTTACTTTGTCAAAGTAATCACCTGTTTAACAATTAGACCAAATCAAAATACACTTTTATTATTGAATCTCCACACTTCAAATATGCCTCTATATAAAGGTGTAGCAGACTTACAGTTTATATTTATTTATTTGATATTCTATATTTATTATAATTCATAAAAACAACCATCTTCATCTGAAACACATCCTGGCATTTGGCTCTTCCTTTATGTGAAATTGAGAGTCTGGATTTATTTCAATGACATTTAAATGGCAAATGGAAAAGTCCAAGGCCATGTTTTTATATTAGCCAAAATTCTTGCAGGTGTGACTCAGTCTACTGTTTTAAATACATCCCACCTTCATTCATTAGCCTGCTTTTATTTCGGACTTAAACATGGGTATGTGATCAAAGGACGTGAGGCTGCAAATGCCTACCAGTTTGACCCATGCAAAATAAATCTTTATTTATTTATTAAGCTGCAAATGAAAGAATAATGTAGCATTGAGTTCACTTAATAAATAAACCCATTAAACATGTATGAAGTGCTAAACAAGGATTGTCCAAATCGTTCATTCATACACTATCTTTTTATGCCTGGTGTATCTACAATTTTCCTTATACTTTTCTCAAAAGAAAGAATCTACTTTTGTTTTATACATTGTTTTGCACTCAGTCTAGAATTCACCAATCACAAGGCTAGATTTGACTATGCAAAAACCAGCTGAGGTCACAGCTTATTCATTTCCTTTGCAAATGTATGTAGGCTCAGTAAAGACTATTTGGCTGTTATGCTTCTGTGTATGAGTATCGAGTAGAGACTAGTGATGATCAGGAAACTGTTTGTAGACATTTTCAACAGTCTTTGTTTATGTCTAACATATAGTGACCAGCAGCTACAATAAGGTCAAGATCAAGCAAAGCTTAATGTTTAATTCTGATTTTAAACTTGACTTTACACACCTGCAGCATAAAAACCAAGCACAGATTTTTTACAAAAAGCACACAAGACACTTCAGAAACTAATAAATAATAGCATTTATTAGTTTATAAAGTGTTATATTATTTAATATGTTCACAAAGACATATTCACAAGCAAGTTTAAGTTTATGCCCTAAAGGCTTAAACAAAATATCTCACAGAAATAGAGAAGCGTTCATGCAAATGAGGTGTAAATGTGTTTTGTGTTTTTAAGAGCAGCTAAAATAATGTTTATGGCCATATATTACATAGCTTAATCACTGTTTCAAATTTGTGGAAGAGATAGTTAGATTAATGTACATGTCCATGGACTGTATGAGGAAAGCAGAATACTGGGAGGAAACCCATACAAGCACAGGGAAAACATGAAGATTGTCATATATGTTACTATACACCACCACATTAACCAGGTGTGATAAACAGCCTTACAAACCTGCAAAAACCTGACTGGAGGCAAGGGCATTTCTTAGCCCAAAAAGCATGACAGCATATGAGAACAAACCCCACTTTGTAAAAATAAAAGATGCTCTGTCACTTAGTGTCACCTGCTAATATCCCTTTAGAAGATAATGTATAATAATATATGTTGCTTTTGCCACCTGATCAATCTGTTTTAGTACATTAAGCCATTTAAAAAATTCAGCAACTGAAGAGATACGGTGTATCTCTCAATCACAATTTAATAATGCATTTAATAATCATTAACACATTGGACAAGCCCCAAAGTAGTTATGCCTGGCTCATTTAAAGCATACCAATAAAGGTGTCATACCACAATTGTAGGGAAGAATGTAGGCAAGGATGCAGAATAGAAACTTTTTTTAATTACACACCATGTTGTTATAAACAACCCCCCCCCCCCCCAAAAAAAAAAGAAAAAAAAAAAGAACAAAACTCATGAGACTCTTAAGGTGAGAGAACATACATACAAAAGGAAGAAACAGGAATTGGAAAAATAAATCCCCAGGTTTAATTATTTAAAATCTCTAACATGCTCCAATCTGTCATGGAAAAAAACGCATCACAGAGGAAGACACAGGTTTTTACATGAAGCTTCATGCTCCTTTATCTCACACACACATCTGCATTTTAGATTGACACCAGTAGTGCAGGCTGAAATAGTAGCTGTCCCATAAGCCAAAGCTGAGCAGCTCATGCTGGAATACACAACCAATTCAACTGTACCCACAGGACTAGAGACAGTCAAATTAATGTTACATGTAAAACATACAGAGAAAAAAGCGTAAAAAGGTCATCAAGAAAGAAAGTACTTGAATTTGTTTTATTTACATTTTAAGGGCCGGTTCAATACAATACATGACACAGCCAGTGCAGGATCATGGATCCTCAATTCATCACCTTTTTAAAGAGTTTTGAAGAAAAGGTTTTCGAACAGACTAATCTCGAACGTATTTTTGGCCGAAACCAACCGTAAAACACATTGCACTATTTCGCTGCTATATCGCTTACGTGTGAGTCAGACTCCTGGCTTATTTAATAATTGATAACACTATTTACAGGGAGATCATACACCAATTCTTTCAAAACTGACACAAATAATTGCATACTTATTCTGGATAGAAGGAGAAAACGCGTCTTCAAAGCCCACACTGATTTATTTACTGAGAGAACCAAATATCTAAGACAATTTCAGCAAAACAAAAAAAATAAAGCTATTCTCATGAAGCTGTACTGTACCCAACACTCCATCCTGGTACCATTACATGTTCAGGTATTTGGGCTTCTTTGTCATTTTAAAGGGAGCGCAGAGACAGAGTGGGTATAATATTTCAGGCATCAGCCGCATCCTGGAGGGTGTAAATCTACTGATCAGACAATATATTAAATTCTCCTATACTGAACATAAACAGTTTTCAGGCAAGAGAGGATTCATTCTTGTTGCTTCTTCACACAATAGTGCAATAGTTCAATAGATGGAACACATGTGCACATTAAGTCCACACTGTTATTTGTTGGATCGGTCTGTCTGAGCAGACAATGGTTGTGCATGGTTGAGGTCTCAGGTGGATGTGGAACAGCTCATATTACATACACAACAATTAACTGAATTTTTTTTTTACATTTTTGTCTTAACTATATATAAGATATTGTAATTTTACAATAAACATTTTGAGTAACTTACAAACAACCCCAGTTGATGAGGGGAACGGAACCTGGGGAAATAAGTGGAGGTCCTGCTGCCAGGTTCTGATGTTTTACTTATTTACCCCTGTAATATGTGGTTATGGACAGTGGTGGCCTGGTGGGGTGGGGTGCTGGTTTACTGATCTGAAGGTCTGGAATTCAAGCCCCACTATCACCGGTTTGTCACTGCTGTCCTCCCAATGCTGTTAACTGGGTTATCAAAGGCCAGCCATGTCTCTCACTGTCTGTGGTGGGAGGAATGTAAAAGAATGATTGCTGACTTTTGAAAAGAATGGGTGCCAGCCTCCCCACAAACCTAATTAGGATTAAGCAGTTCAAAAAAGTGAATGAATATGTGGTGATTACTGCAGAAATTAGTGTCTAAATTTACAAGCTAAGCATTTTATAGCACATCACCAAAAGAGCAGAAGAGCCACTATTTTACAGCTCATGCTTTTAATTAAAAGCTAAAGTAACATTCTTAAACCTGAATTACTCTAAGCAATATACCATACCAACTTTATTTATATACCACTTTCACACAGCCATGGCTGAAACTAAGTGCTGTACATCTTAAGTAAAATTAAGGCAAAGCATAAAACATTTAAAACAACATAAAAACAATCAATAAGTAAAATCAAATAATAACAAAATTTAAAACAAATAAAAGTCTAAGTCTCATACTGGGTCAAAAGCCAATGAGTAAAAGTGGGTTTTAAGATGGGTTTTAAAAGTGGGCCTATTTAACATGAAAGGGCAGACTGTTCCACAATTTAGGAGAGGCGACAGAAAACGCTCTGTCACCTCTGAGCTTCCACTTTGATTTTGATACACCTAGGAGCAGCTGATCAGCTGACCTAATAGACCGCGTAGGAGCAGGTGGATGAAGCAGCTCAGAGAGGTAAGGCGGGGCAAAATGAATTCTAAAATACACCGGTAACCTATGACGCAAAGCCAGAATGGGTGTAATGTAATCTTTTTTGCATGCTCCAGTTAAAAGACGTGCAGCTGCATTTTGAACCAGCTGGGGCCGTGAGAGGGAAGACTGGCTGACTCCAAAATAAAGTGAATTGCAGTAAACCAGCTGAGACGTGATGACGGCATGGATTAATGACTCAAAGTGCTGTTGCGAAAGGATGGGTATTACCTTTGCCAACTGCCTTAAATAAAAAAAAGCTGGATTGCACTACTGCGGCAATTTGACAGTCCATCTTAAAACCCAGATTTGTAACTGCAGGCCTTACATACAGTGCCAAGGGACCCAAGTCACCAGTAGGTGACTCACAGGAGCCACTGGGACCAAACACCATCACTTCAGTTTTTTTGTCATTAAAATTTAAAAATTTAAGGGTCATCCAAGTTTTATGTCGTTTAGGCAAGCAAGAAGAGGTGCAAGTGAAAAGGCATCCGTTCACTTTAGTGGTACATAAATCTGACTGTCATCAGCATAGAAGTGGAAGGAGATACCATGCTTTTTAAGAATAGAGCCCAGAAGAAGTATATAAAGTGTGAACAGCAGTGGCCCTAAGATTAAGCCCTGTGGAATCCCACATAACAGGGGAGCGGAGGAGGATTTAGAATCAGCAATGTTTACACTAATCTGCCAGATATGAGTTCAAACATTTCAGGGCAGTACCATGAATGCCCACTAGGTGGCGTAAACGAGATAAAATGTTCTGGTGCACTGTATCAAAGGCTGCAGTTAGGTCAAAAAGGACAAGGATCTCATAGTCACATGGAGTCCAAAGCTAGGAGGATGTCATTAAATACCTTTAACAAGCTGACTCTGTGCTATGAAAAGTTTTAAAACCTGACTGAAAAATCGCCAGGATGTTATGCTCATCCAGAAAGGTTTTCAACTGAGCAAAGATTATTTTCTCCAAGATTTTTGACAGGAAGGGTTGCTTGGAGATAGGCATAAAATTTGCTAAACTAAGTGATCAAGACCAGGTTTCTTAATTAGGGGCTGCACTACAGCGTTTTTAAAATTGACTGACCTATGCTAGAGGAAACCTCTTTAAAAAAACAAACAAACTAGGAGCGACAGCATCATGGGGCGATCCTGAGGGCTTAATACGGCTTACAACCCCCTCTAACACTGACAAAGTCACAGGTTCAAACTGATCAAAAACAGCAGAACACAGGACCGAAACAGAAGGAGCAAAAGTAGGAGCTGAGATAAGAGCCCTTGTGGTGGTGTCCTTATCAATAAAAAAAAAAAATAAGAAATTTATTACATAATTCAGAAGAGGCTTCCAGGCTGATGGTCTGAGAGACATAAAGAACAGAATTAGTGGTTGTTAATAACACACATGGGTTATAAAAATTTGAAAAAAAATATCTTTTAGCTTGTTTAACAGTGTTCTGAATTATTTCAGCAGTCCTTTAAAATTTAACACGACACCTGCAGCTTATCCTTCTTCTACCTGCATTCAGCTTTGCGACACTCCTGTCTGACTGCACGAGTTGTGTCAGTAAACCAGGGCTCAAGTTTAGTCTTAGGGAGCTTGATTACAAATGGAGCCACAGAGTCCAGGATGATTTGGCAGGAGTAGTGAAACCATGAATTGAGCTATTCCATATCTGAAGATAGTAAGTCAGCAGGGACCCAAAACTGTGCAGCAGAGAATGAGCAGGAGCATGGGTTTTAGCTGCACTACAGAAAAAAATTACAGACATGTGGTCAGACAACACACTGTCACATAACTCCAGGTTCAACACAGAAAACCATGTGAGAGAACAAGATCTAGTGTGTGACTGTCATGAGAGTTGCCTGAGGTGGGACTTGAACCCAAGTCTTCGGCACACTGAACCATGCCCTGTCCCTGTCCATGCCCTCATTTAAATATGCAAATCATATTTAAATGAACCCTGCACCAGAGATTTCCGTGTTCGCAGGATCAGAAAACCCTTATGAGGAAGACGGGGAGGCGCGCAAGAATGTAGTGTTTGGCATGCTGTCCTCCGGCATTAACAACAAACGCAGGAGGTCTGAGTGGGAGAGAGAGTGTGTGAGGCCGTCAATGCTGTGGGGTCGGAAAGGCGAACACACACGGAGTTATAAAAGAAGTGGTCAGACTTAAAGGTGGCCATTAAGCGGAGGACGGGCTGCCCACCGCCAAAGTCTGGCCCAATCCGGCGGGGGGAGAGGAG
>JAQMYF010000001.1:35092716-35109834 GCA_030014195.1 Neosilurus mollespiculum
TATATAGAAAGCGACTATGGCTAGCAATTTGGAGCAAATGGATATAAATGATTACCTACTTGAGCCAGAGAGGGAGGAGTCTTGTGGAGACAGTGAGACATCATATTCTAGTGACTCAATATTCTAGTAATACACTTTTTTATGCAGGCAATGCAGTTAACATTATTAATCGTCTACTTGGATATTTAACTTAGATGGCAGGCGGCTCAAATGGTGTTTCTTCATCAGACAATTGGTCTTGACGTTTATGTGCACCCTACACAAGCACAGGTCAAAGTGTACGGTGTGTAACTGAATTTCACTCCATCAAACCATTCTTTTTCCATAAATAGTAAGTTTACTTATTAATTGTGCACACTATTAAAATTATTAAACATAATCCTGTTTTGTAATTTGAATTTCCTGCCACTCGTAGAAACATGAATAATTCCAGCGAAACAGAAAGTGACGTGATCTAAGGGAGACAAAAGAAGACAAATCGGTAAATACATGGAAAGTAGGCAATGATAGTGATAAATTAATCTTGAGTGTTCAGAGTACTTAATCATTGTATATAAGTCAGTTTGCCCCTGATTCTGATGATAAGGAGGTATCTAACTGTGTTTCAGATTCAGTACCAGTGTCAGAGTTGGGTTGGAGTGTGGAACTCAGTAAGACAGGTAGGCTACATTCTTTCTGAACACTTCTATTCACCTTTATGTAAACATACATTTAATTTTATGTAATTTTACATTTAATATTCTATGTATAGAGAGAGAAAGTATTATGAGTTTCTATTCCAACCTCACTGTTTACTGTAACTGTATAACATATTCAAGGAAAGTTAAGTTCATGAACAGATTATAACCCTCAGTGCTAAAACAAACAAACAAAAAAAATCTAGTTTGTACACACCAGCTCGGAACATGCAGTTATTTTTCAGTTGGGTAAATTTATCCTGCTTTTCTATCTAAACTGAGAATAATAAAAGTAAAATAGTGCATGTTATATATACCTACATTACTGAAATCCACACTCCAAACCAAACTAACCGGAAATATTTCATATCAACATGTAGCATTAGCACAAACAGGAAGCATGTAAACAATTGCACAAAGCGATGTGTAAAATGAATAAGAGGAGAACGTAAGATTAAATTTCCAACAGCTTAGTGTTTAATCACTGTTAGAACAGACTGGGTTACTGTCACCAGACAGTACTGATAGCCATGTTAAGTCAGGATTAATAAACATTATCATGTGTCTTGACATGGTTTTTTATTCATGGCTTTCTCGGTGGTGATAGCCCAGGTGGTTAGGAGACGTGCTGGTGCATGACAGAGTATTTTAACCCACAGGCCAATATACACCTTCTCAACCTCTAAGTTGGTGACATTCAGTGTAACCTTTAAGACAGGAGTGTTAGTGAGTCCGGATATTTGTCTCTTGTGGGCAGTGTATTAGCTTGTGTGTTTATGTGTGTTGCTAAAGCATTAACTCTAATTTCGCGCTATGTGGATGACATTACACTTGTGGTGCATGTGCTTTATACATTTGTACAGAATCAGCTATTTGTAAGAGTGAACCCAGCTGTTCAACAATCATGGACACTGGCCACTTATAAACGTCAGTGAGGCCTAACTGTCTCTGCTTAAAATCTGGCGTCCACACACGAAAAACTATGAGCAATAATGCTTACCTAGAAACCAACGCTCGTCACAGGCTGACAAAAGGTGTGGTAGGGTCTAATGTTATGGAGTTGGCTATTCTTAAGGCACTGGACAATTAATGCTAGTTTACTGGTCATATAACAGTCAATTCTTTTACGGCGCTCTTAACACACTACGGTATCACCAGTTATCATGAAAAGCATCCTACTAATTCTGTTTGACAACAATAAGCAAAATGCAAAGAAAAACTTTATTCTTACCTTACTGATACCCAAATCCATTGATTCCACTCAAGTCAGACTGGTAATCCAGACTTGTTCCTGCAAAATGTTCCCACAATGCACTACAGAGGGTGCAATAGCTCATGGGTAGTGTACACTGATCTAGATAACCACTGGATGCTGGATGTGACTAAGCCTCAACTTAAACTTTAAGGCTAGCGGGCTTGGACTAGCAGCCATGCTATGGGCCCAAATAAGTTGCATGGTGGGAGGCTCACATGCAGAGACAGCCATCACAGCATTGAGAAATGCTGAGAGACATTGAGTGACAGGCCAACGGTAGCAACGATTTTGAAGGGACTGCCAGAACATTTGCTATTCATGTCACACAGAGTAAAGAGACAATGACTTTTGCTGAATTTAAAACCAAACTTTGAAGCTACGAGGAAACTGAGAAAATGTGCACCGCAGGATCCAACAACGTCAGGAAAGCGCGAGTGCAGCATGGTGAGAAACCTGCTTCTACAAGTTCAAATGAGCACAGACATAGTGTGCTTCAGATGTGGCCTGAGAGGACACAAGGTGAGAGCATGCCAACGCAAGCAGTGGTGCAGTGAGTGTAAAAGTACCACACATCATGGGTTCATGGGAAAGGATTACCAGACACTTCTCTGCAAAAATAGGATCAGACACAAAACCTCAGCACCATACTCGCCACACCAAAATGGTACTGCTGAGCAAAATTGTAGGGTGGCTTAGTGGCTAAGGCGATGGGTTACTGATCCGAAGGTCAGCGGTTCAATCCCCACTATAACCACAGTTGGGCCATTGAGCAAGTTCTAAGCTCAGTTGTATAAAAATGATAATTGTAAGTCACTTTGGATAAGAGCGTCTGCCAAATGCTGTAAGTGTAAATGTAAATTGACGCACATGGCTAGGTGTATGCTAATAGGGTACGAGTTACCTAAGGAGTTGTGGACTTAAGCAGTGCAGACAACAGTTGCAGTGAGGAACAGGTGCTTTAATAAACACACCAAACCCGTTCTAATGCTAACAGAAAGATGGCCAAAACCTTCTAGAATGCTAAAGTTTGGGTCAGTTATGCCAATCACTATAGACAGGATAAGAGAAAACTGGACTCAAAATGTGAGAAGGGAATCTTTGTTGGGTATGACAAAAATAGTCCAGCCTACATGATCTATTATCCTAACAGTGGGAAAGTGTAGAGGCACAGACTAGTAAAATTTGTGACTGAAACGGCTAAAGAGATACAGACTCAGACTGATGTAACATCTGATGATGATGATTCTGAGTTACAGAACAGGACTAGCAATGTCAGGCAAAATACTGATGTGAGATCAGGACATACTCAGGATCAGATTCCAGTAACCATGCTTGAGGTGCACAGCCAGCCAGAAAGATGAGACCAGCCATGAGCCCGCATAATACCCTTCCAGAGTGAGAAAGAAACCAGAGTATTTAAGTGAATATGTAACTGGTGAGAATAGTGATGATCAGGCACTGGCTAAGATAGATTACTGTTACAGAATAATGTGTAACACCCTTAACATTCAAAGAAGTTGTAACTTCATCTAACTCAAAGGAATGGGTTAACGTAATGGATGAAGAAATACAATCACTGAAAGACAATGACACATTTACCATAACCACTTTACCTGAGGTAAAGAAAACAGTGTGGGGTAGATGGGTATATGCAATCAAAAACAACATTGATGGATCTGATAAATACAAAGCACGGTATGTAGCCAAAGGGTATGTCAAAAGATGGAGATAGACTATGAGGACACATTTTTACCCACTGCTAACTTGATGCAAAAAGTGTTGATGAAAAAAGCGGCACAAGAAAACCTGATCCATCAGCTGGATGTCAAAACTGCCTATCTACATGCACCAATAGACCATGAGATATATATGCAACAACAAGAAGGTTATGAGGTGAAATCTAACACAAGTGAAAAGTAGGTGTGTAAACTAGATAAGTCACTATATGGGCTAAAACAGTCAGGCAGGAATTGGAATAGGATGCTGCATGACTATCTAAGTGATACCAATTTTGTGTAAAATCCTGCTGATCATTGCGTTTCCACAAGAGAAACAGGAAACAAGAAAGTGATCTTGATAATATGGGTGGATGATTTGAACATTGCTACCAGTAATGAAAATGTACTGATTGCTGTGAAGGAGATGCTCACAGCGAAATTTAAGATGAAGGACTTGGGTAAACTGAAAAATTTCCTTGGTATTCATTTTGACCAAAGCGATGACAATATAAAAATGTCACAAAAAAAAATGTGAAAAAATACTTGAAAGGTTTGACATGCAAGATTGTAAACCCAGGGAGGCTGGCGCACATCTCAGCCGACTCTAGGGGAGGGTGGGGTACACCGTCCCCAAACCATTTCAGGGCCAACACTCACAATACAAACATTCAGACTCACCCTCGCACCTAGGGGCGATCTAGATCCAGGAATTTTGGTGATAAGGGAAATTTTTTGAAATCTAAGACGTCAAATATGCGTTTTCTGTGCATGTGAGGGCGTAGATTCTGACTGCTCACTGCTGCAAAAAAGCATTAAAAGCACTTCTTCTGATGGATCACTACAGCACACAACCCACTGCTGTAAGCCTTCCGGCGCGGCGTGCACTGGATGATTGGAAACCGCTAAAAGGGTGAATAATGGCGCCAACTTCTTTACTCCAGTAGGAACCCCACCGGAACAACCCGTCAAGTGGGCCGAGGGACCTAGAATTTACTTCCAGGAAAAACACTGGTCTGTCGAAACAAGCTGGGGCGTGCGCTGCGAGCCACACTAACCCCAACACACACACACACACACACACACACACACACACACACACCAAAAAAAAAAAAAAAATTAATCTAAACAGGTCGCCAGTTTATTTGCTATTCAGGGATATTTGTATTGTAATTGATTTTTTTTTCACTGTAACTACCTGTATAATCGGGTAAATCTTGTTACATAGACGTTTCAGTGTGGTGCCTTCGCTTCAGTTTTAGTGTAACACGCGCTTTTTACTTTGTGTATATACACAGATCAACCATAACAATAAAACTGTGTTTTATATTTCGTTATCAATTCAAATTCACCTGTCTATCTATCTCTAATTCACCTGTTTGCATAATGTCTGTTCACAATTACAATAACAAGACCACGTGATCTTGCGCATGCTTAATAGTGGTGTATAGTAATTAGTAATAGTAATTAATAATTAATTAATTATTATTATTGTTGCTACTATTATTATTATTATTATTACTCATGATAATAAATTTGTGAACATGGCTTACTCAATAAGTACCCACTTTATCATTTAAGGTTGTAGAGGATATGAAGATTATCCCTGGATGAGATTCAAGTGCAGATTGATTAAAGGTATCTCAGGTAAATAGTACGTGTTTTTAATATTTTTTTAAAGTTTGTTTTGATTGTTTTTGTTGCTTTTTTGATTTAAAAAAAAGAAAAAGAAAAAAATATATATATATAAGAATATTCCATAACAACGTTATAACCCTAAAATAACCCCCAGATATAATAAACATATTATAAATTCACTTTCTGCACTAATTTTCAGTTCGTTCAGCCACTAATGGGTCAGTTTCAGAAATGTAGCCCATGTGTCATCTCTTATTACATGTTCCCGACTGTTTTCACAGAATGTTTTACATGTTCTTATATATCAATCCTATGTTAAATAGGAATCCGTCAGCTTAAAAAAATCTTTCAAAATCACCTCTCATCATTTTCATTCGTTCCAACATAAATAAATTAAAACCTTAACACTGCGTTCAACGAATGACAACAGAAAAAAGGTACACAGTAACGAAAAAAGCCTTACTGCAGTAAAACATTATTAAATATATATATTTAAAAAACCGGGAGAAACTTTGAAGCTACGTGTCAGGTAGAGGAACTTAACTGTGATTTGGAATTTTCATTTTACATCAACTCTTAATCTAAGCGATACTAAATTAATGCTCTGCCAGATAAATGTATCACTGCATCCGTCCTCTGCGTTCAGATGATCTTTGATCGTAACTGCATAATTTCTAACGTCAAGGCAAAATAGCCAATCACTGTACACGATTCCAGGATCTTTTAAGCATCCTCTAAGATAAATAAAGGAATCTCTTCACAAAAATCCAGCAAGCTCCGCGATCGAAAATAATCCTGTACTGCTAAATTTAAAGCAAAAAAAAAAGTTTCACCTAAAGGGGACATGTTCATTAAACCTTTCCACAAAGTGTTGAGAGGGGAATGCAGATCTTTCTGATTTTCATTTAAAATCATCATCATCTTCTTCTTTTTCTTCTTTTTCTTCTTTCGCTTAATCATGTCCAACCGGTAAGAGACCCCGGGGTCGACCCAGACCACCCTGGAGGGTCTTTATCTCTCGGCTCGTTCGGGAACTTCTTGGTGTCCCCACCGGAAGAGCTGGAGCTGAATAGCATTTGAACTCAACGTAAAAAATCATTTAAATCTCTCTCTCTCTCTCTCTCTTTCTCTCTCTCTCTCTCTCTCTTTAAACGAGTTGTAGCATAGCAGCATGAGTTGATTAAGTAATAAATGGATTTTGTTTTGCACATCCGGCTCATCGAAGTAATTTGAAATATTTGAAAACTGACTTTATTACATGCTGTAAGTATAGTTATAAAATTGTCGTATGGATGATACTCGAATGTCCAAAACTGTGTTTTATGTAAAGATGAATCAGGTTAAGCTCTATGTAACGGTTTTAAGGAAGAGCTCAAGTGTCAGTTGAATGCATTAGGAGTAGGAGGATTGAATGCACAGGACTGGGAGAATATCGTCAGGGACAAGGCAAGGCAGGCAACCTCACAACGAAGCTGCAACCACTTTAAATTCGTCAGAAAAACTACCAGGATAAAGATGCAGCAAACTGCTGTCGCTCAAAGCCCCATGCACAAGGAGTTTCATGTCCATTTGGTAGCGCCGGTATTGAACCCCAGCGTCCTGTCAAGCTTAAATGTGAGAAGAAAAGTCTTTCGCTGTGTGACATAAAATCATTCCTTTATTTTGTGGAAATTGGGATGTTTGAGATAAATGATGATTATCTGACTAAAAATTTATGTTAACATTATCTGACTATACTCATAATAATTATTAGAAATCTGTAGGCTTAATATTTGTAAGCACACAAAATACATCCATGAGATTATGTGACTAGTGCAGCTTCCAAAGTTTTAAACTGATCTCTTCGAAAATGTCAAACGTGTTAAAGTTCAAAGTTAAAGACGTCTTAGTCGGGGATAGGGAGTCAAATCACATAAATTATCTCGTGTTATTACTTTTGAAGTAATTACTTAGTTTGAACGGGCGAGGGCGCACAAGGACAGGTTTCACTGCACAAAAATGATTCATCCGCACTCATGGCCACACTCACTTAAGCGAGATGGGTTGACTACAGTGCCAAAAGTATTCGCTCATCTGCCTTCACACTCATATGAACTTAAGTGACACCCCATTCTTAATCCACAGGGTTTAATGTGACGTCGGCCCACCCTTTGCAACTATAACAGTTTCAACTCTTCTGGGCAAGCTTTCCACAAGGTTATGGGAATTTTTGACCATTCTTCCAGAAATGCATTTGTGAGGTCAGACACTGATGTTGGATGAGAAGGCCTGGCTCACAGTCTCCGCTCTAGTTCATTTTAAAGGTGTTCTATTGGGTTGAGGTCAGGACTCTGTGCAGGACAGTCAAGTTCTTCCACACTAAACTTGCTCATCCATGTCTCTGTGGCCTTTCTTTGTGCACTGGTTGGAACTGGAAGTAGCTTACCATTTTGGCAACCAGCAAACCCAGACTCGTCCATCAGATGGCCAGATGAAGAAGTGTGATTTGTCACTCCAGAAAACATGTCTCCACTGCTTTCGAGTCCAGTGGTGGCGTACTTTACACCACTGCATCCGACGCTTTGCATTGCACTTGGTGATGTATGTCTTAGATGCAGCTGCTTGGCCATGGAAACCCATTCCATGAAGCTCTCTATGCACTGTTCTTGAGCTAATCTGAAAGCCACATAAAGTTTGGAGGTCTATAGCGACTAAGTCTGCTGACAATTGGCAACCTCTACGCACTACGCGCCTAAGCATCCGCTGACCCCGCTGTGTCATGTTACATGGCCCACCACTTCATGGCTTAGTTGGTGTCATTCCCAATTGCTTTGTTATAATACCACTGACAGTTGATTGTGGAATATTTAGTAGTGAGGAAATTTCAAGACTGTACTTGTTGCACAGGTGGCATCCTATCACGATACCCCATTGAAATTCACTGAGTTCCAGAGAGTGACCCATTCTTTCACAAATGTTTGTAGAAGCAGTCTGCATGTCTAGTTGAATGAATTGCCTGTGGCCATAGAAGTGATTGGAAAACCTGAATTCAATTATTTGGATGGGTGAGAGAATACTTTTGCAATATACTGTATTTATTGTTAATTTTGCCTTGATTTCACCTATATGCTTTTAAAATTAAATAATGTTTTAATCAATATGTTAAGTAGTTGTGTAATAAGCTGGATAATGCACAATTTCATTATTATACAACTCAATCTGATAACATATTACTTGCTAATACTTGTGCATGCACAGAACAGATCCAATCAAGCATGAACAAAAATGTTATTCTGACTAATACATCTTCATAGTAACACACTGAGACTGAAACGGTGACTGCATTTATATTTATGCAACTGGGGATAGCCCATCACATTTTAAGTAAGGGCTATTGCACATCTTGGCATCTGAAAGTATTATGACAATCAATAGTCCAGTTATACAGTTTTTACCCCAGTCGACAAAAGGTGTTGCCTTCTCAAAATTGGAATCCTAATTATTATTATTGTTATTCACAGGCAAATCAAACTCAACTATATTGCCATTCATTCAAATACAAGGCATGTAGTAGAGCGAAATGTCGTTTCTTTTGAGCTCCAGGTGCCAAAGACAATAACAGTAACAAAAACAGTAACTGACAGTAACGAGAAACTCTAACTAAACAATTCTAAGGCTACAGAAAAACTAGTGCAAGACAAACAATGAGGAGGACATGGATTTGTAGGGCAGAGGAGAAAAGACTATGGAGAAAAGGGTAATGAGTTAATGTCCATGTTGAACCGACACATTGTCCTAAATGATGTTTTCTGTTTCGTTTACAGACCCACACATAGCCACACAGAAATTGTTGCCTTGTTCTTATTTAAAAAATATTTACCTAGTATCTAGTTGCCTTTATAATACCAAATTTCCACACCCAAGCAAATGAATCTGTCCTTCTAAAATACACGAAACTGCACTAAAATTGTCGCGATGTTGTTTGCTGTGAGTGTATGAGCACATCCCCATCGGATTTTCCAGAAGAAATAACTTACTCAATGAAAATTCACAAAACTGCATTACTTGTGATAGGCCTAATGTTTAGAAACATTTGATCCACCTCTCTGTCGTCTTTTAAATCTGAAACCCTCTCACCCTCTGCTCAGCCTCGACTGGTTATTCATGTTAAATCGATATGTGACGTTTCCGAGCTTTCTGCTATGATGCTTTGCCCTATTCAGCATGACATTTCCACAGGAGTGGGAGGGCATCGGTGATCCTGCCCAGAGCCGGCGTCGCGCTCTACACAGCTCAGTGCGACCGGTCGTCTCACTGCATTCCGTTTGTTTCCGACTGTGAACGGCTCTTGTGTGCTTCACGCGACGGGATATTGATTTTATATTGAGGGCACGAGATATGGAAAGTATAAAGGACGGGTTCATGAGGACCGAGCGTGGTCATGCCTGCACCCTGGGCTCGAATTCCTGCCAAGTTGCAGGCGACCAACAAGACAAAGCGCCTCACCGAAGCGGCACTACCCCGGACTGTGTTCCGTGCTCCCGCGACCGAGTGCACGAGCCGAGGGAGGAAGTGCAGAGTGGCACATTTACGGAAATGAGACGCACGAGTGTCTCGAAAAAAGAAGCAAGCAGCTCCGACGCAGAATCCGACTTCTATGATGGGATTGTTGTGAGTTGCACCTCCGAACGCATGAGTTACCACACTGGCCAAGGTAAAGGACAGTCCTGTTGTTGCTTTGCTTAAATCGTGTAGTTAAATGATCGTGGGAAGTATGGATTCTATATTTAATTCTATATGTAAACAACAGTAATATTTCTATTCCTATTCCTCGTGTCACTGATTATAAGGTGCTGGAAATATTCCCGACATGTTGCTGCTGATTTGTCAGATACACATTTATACTGCATTTATCCCGATGACTTGTGCTTTGAGCCTGTCACACTTTTATGAGAGTATTATGATAGTAACCAGTAGAAGAGAGGCTCATAAAAGGGATTTTGTAATCAGCCACAGTCCTAGTGACAGTGGCATTCTAACCACGCTCACTTTTTATAAAGGGACACAATGTAATGCAAAGAAAGCATTCACCAATATCGATTTAATACTACGCACAGTTTGAATTGATGACACAGGGGAGGTTTGGATCCATGGATTCATACTGTTGAGGCCTGATCCTAACATCTTCATGTTGCAGCATAAATCGATATTTAGCAGATCAGGTCATGTTTTTCCAATTGTATAATGCCCAGTTTATTTAAGCCCGTGCCCACTGTTGCTTCAAGTTCCATGCTTGGTTGACAGAATGAACCCTCATATGGTCAGCTCAGGCCATTATGGCCAAAAACCTTGATCTGCAGGATTTTATGCAACATACTGCGGTCATGCGATTGGTTGACTGGACAATTGCATGAATGGGCAGGTGTACAGGTGCTCCTAAGTGGCCGGTGATTATACTGTCAGTGGTTATTATTCTGTTCTAGTCAAAGGAAGCGGTTCAGATTAAGATGTGTTAACTGGAAGGACCTGTCATTTTGTCATTTTCATGAGTTCTTATTCCCAAATCATCCCAAATCAAGTCATTATTGCATTATAATAAACGAAAATAAAACAAAACAAAACAAAAATAAACATTGATACACATCTCAAATAATGTGTCTATTATTTATACCGATGGGGTATATTAAAAAATAATTAGATTTTTTTATTTAAAGAAAACGGGAAGTTCATCTGTGTTTTTTATTTATTTATTTATTTATTGGTACGGCCTAATGTTATTGCTGCTGCTGCTTAAAACGATGACAATAACGAGGTGATGCATTATTACCATTATTGTTATTATTATTATTATTATTATTATTATTATTACCATTATTATTATTATTATTATTATTATTATTAATATTATTATCAATATTATTATCATCATCATTATAATAATAATAATAATAATAATAATAATTATTATTATTATTATTATTATTATTATTATTATTATTATTGTCATGTCATTTTCTGAACCGCTTAATCCTAATTAGGGTCGCGGGGAGGCTGGCGCCCATCTCAGCCGACTCTGGGCGAGGGCAGAGTACACCCCGGACAGCTCGCCAGGCCATCACAGTATTATTATTATTATGCTACATAAAAAAATTTGTGCAAATATCATGTTTTATTTTTTATTATATTCTTGTTTCAATTCTTTTTTGATTCTAATTGTAATCATTCTGTTAAGCTAACAATTCGATTGCTGTGGATTTAACGGAAAATATAGCTAAATGTATTCTGTAGAACTTTTCAAACATTAATTTCTTGTTAATAAACGATGTAATAACCTCTTCCGTGAAACAATCGGAGCATAATATTATAGTCCTGTAATCCGAAATATTATTACAGCTGCCAGATGTAAAGCTGCACGTCACTGATTTTTACAGCACGTGAGTCCCCGAGTCCCATCACAGAGAGCGCGGTGGATGCTGAGAAGGTGAACACGTGCCCCGGGGCTCTTTCATACGGATCGGATCAGATGCGACGCTACCGCACAGCTTTCACGAGGGAGCAGATCGCCCAACTTGAAAAAGAGTTTTACAGGGAGAATTACGTGTCCCGTCCACGCAGATGTGAACTGGCGGCCGCCTTAAACCTGCCAGAAACGACCATTAAGGTAGAAGTGATAGAAGGCTCACGTGTAAAAATGTGAAACTAGATGAATTTCTCCTATAGTTTTTTTTATTTATGAATGTATTATGGTTTATTGGTTGTTTGAAATTTAGAATGATTTTACAGTTAACTTCTATTAATTTCCTATCATGTAATTATTTTCCAAAGCATCTTTCATTGTCCATTTTCAAATACACATTTTTAAAGAATAGAATAGCCTACGGAAGAACTATCGTGTTTTTATTTCAGGTCTGGTTCCAGAACCGGCGTATGAAGGACAAGAGGCAGCGGTTGGCGATGTCTTGGCCTCACCCAGCCGACCCCGCCTTCTACAGCTACATGGTGAGCCACGCGGGTAACCTGCCGTATTCGTTTTCGTCCCATCTCCCTGTGGGCTACTACTCCCCTCTGAGTGGCCTGGCCGGGAGTTCGGCCACCGCAGCTGGAGCTCCTGCGTTTGCGAACCATTTGCGCTCATTGGACACTTTCAGACTCTTTTCTCATCCATATCCACGACCCGAGCTGCTTTGCGCGTTTCGGTACCAATCGCTGTACGCAAGCGCAAGTCACGCCCTTAGTCCCAGTGGAAGCGCGTGCTCATGCCTTGCTTGTCAATCAAATGGAAACGCGCAGAGGACGCCGACAAACGCAGACATCACGTGCTCGCCCACGAGCAGAGACGACACTTTCCTTATGTTCTCGCCAACCGTTCTCAACAAGACGCCGCCCTTCGCTCTTGATCAGAGGGAGCAAGTACCGTTGAACAGATAGAACACACGAAGACAGTCCTGGACCTTTTTTATTTTTCACTATACCACAAGTTAATAGAATGAATTATTTAAGAGAACGCATCATCCAGTTGCACTTATTCGAGTTAAATAAACAAAATTGAACTTAATCAACATGGTCCCCAAAAGTGGAAAGGCTGAAGCACAATTTACTATAATTTATAAAAGTATTTCATGACATAACTAATAAACCCACATGCGGCATAAGGTGTTTTTTCTTTGCTTTTTCTTTGTTTTTAATTAAAGGACATTTGTTATCCAGTTAAGTCCAGATGGCAGACGGAATCTTTTTGTAGATCCGAAAAGCAAATTATGTGTTTGTGTGTGTTGGGGGGTTGAGAGAGAGAGAGAGAGAGAGAGAGAGAGAGAGAGAGAGAGTAAGCTAGAAAAAATGATTAAAAAAAATAATGTATGGTTACTCAGAAATTAAAAACAAAACAAAAAAACAAAAAAAACAAAGCCCTCATACTTGAATTCCATTTGAGTTCCATTAGCTTACTGTGATAGCCACTTCAAGTTTGTCTAATTGATCATTAGAAAACTCTTTTGAATTATGTCAGCACAAATGATTTTTTTTTTTTTTTGTGCTAAATTGCCCTTCTTTAGTTGAACAGCTGAAGAATCATCATTTTGTGGGTTTGGTTATAGACTCAAAATGTCCAGAAAAAGAACTTTCTATTGAGATTTGTCAGATTTGACAGAATTTGTATTTGTATCTGAGAAATGAAGGCTAGGCCATATGAGAAACTGCCCAGAAGCACTGATCTCATATAACAGTGTGTACTACTCCCTTCACAGAACAGCACAAACTGGCTTTAACCAGGATATAATGAGAAGTCTGAGGCCCCGGTGCACGAGTGAGCAAGAGGAAAAGTACATCAGAGTCCCTAGTTTGAGTAACAGATGCCTGACAGGTTCTCAGTTGGCAGCTTCATTAAATAGTACTCACCAAAAGCAGTCTCAAGTTCAACAGTGAAGAGGTGACAGTTTGACCATTTTAAAATATCAGTTCATCCAATAGACAAATGTTATAATTTTTGATAAATTTGCTTTCCAATTTGCAAAATTTTGCACAATACTGACCAGGCCTATCTACATTATTATTGCTGAAAAAATAATTATGTGAAATCATTTAGGTGCCAATGAGTAATGTACTTATATTTTTATATATTTAATATTTTTATCTGTTCCTTGGTATTCCACAATGCTAATGTTATCCCGAAGAGAAAGTTTTTATACAGAACAAACTAATGATATATGTTTTTGATGCTTATGAAGTCCCATATTCTCTTTCTCTCTCTCTCTCTCTCTCTCTCTCTCTCTCTCTCTCTCTTTCTCACTCTCTCTCTCTCTCTTTGACAGTAGAAAGAGCAGAATGGTAAGATGAAGTGGTAAGATTGATTATTTATATGGATTTGTCCTGTATTTGGAATGCATTTTAAACCTAATATTGTATTGCTGGAATAAACATTCCATGGACAGCTTCTCTTCACTCTCTATCCAAACAACAACTGGGAACAATCCCAGAGACACTCTACCAATATCAGATCAGAAGTTACTTATGCTTCAATTAAAATAAGTTGTATGCAGCTAAATGTTTTTAACTTTTCTAACTGTTTAACTTGCTTTCAAATATCGGCGTGCATCCAGGCTACATTTGAGCATCGGAAATGTGTACAATACAAAAAGAGCATCCCTTGCCTGATACACACATCTACATTGAAGCAGGTTTCGGCCTGTGCATCGCAGAGGGCCCTGAGTCCGATAGGGACTGTGCTATCAATCTCTCACTGTGAAGTGATAGCTTTATTAAGTGTATCTTGTAGGTTGGACCAAGTATACTAAAATAATAAAAAAGAATTTATGCTGCCCGTTGACATGAGCTGAACTTCTGAAAAAAAAAATATACAGTGGGTTACTGCAATTCCTTTTCTGCAAAAAAATAAAAATAAAAAAATAATAAAATAAATCTTTATTAGAATAGAAATAATTGTACACTGTGATAAAAAATTTAATTAAAAAAATATTGTTTTCCCTTCTTTTTGAGGAAAATCACCAGAATTCCTGGCAACTCTCTATGTGGAACATTCGATTTTAATATGCTTTATAGGAGTACTTCACATAGAGTCAAATTGCTTTTTCTGCATTTTGAAAATATCTATTGCTAGCATAAGCATTTCTTGTGATATCTTATGCTAGCATAAGCATACATAGGATATTTTAATTAGCAGAAATGATTTGACTCATCAGTCATAATTCATGATTCATTATTTTTTGTATCCATTTCAATAAAGTTTAAAAGCAAAAAAAATTAAAATAAAAACAAGAAAATTGCTAATTTTTAGCAGCCTTACTTAGCACTGCATCCAGATTTTCCATGAGGGTTAATTCGGGCAGGGTATCTTTTGTGACACTGTGTTTTGGGTAGCATAAAGCTCCAGGTAGTGTTCTATGCAACATTTCATCTGACTGGTTTGGTCACTTTTACCACACCTGTCTTGGACTTGAGGGGAGCCTTCTTGGTGATTGAGGGACTAGTTGCCTTTTTGATGCTACTGAATACACCTCTAATGTCACCAGTGTTGACTGCAGATTGGATGCTCTTGCACAGATTAAGCCAGTAGGTGTTAGCACAGCGTTGTGTACTCTGCTGAGCTTTGCTCCTGGTGATCCTGAGATCTTCATTTATCTTTGTGCTGGGGTCTGTTTTGTTGTTTAGATGGTTTTTCCTTTTTGCCTCTATCAAGGGCCTAATTTCCAACCAGTTCTCCTCAAACCAGTCAGCGGTCTTTCTTTCACTTTGCCCAAAAGACGAAAGAGCAGAGTTATAGATGGACTCATGTAAGTGGTTCCATATGGCCTCTGGAGAATTCAGTACATTAGAGGAATAACTTAAGGTCCCTTCTAGATGTGTTTGGAACGCCTTAGTTTTGGCTTTGACAGATGAAGCAGTGTTAATAAATGGCTGCCCTTTGGATTTGGGACAATATATTTTCTTGGGTTTCAACTTCACTTTTGACATTACAAGAGAATGGTCTGTGTCACAATTACTCTAGTAGCTACCAGTGTGAAGAACTTTCCACAGCTTTTTCCTCCTTGTCAAATCCAGATGATGCCAGTGGCTTGATTGGGGATGGCAACAAAAAAAATTTTTTACCATTAAAATAGCTGTTGGTGTGGTAGCTGGTAGTGTGGTAGCAGCACAGCTTCAAGACTCTTTGTGAAATTCTCAGTGATGCTTTCCACCCCATGCCGTCCTATGCATGTGGGTCAGGCTTCTGTGTATGCACCTACATACTTCATGTTTCCAAGGATGTATGAACGCTCCGTTCTGGGTACCTCAGATATTGCTTTGTCAAAGGAACCATAAAACGGATCCTTGCAGTTTTGACTTGAGTTGATTGTTGGTGCATATACACTGAAGATATTGTCTATTCTACTTGTGGTGGAGAGACGAGGGGTGAGGATACTTTCCAGCCCTTTGTTTGGAGGCTCTTCAGCAGGTAAAAGAGGGTTCTTAACAGCAAATCCTCCCCCATGCTCTAGGGGGTCGCAATGTGATTTCCCCTTCTAGAAAAAGGTACAGCTTGCTTCCCTGATTTTACCACTATCAGCCAGCCTCTTCTCTTACAAACAAGCAATGTTTAGTCTTGCAAGCTCTGAGTCAATAACAACAGTTTTCCCTTCCTGGACGATTTTCCTAGTCCTTTACACCCAATAAGACTCACAAACTGAGGCGGGATAGCACCTTATTGGCCAGGGGCTGCCTAGCTTAATGCAGGGAGTAGGCATCCATTGAGATTACGAAGATGTCTTCCACTGTTGAAGATAGCTTCTTGCGCTCCTACCTACCTTATAAGATACAGCTTTAACTGGTGTCTGCCATATTCAGTGTTGAAATTGACACCCACAGTATCACTGGAGTGGCCTCTCCAGGTTCCTGCTAAGTCTGGGTAGGAAGTTAGGGAGTCCTGATCTGCTCACACATTAGGACCCCCTCTCAGCCTACCTGGTAAAGGACCAAGAGAAAGGTTGAAATGACAGTTTGGCTGCAGTGGGCAAACAGGCACTACTTTGGCTTTTCTGTCAGGGTTATGCTCCCTTAGCCATTGTATTACTGACCACAAGGCAGAGATTGCTATTTAATCCATAGCTGGGAGTCTGGTTCATGGGCACCATGGCATGTCCACATGCCTGCGGGTCTGGGGGCCACATATCTGGGGGCCAGACTACCTCTGAGTCCTGTGCAGTTCAGCCTGAGACCATAGGGTGCTTAATTACTGTGTGACACCATGAGGAGGTCCTACCATCAGGCTG
Organism: Neosilurus mollespiculum; assembly: GCA_030014195.1. Taxonomy (NCBI): domain Eukaryota; kingdom Metazoa; phylum Chordata; class Actinopteri; order Siluriformes; family Plotosidae; genus Neosilurus; species Neosilurus mollespiculum. The sequence goes on from JAQMYF010000001.1 coordinate 35,109,743, forward strand.
ACTGGTGGAGCGGCCATGAACTGGCAAGAGAGACTTACTAGCAAGTGGTACTATCTGAAATCTAAAGTGATAAGCAACTAACCTACTAACAC
>JAQMYF010000001.1:35109934-35120321 GCA_030014195.1 Neosilurus mollespiculum
AAGTTTTTCCGCATCATGCATTGACATCATATTTCTTATTTTAGCAATATTTCTGAGATGAAAGAAGGCTATCCGAGAAAATATTATCTACATGAGCTTCAAATGAAGGACCAGGGTCAATAATTACTCCAAGGTTCTTAACTGCTACACACGACGAAACCGAAACACCATCCAAATTTACTACATAATCAGAAACCTTATTTCTAGCTGCCTGTGATCCAAGTACTAGTACTTCTGTCTTATCAGAGTTTAGAAGAGGAAGTTAGTAAGCATCCAGTCTCTAATGTCCTTTACACAAAGCACTCCATTACCCTCAGGCCATCCAGGTGTCACTCGCATCCACAAATTCATGAAAGAAAAATGGTGGCCACAGATGAAGGAGGATGTGAAATGGCACATTAAACCATGTGCAGACTGTGCAAGCTCCAAGGTGGGGGCAGCTGTAGTCTAATGGTTAGAGAAGCGGCTTCAGGATCAAAAGGTCACTGGTTCGATTCCCGAACCAGCAGGACAAATGTGTGGTGGTGGGGGAGTAAGCTGTACCTTCCCTTCCTCCACTTTCATGGCTGAAGTGTCCTTGAGCAAGACACCTAACCTCCATCTGCCCTCCAGATGCCCCAATGTATGGCAGCCCACTGCTTCGAGTGTGTGTGCTGATTTTGGATGGCTTAAATGCAGAGGCAATAATTTCCCTTGTAGGATTAATGCAGTATATAAAAAAAATCAAAAAAGGTGCCTTGCAACCTCCCCAGCGGTAAACTCATTTCCATGCCCAGAAGCATGTCCGCACCTAGCTAAAGACTTTTCATTGACCTTCTTGAATCACAAGGCTTCACCGCCATCATGGACATTAGTGATAATTTCTCGAGTTTTTCCCACCTCATTTCTTTCCCAGGCTACCTACAGTGTTGAACAGCTCTTCAACAACATATTAAAAATTTGACATTCCAGAGGACATACTGGCCTGGTTGTTCAGTTCACATCATGTGTGTGGAAAGCCTTCATGGAGAAACTGGGCATTATGGTGAGCTTGACTTTTGGGTATCATCCAGAAGCCAATTGAATGGTTCATTCATGTGATTGGGAGATTCATTTATACCTACTGCTCTGACTCTTCTCACAACTGGGCACCCTTCCTTAAGCTGAATATGCCTAGAACTTGTTACACCACTCAACTTCTGGCTTAATGGTGTTTCGGTGTATACTAGTCTACTGAACGCCACTGTTTCTGTGAAACACCCAGGTAATTGACACCCCAGCAGTGGGCAAATAATTCAATAGTGTGAAGCAGGTATGGGAACAAACCCACCAGAGGGTCAAAGTCATCCCTCTCAGCATAAAGCCAAAGCTGAAAAAATGCTGATCAGAAGCTTCAGTGGAAACTTCTATTTATTCACCTGCAACTTAGAGAATTATCCTGATGGCAAAAAACTCAGTGGTAGATACATCAGACACCTATAACGCATCAACAAAATCATTTATCGTCTTGCTGTACCACCTCACAATTGCCTCTCATCTTTCTTTTGTGTCTCCCAGCTTAAGTCTGTCCAGGACAGCATGTCACACCAGCACTGACACCACCATGAGCCTCTACACAGAAATGGACAGCCTGCCTATAAAGTAAGCTCTCTGCTGGACTCTCGAGGCAGACATAAGTAGGGACCATGAATATGTCATAGACCGGGAGGTCTATGGTCCTGAAGAACAGTGAAAGACACCTGCCAAACGCATCCTTGACTCTCTACTCATCCAGGACGTTCATGTACGACATTCAGACAGGCCATTCTAGGTGTCATCCAAATAGGAAAATTACTTCTGGTGGTTATGGTGTGGGTGTGGGTGTGTGGGGGCATGTCTGTCACAGCCTCCCTGAACTCTAGTAGGTCTATATTCTTTACCTCTCATCATGCACCTCACTGATATCAGTCACCTGACTTTTGACCCTGTCTCTACTCACTGGCAATCACATACACAATATAAGCACCTAGTTCACAAGCAAACCTTTTAACTAATATATAGCAAGCCTTAATATCTTATTGCATGAATAGACTTTGCCTAACTATTTATGATTCTTTGCCTAGCCTCTGACTTTGAACTACTGTCTATGATCCTTGCGTGTGTCTGTACAAATTGTGTACACAAACAAGGAATTTGACTGGTTTAGCTTTATATACTGTATAGACAAACATTTATAAATGCAAATAAGACTTATACAAAAATTAAGGCAAATAAGGATAAATATAAAGTGAAGAAATAAACTGTAAGGAATATGTTCACAAATGTAAAAAGTGAGGAGGTCATATAAAATTTACAGAATAGTGCAAAAATTGTCAATGAGATTGAGTGCAAACCAGTGTTGGTCTTGTACCTCAATGGAATGAGCTGGTGATGATTGTCCTGTGAATGTGCCTCAGTCATATACATGTGTCATATACCTTGGGAAAAAATTAAGAAGAAAAATTAATACCACTTATAATGGGAATAGTCCAATAAAAAAAAGTGTATTTAAAAATGTCAGCATTACAATGTACCTTTTCAGTATCATCTTCTAGATAATTAAGAGCATTAGCTGTTCCAGCAGCATGCACTTCTTCATTATTATCCGGGATTGATGGTCTTTGATCTCTTTGTTGGGTACTGGTGTGTTTTGCTTGTTGGGGATGTTCAGTGGCTAGTGACCGCCTAGCTGGCTTAAATATTGAATTCATTTTGAAGTGTAAGTACTACTGAAGTTCCACATTAGATTTTATTTTCAACCTATCTGAGGTCCATCAGTAACAAGTTTTATGGAATATTGCATTGTTGCTGTACCAATACTAGAGCTCATTTAGAGCACCAAGAGAAAGAAAGGCAAATATAAAATAAACTAGAGATGTATCATGTTAATTGGGGCATATATGATACGAATTATTTTGAAGGTATTGCATTATTAATATATTTTTAAAGTGGTAGACATGGTTTAATTATATGTACAAAACTCATGGATATCAATAGGAGTCTGCTAAATCGTCATTAGCTGGCATTATGTTTTTCTACAGAATCATTTTGAAACAACAGGATTTCATTTTTTTAAATATATATTTGCATGACCCCTCCATACAGCGAAATTTAGCCTCTGTCCCTCTCTGTGCAGCAGAAATACATGGAGGAATCCCTCATGCAGAGCTATATCAGACCCGCCCATCAAGGGCCACCAGTGGCATGTTTTTCAATGAGAATAAAAGGGGAGGTCTCTGTCTCTGCATTGACTACCAAGGACTAAATCAGATACATGTCAAATATACTTAGCCATTATCCCTTGCCCCATCACCACTGGAACGGCTCTGAGACCATCATCTTAACCAAACAAATTTTACACAGTGCCTATAACTTGGTCCATATCCAACATGACATCACAAAATCTGTGGCTTCATGCTCAGGGCATGCACACTCCAAGGTGCCCTGGACATTGCCCAGCAGAAAACCCATGTTTCTCCCCATGCCACATTGCCCTTGACTTGACCACAGACATTCCCAAATCCAGTGGTTTCACTACCATCAATGTATTCAGTGACTGGCATTTAAATTTCTTGCACCCCATGACCTTCCCTGTACCTTCCCGCAGCCTTGTTCAAATCATGTGTAACAGAACTTCAGGATACACAAAGACAGTGTGAGTGATCAGGATGTGCAGTTCACAATGTGTGTGAGTGTGTGTGTGTGTGTGTGTGTGTGTGTGTGTGTGTGTGTGTGTGTGTGTATTGCTCATGGAAAAGCTGGAACCAACAGCCCACTGTAAGAAACTCAACCCTCGATTCATTGTTCACTACAAGATAATGAAAAACATTAACAACCTCAACTACCACCTTGGCACGAAATTAAACCATTCACACGATATTTTCTCAATGGTATTTCCACTGGATAGAAATTAAAATTTAAGTATAGAAGGCAGTAAAAGGCAACCTTATGTTCTAGGCTGTTGTTTGTAGAGAAGGAAGGCAAACTGTGTTTCTGACCTAGACAAGTAAAAAGGTAAGTACTGTCTGTGTCTCCTAGATACACACACAACAGAGAGAATCTCAACACAAATCTCAGGTATGTCCTTGGTGAATTTTAGGGCCTTCTGTTGATGGAAGGATGGCTCAAGATAAAGTAACAAAGAATAAAAAAAGGTTTTAGAGTGATGTTCTGTTTGTGATGATTGTCTATTGCTAAGTTGAACAGACTCTTTACTTTAAGTAGGTTAATGGAACTTTTATGAGTCCTTCTATAATCAGGTAACCTCTGGTTTCTCTCTCTCTCTCTCTCTCTCTCTCTCTCTCTCTCTCTTTCTCTCTCTGTGTTCTTGCACTTGAGGTATTCAGACAAAAAGCCTCAGCTATATTTGCCAATACTTCACAAAATCCCTGTACACTACCCTAATCTTTGCTGTTTTAAGCTCTTGCATGTTTTAAGTTTATTTCGGAGTGAAAGCATTCACCTAACCACATTAAATAATAAACAAATGACTAGCTATAATGATTTGTTTATGGTAGGCACATATATCGTATGTTAAGCTACTATTAAATATGGCTTTCTTTTATATTTTTCAAAAAATAAAAAAATTATACATCCAAGATTGTCAGAAAGATATAATCCCTGATAGTATTGGCACAGCATGACCAATTCTTTTATTATACACTGAAAGGATTTAGGTTTGAGATTAAAAGTTGAATATGAAATGATCGACCAGGAATTCAGCATTAATTTCCTGATACTTAGATTTAAATGCTACTCAACCTAGAACAAGGCTCTTCTTTGAACCCAAAACATAGCAGCTCATGGATGAATTTAGGTAAGGTGTCATGGCCACTATGGTTCGATCTCCTATAAAGATAGGGTGAGAGTCATTCAGGAGGCATTGAAAGGAGCCAGTTGAGGTGGCTCGAGCATCTGATTAGAATGCCTCCTGAACGCCTCTCTGGTGCGGTGTTTTGGGCATGTCCAACTGGGAAGAGACCCTGAGGTCGACCCAGAACATGCTGAAGGGACTACGCCTCTCAGGTGGTCTAGGAACGCCTTGGCGTCCCCCTGACAGAGCTGGAGGATGTGGCAGGGGAGAGGGACATCTGGACCTTACTGCTTAGGCTGCTGCCCCCGCAACCCAACCCTGGAGCAAGAAGAAGACGATGATGATAATAGAAATAAATGATCGATGATAGATGATAAATGTCATAGCTGCTTCTGAAACAGTCTCCCTTACCTTTACTGATGTTAGAGCTGGTGGTGGCAGAAGAATGACTTCAGAAATCTACATAAACATGTGCCAAATTATCGGAAATGCTGTACATCCAATCTAAAGAGGAGGAAATCCGTCATGCAGCAAGACAATGATTTGAAACACACCACAAACACAACAAAGGATCATGGTGGAAAGTGAAATCACTAGACATTACTAATCATGCATTTCACAGAGTAAACAATGGAGAAAACCTCTCCAAAAACAAATTTACACTGTACAAAGTATATACTAACAATATCGCCTCATAATATAAATTTCTTCTCAGTGCTTCTTTCTCATCAAAAATATCTGCAGTGTTAAGCAAAGGAGAGGAAAAGGTGAGCAAAGCCTGAAGTACAGAAGCACACACACACGCAAAAACACACATACAAACACACACACGCATGCACACACACACACACATGCGCACACACACACACACACACACACACACACACACACACACACACACACACACACACATCTAGGTGAAAAATAGTCTTACTAAAGGCCTTAACTCATCATAATCACCTTTATTCACTTCCATCATAGTACTGTCAATAGTAATCATGTAGCCATCAGGAACAGTATGATGGAGCACTAAGCATCTGATGACACATAAAATCATAAAACAAAAATAAAGTATGGATTTTTTTTTTACTAATAATTTATGGTTGTCCCACACTCCAGTAGCTTATTTACATGTAATTAACTGGTTGATATTACATTGTTTATTATTTTAAATACATAATTTAGGTGTAAGCAACCAAAAAAGGGACTTTAACATCATACACACAATTACACTCACACCTGCTCTCACTCCATAAAGAGTAATCAATACTGGCTGCACTCTCTTACTCTCCCGACTTTTCCCCCTTTTCCCATATTTAAAAAAAAATTTATTCCCTCTTTTAGCAGTAACTTCTTCCCATGCAAAAATGATGTGGAATAAAATATTGTGATATGCAGCGTCTTCTTCTCAGACCGTTTGAAGATATTAATCAATATTGATCCTAAATGAGAGTGAAAAATGACAGGGAGCTAATGCAAGAAAATTGAGTGTGAAAAGGAGGGGACTGGAGGTAAGGTGCCTTCTCCATCTGATGTGTGACAGAATCAATGCACAGAATGAGAATGGTTTCTTCAAAAGGAGTATATATATCACTATTAGGCACATAGGCGTGTGTGTGTGTGTGTGTGAGAGAGAGAGAGAGAGAGAGAGAGAGAGAGAGAGAGAGAGAGCGAGGATTGAATACTCATTGAACATCAAATCCAAGATGGCAACCATGAAATCTGCATGGGAAAATGATCCGTTTAGGAATTTATTCACTTGCATTTTTTTGAGTCATGAATGACTAGCTATTTATTTTATATAGGCTGCCGCCACCTAGTGGAAGGATGATGATTAGGTTTCATGGTAATGGTCAATGCAAAGAATGTATGACAATCATATCCTTCAAAAGCCACATAAAATGAGTTGACAGGACGGATTTGGTCCGCAGGCCTTGAGTTTGACACCTGTGACCTACAGTATGTGTTATTTTACCATTATTTTAGAGAGACCAGTACTAGAGAGACTTATAGCAGCCAGTATTTTAGGCTAGAAATAATTTTAGAGCAGCACGTATTTTGAAGCAGCAATTATTTTAGAGTGGCCAGAATTCTAAAGTAGCCATTATTTTTAAGAAGTCAGTATTTCTGGTTAGCCATTATTTTAGAATAGAACTTATTTTAGAGTAGCCAGCATTTTAGAGATGCTATTATTTTAGAGTAGTCATTTAGAGAGCGGCCAGTGTCGTAGAGCAGCTATTGTTGTTGAGTGACGAGTATTTTAGAATAGCTGGTAATTTTAAGCAGCCAGTATTTCACAGAGTAGCCATTATGAGTGGCAAGACATTTAGAGCTGTCATTTTTTTTTAATAGTAGCCAATAGTTAACAGTGGTCAGTATTTTAAGCAGCCTTTATTTCAGTGCAGCTAGTACTCAGAGCAGCCATTATTTTAGAGTAGCCAGTACTTTCACATTACAAGTACTCATCTGAAATTCAGCAAACCCAGTTTGGTTTCATGAAAGACAGAGGTATGAGAAATGTTTTTCTCGTCATGCGAATGTTTGTCGAGAGCGCCATGCAACAACAAGACATCAATTACCAGAAAGTGATCGACAAAGTCTGGCAAACCAAACTTTTCAAAAGGATCTCCAGGAATAATATTGATGACAAAAGAGATGTGAGTCATTCGATCCGTCTATTATGACCAACTTGGAGCAGTCTGTTTGCCAGATGGAACAACAAACTGTTTCCCAATAAAAACAGGGGTGCATCAAGGTTGTGTCATATCACCAGACCTCTTTAACTTGTAACCCAGTATTTTGAAGTAGCCATTATTTTAGAGTTGTCAGTTTTTAGGACAGCTTGTATTTAAAGTAGTCATTCATTTTGAGCAGCCATAATTTTAGATATGTTCTAATTTTGGAGCAGTTATACTTTTAGAATGCAATAGCAGCCATTATTTTGGAGCAGCCATTATTTTAGTGTAATAATTATTTTAGAGCAGCCAGTATTTTATAGCAGCCAATATCTTGAAACAGCCAGTATTTTAGAGATGTCAGGAATTTTACAGCCCAAGTACATCATGTTTAACTAACCATTTTGCCTAGTCCAAACAACAATTTTTTGGGAGTCTTGTAATGCTTTCTGTATTGCCATCCAATGCATTTGGATGCTTATTCCCTTCTGCAACACAAAATTTTCATGACTGTTATCAAAAACGAATTTCAGTTGCAAACAGTTAAAAAATACCATTAAATTGTAAATAAAAATGACCTTAACATAAGGTTACCGACATCCTAACAACAGTAAAAACTATAGGAATTGAGACATAACGTGGCCATCCCTCAAAATTTTACGGGAATGGAACCTTACCTTGATGAATCGCGCACCATGCTCAATGGCTTGTCTGGCTGAGAGCTTTCCTGGTCACTTACAATCACAAGGTGAGAGTGGCAAAAGGTGGGCAAGGATCAGAATTCCATGTCCCAATGGTCCCTATGGTCACGAGCATTGGGTAGTGACCAAAAGAACAAGACTGCAAATACAAGTGACTGAAATGAGCTTCCTTCGCAGGGTGGCAGGGCTCACCCGTAGAGATAAGGTGAGAAGTTATGTCATCCGGGAGGAGCTCGGAGTAGAACCGCTGCTCCTACGTGTTGAGAGGAGCCAGTTGATGTGGCTCAGGCATCTGATTAGAATGCCTCCTGAACGCCTCCCTGGTATGGTGTTTTGTACATGTTCAACTGGGAAGAAACCCCGGGGTTGACCCAGAACATACTGGAGGTACTACGTCTCTCAGCTGGTCTGGGAATGCCCTGGTGTCCCCCGAAAGAGCTGGAGGAAGTGGCTGGGGGTCTACTGCCCCCGCAACCTGACCCTGGAACAAGCAAATGAAGATAAAGATGAAGGATCAGAATTGATGACATATCACTGCCCCATCCTAAAATGAACACAAAGTAAAAAATCTGTGAACAATTTTGACTGACAACTGACGGTCCTTTTGTTTTGAATTTTCATTCACTAAGAGTGCAGAAAGCATAATACCTAGTATATTCATTCATTCATTCATTCATTTCCTGAACCGCTTAATCCTAATTAGAGTCGCAGGGAGGCTGGCGCCCATCTCAGCCAACTCTGGGGGAAGGCAGGGTGCACCATGGACAGCTCGCCAGGCCATCACAGGGCCAACACACAAACCATTCACACTCACACTCACACCTAGGGGCAATTTAGAACAGTCACTCAACCTACTGTGCAAGGTTTTGGACATTATTTTTAAAACAGGTAAAAATATTTTCTTTTAAAACAACCGTTATTTTAGATTGGTCAATGTTTTCAAAACGTCAGTATTTTGGAGGAACCATATTATTATTATTGTAGAGTAGCCAATATTTTACAAAAGCTATTTTTTTGAACATTCAGTATTTTTTGTTTAAGTAGTGTGATGTCCCGCCGTAGGATTTAGCGGACAGAGATCCGATCAACCAAGTGCTGAAGTCACAGGAGCTACAGATCCAAGCCCATGAGACCCAGCTATCTACCATAGCCACGGGAGTGCAGGAGCTCGCGGACCGCCAGGACCTGTTTCAACAGGACGTGTGCGCGCAGGTGAATCTGCTGAGTGTGCAGCTGCACCAGATAACCGCGAGTCTGGAGCGACTGCTTTCACCTCCGCCAACCATGCCGGCGTCCCCCCCGCCGGCCACCACCCTGCCTCCAGTAACCCTCCCGCCTCGTCCCGTTCACCTAGCCCCGCCCGATAAGTATTCGGGAGAATCCGAGAGGTGCTGCTCCTTCTTAGTTCAGTGTGAGCTGCACTTCCAGAATGATCCAGCCGCCTTTGCCTCCAAACAGACTCAGGTGGCGTTCATGATTTCCCATCTGTCAGGAAGAGCGGCGGCATGGGATACAGCGGAATAGGCTCGAGGTGCATCGGTATGTCAAAGTTGCCAGGTATTCACGGAAACACTTACCCACATGTTCGATCACTCCTCCCCGGCTTCCAGGGCACTGCTCGGACTGAGACAAGGTTCTCGGAGGGTGATTGATTATGCCATCGAGTTCCGCACTCTGGCCGCCGACAGCGGCTGGAATTCCGTGGCCATTAAGGACGCCTTCGTCAGTGGGCTCGGCGAATTTGCCAGCCAATTTGAGGACCTAGTTGACCTGGCGATCTGTATCGATAACCGGCTTCAGGAAAGGGAGTCGGATCGGCGCCGAGCCCCTAGGGGGACCTTCGCGCGCCGAGAGTTTCACCCGGGGTCACTGGTGTCTTCGCCGCCTAGCGCGGAGCTAGCGCCCCCTCTCGTTCTGGAGGAGCCCATGCAGTTAGGACGCGCCAAGTTAAGCCCGGAGGAGCGCCAACGCCACCAGAGGGTGGGTGCGTGCTATTACTGTGGGCAAGCCGGCCATTGAGCAGATTCTTGTCCGGCCAAGGGATCCGGTTCACTGGGCTTAAGGAGTGGTAAGCAGAGACACATGCACACATTTTTCCCCCTCCCACATTGACGGCTGTATCTTTGCTAATCAAGGGCAAAGCTATTTCCATCCAGGCATTCATCGATTCGGGGGCCGATGAGAACCTGATGGATTATTCT
>JAQMYF010000001.1:35138259-35149821 GCA_030014195.1 Neosilurus mollespiculum
GCAGGCGGAAACCTCCCCCTGAGAGCCGTCTGGTGCCACCCACCAGTCCCCCGCCACCACCCGAGATGGTGGAGGATAGCACAGCCTACCAGGTCAAGAGTCTTCTGGCGGTACGCAAGAGGGGTGGGGGGAGACAGTTCTTGGTTGACTGGGAAGGTTACGGTCCCGAGGATCGCTCCTGGATACCAGCAAGCTCCATCGCCGACCGCACCATAGTCCATGAGTTCTACAGACAGCATCTGGAGATACCGGAATCGTCAGGAGCCGGTCCTAAGGGGGGGGGGGGGGTCTGTGAGGTCCCGCCGTAGGACTTAGGTCATGTCTGTCTGTTTGATCTCCTTTCCCATGTGTGTGTTTTCTAATTACAGGCTCCGCCCTGATTATCCCACCTGTTCCTCATCCCGTTGAAGGATAAAAGGCCCGCTATTCCTTGTTCCCGGGCAAGATCGTCTTGTGCCGTCATAGCGAGAGGACGTATCTCAGTGTACGAACCGCGATCCAGCCTACCGTTCATAGTGTTCATGTACCACGTTAGCCGTGTTCCTAATAAAAGACCCCTGTTTTCACTTTATCTTGTCGTGTCTGTCCTGCATTTGGGTCTATCAGTTCATGGTACCAGCGTAACAGCACATTGTCATTTTAGTATCATAATTTCACATGGTCACTTTTCAGTATCATCACTGCACATGGTCACTTTTCATATGTCGCAACTGTCACTTTCTGCTGATGTTTTTTGTTACTGTTTGTTACTTATTTATTGTTTACTGGATAGATTATGTTGTTTGTATATTTTTGTATATATTTTTAGAATACTTATTTTTTCTTATATTTTTAGTTAATATAGCTTTATTTCCTTCCTACTTTTTGTTAAATATATGCATAGTCTGAGGAGTGATTCAGAATATCATTTCACTGCAGGTTGTATGTGATAAATAAAATTCTTGAATCTTGTATCTTGAATATGTAGTTCACACACGATATTTAAAGTGTGGTCATGCTTCTTTGTTTAAAAAAATAAAAGAAAACAAAGAGTGTGTGCCCAACTTTACCTAACAATTAGAATTTTCAACTTACAGCAAAAAGGTCCTGGGTTTTATTCAGGTACGCTTGTTTCCTCCCAAAGTCAAAAGACCATATTAGTTTAACTGGCTGTTCTGAACTGCCCCTAAGTGTGAGTGTGAATGTTTGTTTGTGTGTTGGCCTTGTAATGTACTGGTGAGCACTTCGGGGTTCCCCTGCCTTTGTCCAGAGTCAGCTGGGATTGGGTCAAGCTTCCTTGTGCCCTAAAGGGGATTAGCATTACAGAGAATCAATGAATGAATGTATTAATTGATAAATGAAATATATTTGCTGCACTTTTGTGAAAGCATGCTTGGTGCAGGGGTAAAACTAAAACTTTTAAGACTAAAATTTTTAATGGTCCAAGTACATACGAAAGCAGCTGATTGGCCTCTGAGCAATATTCTCAACATTTCTGTCTGATTACCATGAGTCTACTTTATAAACAATCCAGTTTTAATGTATGATACAACCCAACTAAAATTTAACAAAACTAGTTATCCAGCTTGTTATTACCCAAGGATTTTATACATGTGTTTTCAGCATGTATAATTTAAGTCGAGGTTACATTGCTTTGTGGCCAGATTTTTCACAAAGTCACTCATTTTGACTGTTTAACTTTTACAAACTGTTTTAGTTTATTGTGTCTGTTCATGATCTTTATCAGAAAGGTCTGACAACTTTCATGCATCCATTATCAGTACCACTTAATCATCAGGGTCATGGGGAAGCTGCAGCCAATCCCATCTGACTTCACATAAAAGGTGGTGTTATACCTTGAACACAGGACTAACACAGACATAAACACCCATTCACTCACATTCACAGCTATGGGGATTTAAAGTAGCTAGTTGCGCTAATGTACATGTCTATGGACTGTGGGAGGAAATCTGAGTGCCCAGAGGAAACCCATACAGCACTGGGAGAGTATCCACACAGAAAATGTCTTTGTCAGCCATGAGATTTGAATCCAGAACCTTCTTGCTGTGAGATGACAGTGGTAACTACTGAGTCACAGTAATACCCTATGAAAACTTAGAACCCCATTTTAATTATTAATAAAGTTGATTCAAACTTAATGCACATTCAACCAGTTCTAAACCTTCACACATGGTTGTTAAACCATAAGTCAGTGTATGGTGTGTCAGAGCATCTGAGACTACAGCTACATACATGCAATACACATCATGAGCATTGTTCATAAAGTTAAGGGCTGCACTTAAAAGCAGAAGATTAAAGAAATTTTAATGAGTTTTGTGCTGATTCAGACTGGGTTTGCCTGAATCTGTCTACAGACACAAACAGAGTGGCAGACCTGATAATAACATGCAAAACAAAACACTAAGAACTCTCTTAAAAGGTTGTTCTTTGATTGTGATGTTGAAAATAAGGGCATTATTAAAAATGTGTAAGTGTGTGTGGTTGGTTTGTCTGGAGCAGAGCTTGTTTAACAGGAAAGTGGAAAAGCAGGCAGACCACAATACTGGTGGCTCTGTGTTACAGACTGACATAATGCAAAAAAAAAAAAGGACACCCACTCAAACAACATGTACTAAATGCCAACTTTTGGAAGTTTTACGCCTCATGCTTGACTTCTTCACTAAGAATCCATACATAACAGAGGGATTGTGTGTGTGTGTGTGTGTGTGTGTGTGTGTGTGTGTGTGTGTGTGTGTGTGTGAATTTTGTGTGCATGTTGTGATCCTAGCCACTGGAAGAAATAGACAAAAAGTGGATTTATTATTTTTTTAATTTTAAAAACAAAACTGTAAACATTCAATATTTAATATATTTAAGATTCTAAACTATTTCTAGTCAGGTGACACCCTGATGGATTTGATCTGAAATGGATCATCAGGCTTTAAACAAAAGGAGTCCACACCAAACCCCGAGAAACTCTAACATTCATTTAAATATTTCAAAGATTCTTCCGTTCACTTAAGTTGTTGTCAGTAACATTGTAATAAAAATTGTTGCATTAAATTAGAAGAGAACATAAAACAAAAGCATTTTCAGTAATGATATTAGACTTTTGTGCCCTGCTCTGTGTGTGTGTGTGTGTGTGTGTGTGTGTGTGTGTGTGTCAGAGAGAGAGAGAGAGAGAGAGAGAGAGAGAGAGAGAGAGTACATATTTTGTAGAGAAAGTTTAGCACAGCTACAATTGTTGATAGAGGTGTCACTGTGAAACAAGATTAGATTCTTTTTTTTATTCCTTATTTGGTGGAATCGTCTTGTGTTCTTAAAGAAGCCCCTACTAGTGCTTTAATTTAAACATTTAACAATTTCAATACAGTTGTCTGTCCTTAGTTGATAGCATACATGTAGTACTTTTCATACTATGTATATTCATTTAAAACTACTGTTAAACAGACCAGTGACACATACTGTCACAATGTTTTCCATGCCATTTAAAAAGGAGCCTGTCCGGAGATCTCTGGCCAATGGCCATTATTCCTGCCTAAATAGATTTTTTATCTCCACAGAACCGTGATATACTACTTTCCCAGATCAGTTTGCTCATTGTTACAATTAAAGTAATATAACTTCCATCAAGTATATTTCTTTAACAATTGCTACTCTTATCTGGTCTCAGGTGAAACTGAGGGTTATTTTGATAGGCAGAACAACGTACCTATTCTGGCTGTTTGTACATTGTGTGTAATATACCCAAATACACAGGAATACATGAACATAAAAAATGTATGACTTATAGGTATAAGTTATACGTAGCAGTACACTTTCAGGTTAAATGATACCAAGTGTCCACGAATATTCCTTTAACAGGAGAACTCTGGTCATGTCTTTGTGTGTGTATATGTGTGTGTTTGAAAGTTCAGTCCTTGAAATCTGTGGAAGTAAATGTCCAGGTGGGGTCCTTGGTGGTACACATGTTCCTTAATCTTAGTTAATTAAGCTGAGAGAGTCCATCTTAAGGTTAAGTCATGAATTCCAAAGTCATTGTTTATAGCAGAAATGACCAGGGGTGACTGTTGTAAAACTGGTTCTTATCAGATTCGCAGCTCTCATCCGTGGACCCAAAGGAAGTCTAAACAACTCATTCAGGAGATTGGGGTTCCATCCCTTCATGTATTCTCAATTTGAAATCCCTTTGATGGGCCATCTGGCATGAAGGAGGGAAGCATTGTCCCTGTGTTAAGTGAAACTTTCATATAATTCTCTTTTGATGCATTGGATTTGTTTCAGCATGGAATCTGCATTTCTGTATCCTACAGGCATTTTTACACCCAAGCCTTCTGGCTCATCAGGCCGGTTATATTTCCGTAGCGTGAATCGACTAGCATTTCATCTCTTCCTGGATGGAACGCTAGTCCATTGCAGTTTACCTTCCCAGTATTTTTTTACTGATACTCATTTATACTACTCGAGGTACAGAGGCACACTTGTTGTTACCAAAAGGACCAAAGCCGTCTCTATTTTTTGAGGCGGCTAAGGTCATTTAACATCTGCCGAACACTGCTAAGGATGTTTTATGAGTCTGTTGTGGCCAGCGCTATCCTCTATACTGTTGCATGCTGGGGCAGCAGGCTGAGGGTTGTAGACGCAAACAGACTGAACAAACCGATCCGCAAGGCCAGTAACATTTCTGGGCTGGAGCTTGACTCTCTGATAGTAGTGTTGGAGAGGTGAATTTTGTCCAAAATAAAGATAATACTGAACAATACCTCCCATTCATTTCACAACCTGCTGATCAGTCACAGGAGCACGTTTAGTGAGAGACTGATTCCATCTAATTCTCCACTGAACGACACAGGAAATCATTCCTACCTGTGGCCAATAAATTGTACAACTCCTTCATATAGCAACAATATCCACTGTTATACACTTGCATTTCAAATTACTTTTACATACTGTTTATCATATTGACAATACTGTACATTTTACTCACTTGGCAGACTTCGAATGGACGGAATATGGACAGCTGTTTGTTTTCATTGCTTCATGAAGTTAAATACCCAAGTATTTTTAAATGACATATCAAAAACTCATAAATCTCACTAATTAACCTTTATTTAAAAAGTCAGACAGGTGGCACAGGAAATCAGTTAATATTGAAATATGAATGTACTGTAATATAGTTGTTTGAAAGTATGTATATACATCATTTATGTATATATTTTGAGCTTTATACTCTAACATGTGATAACAATAAATTGATCTTATGTAAAATTATTGCAATGTAATTAAAAAAAACGATTCCCTAAACTTAAAGTCAGATATGTCATTAACTAAAACGGCAAATAATAATACACCGCCATCAGATCAGCAACTAGTGAGTTTTAGCCCCATTCAAGAGACAGGACTAATGTTACTAATTTCTTCATTTAAATCATCAACCTGTGTGCTAGACCCAGTACCTACATGTTTCTTTAAAAAGGTACTACCAGAAATGATCAACCCTTTATTAAATGTAGTTAATTCTTCCCTTAGCACTGGTTATGTACCTAAATCCTTTAAACTAGCAGTTTTCAAAATTTGGATTATAAAACCTGACCTTTACCCATATCAGCTGTCCAACTATAGACCAAGATCAAACCTCCCTTTTATCTCCAAGATCTTAGAAAAAGCTGTAGCAAAGCAGTTATGTTCATATCTTTGTAGGAATAACATGAAATGTATCGTTCAGGATTTAGGCACCGCACAGAGACAGCACTCGTTAAGGTGATAAATGATTTACTGTTGGCCTCTGATCATGGCTGTGTCTCCCTGCTTATGTTACTTGACCTTAGTGCAGCCTTTGACACTATTGATCATACGATTCTGCTTGACAGATTAGAAAATGTTGTTGGAGTTAAGGGAATGACCCTCTCCTGGTTTAAATCTTATTTAACTTACCGTTATCAGTTTGTAGATGTAAATGGTGATTCCTCTATACGTTCTAATGTTAAGTTTGGCATTCTACAAGGTTCTGTCTTAGGCCTGCTGCTTTTTTCTCTATACATGCTCCCATTGGGTAATATTATTTGAGAACATGGTATTAGCTTTCATTGTTACGCTGATGATACATAGTTATATATTTCAGCAAAGCCAGATGAGAGACACCACATTAATAAAGTTGAGAATTGTGTAAGGAACATTAGACATTGGATGCTTACTAGCTTCCTCTTAATAAACTCTGATAAGACAGAAGTACTTGTACTTGGATAACAGGCAGATATAAATAAGGTTTCTGATTATGTAGAAAATTTGGATGGCGTTTCAGTTTCGTTGTGTGTAGCAGTTAAGAACCTTGGAGGGATTATTGACCCAGGTCTTTCATTTGAAGCTCATGTAGATAATATTACTCGGATAGCCTTCTTTCATCTCAGAAATATTGCTAAAATGAGAAATATCACTGCATGATGCGGAAAAACTTTTTCATGCTTTTATTACTTCAAGATTAGGTTATTTTAATGCGTTACTGTCTGGATGTTCTAATAGGTGCATAAACAAGCTCCAGTTAGTCCAAGAGTTCTTACTAGAACCAGAAGACACAAGCTTATCACCCCCATCTTATCTACACTGTACTGGCTCCCAATTAAATTTTGAATTAAATATAAATTGCTACTTTTAACCTATGAAGCAATTAATGGTCTTTCACCACAGTATCTTAGCGAACTTGTTTATGATGCAGCTCGCCCACTTGAATCAAAAGGTGTAGGATGCTTAGTAATACCTCAAATACTGAGGACTACTGCAGAGGGCAGAGCTTTCCCTTACAAAGCCGAACAATTATGGAATAAACTTCCAGTTAATTTTCGGGACTCAGACACAGTCTTTGTTTTATAGACTATGCTGAAAACTTATTTGTTTAGTCAAGCATTTTGTTAATAGGCTTTTATTATGTAAAGGAGCAGATCTGGGGGTTCTCAGGCATAGAGAGTTCTGGTAAACTGTGATGATGGGATGCTGTCGCTCCCTCACTCTACATGCTCACCCAGGTCCGTTGACAGTGGAATGGCTGATTACTCAACATTACAGGGTGCCCTCATGTCTGCCTTCCTTCTGGTTTCTCTCTTTTTAGTTATGTTGCCAAAGTTAGTCATGCCGGAGTCCCTGCTTGCACCCAGCACTAATAAACTCTTCTTTTACGATCACACTGTTATGAGCATGCCTATCAACCTTTCCTTCCACCCTCTCTCTCTCTCTTTCTCTTTCTCTGTGTTTTTGCTGAGATACACATGCTACTTCTTGGATGCCGGTGATCATGATCCTCCTGATCCTTCTGCTTTTTTGAGTCCTGTGGTGTGTCCTGATGTGCTGATGCTGGCTGGAGTTCTCATCTTGGAAGTGCCTCGCTCCTGCTGATGATGATCCATATGGGCTTAGATCTGCACTTAGCGACTGTGAAGACAACTTTTCACTGCTGGTGATATAAACTCTTTTGCTGCAATTATTCAGGACTTACAGTTGTGGTATATCCAACCGGACTACATGTTGGACTGAAATTAAGTTTTTCTTATATGGTTTGTATTTTTACAGTTTCACTCAATGAGGATGGGTTTCCCTTTTGAGCCTGGTTCAAGTTTCTTCCTCGTGTCAACTGAGGGAGTTTTTCCTTGCCACTGTCACCACAGGCTTGCTCATTAGGGATGTGTAGGGGGGTTGTAGAAAAATGTTTAAATTCCTGTTTAAATTACTTTTACTATGTAAAGCTGCTTTGTGACAATGTCAATTGTAAAAAGCGCTATACAAATAAACCTGAACTGAACTGAATTGAATTGAATGTTGGGATGCTGTCGCCTCTTTACTCTACATGCTCACCCAGGTCCATTGACAGTGGAGTGGCTGATAGCCAAATGTCACAGGGTGCCCTCATGTCTGCCTTCCTTCTGGTTTCTCTCTTTTTAGTTATGCTGCTGTAGTTAGTCATGCCACAGTCCCTGCTTGCACCCAGCACTAATAAACTCATCTTTTACTATTACACTTTTATGAGCATGCCTAACAACCTCTCTCTCTTTCCCTGACTGTGTTTTTGCTGAGGTACACATGCTACTTCTTGGATGCCGGTGATCCTGATTCTCCTGATCCTTTTGCTTTGTGAGTCCTGTGGTCTGTCCCGATGTGCTGATGCTGGCTGGAGTTCTCATCTTGGAAGCCCTTTGCTCCTGCTGATCAAGATCCATATGGACCTAGATGTGCACTCTGAGATTTTTTTTTACTGCTGGTGATATAAACTCTTTTGCCACAATTATTTATGACTTTCAGTTGTGGTTTAACCAACTGGACTACATGTTGGACTGTAATGAAGTTTCTCATATGGTTTGTATTTTACAGTTTCACCCAAATGAGGATGGGTTTCCCTTTTAAACCTGGTTCCTCACAAGCTTTCTTCCTCGAGTCAACTAGGGGAGATTTTCCTTGCCACTGTTGCTGCGGGCTTGCTCATTAGGGATGTGTTGTAAAAAATGTTTAAATTCATTTTTGTGTAAAGCTGCTTTGCAACAATGTCAATTATACAAATAAAACTATACAAATAAAACTTAATTGAATAGAATAATGGTCAGATAAATAATATCTAAACAAGGGTTAAGGGCTGTTCCCTTAACTTCAAGAACATTTTTTAATTTATCAAGGAGAATAGTATGATGAGTAGTGTCAAAATGTCAAAAGCTGAGGTAACACAACCAAGGAAACACAACCTTGTTCAGAGGCTGCAGTAGCTCATTTAACAGCTTTTTAATGAAACATTTAATCCTAACAAGTGCTTTCTCTGTGCTATTGTCACAGTGGACACAAGTCAAGTCATGACACAGAGAAGAAGGTTCCAGTACAGAGATGTTTATTCAGTCCAAGAAAAATACAGCAAAAAGTCAAACAGCCACAATGTTTGATTACATGTTGGGGCAGAACCCATGTGGGGCAGGGGCAGACTACTTATTTCTTCATCAGATGCCTTCACATAATTCCCCCCTTTTTGGATTTTAAGCAAAATAAAGTCTAATCCTTCTGGTCCTATGCCTTTTCTTTTTAATCCTCCCATATGTCCATAGACCGATCTTTTTCTTAATATAAACTTGTCATATTTGCTACAGGCTAACCGCTTTCTGCTTGAGCATACCTTCAGCCTTGTTCAACTTAACAACTTATGATCTTGGTGTATGCTAGAATCACATAAGAATAAAGGATAAGAATATTAAGTAAATTTCTTAAATATTCATTAGCAACAACACAAATTTATTATGCATACAACATATTCTTGCTGATATTGCAGGAGACTTGAAGCGAGTATTTTCTGCTTTTGGACAAGATTTGTTTGCCTGGGGCTCTTCTGGCTTAGCACTACAGGACATAATTTTGGTTTTTTGGAACATGATTATCCCTGCTATTCCTATGAAGAAACCTCCCACGTCATGCAGGGCGTGGACCGCTCCTTGATGTATCTTCTCCACAGAGTTGGTCTGGGTGTAGCTCATGAACACTTGCCATTTTCCCTGAGCCATCAGCCACTCATGGTGCACTGTGCCTTCCTCTATCAGAAACTTAGCCGCAATTTGTGCAAGTGGGTCCAGATCCTAATTGCAATATGGGGGTAAGCACTTCTGCCCTAAAATCATGTTGAGACCATAGTTCACAAGGTACCTGTGCTTCCATTTGGTTCTTTAAACCTTCTTCTATGTCTACTACCACCTGACTGATCTATGTGCACTGGACTTCTATCTCTACTACTGTGGGAACCCTATCACAGAGCATCCAAATAGTATATTTGTCATGGTTCCATCCTCAGAGCATGAAATCAATGGATTTGTAGTCTGTATCCAGTCTACTTCCTCTGCTCTTTGGGTCATTGAACCCAAGTCTTTGCAGTTATATGTAGTTGTTGACTGTGGGACATCATACCATTTTTTTAAATAAAATCATTCTCTTTTACAGCTAATGCCACTCCCTCTGGACCTATTACTGTATACTTGGTAATTTGTGACCCCTGTTACATTTCTTTTCATAAGAAGGTATTGATATACCTCTTTTGTCTATATACAATCCATCAGGTGAGCATTAAATTAGGAGCTTTAATTTACATAACGCATCACAGCCCAATAGGTTTACTGGGGTGTTTTCTGGTATAAGCATTGGAAGTTGGATGGTTCTGAAATTTAAGGTGAGGCACACCGGAGCTGTCATTGGAATTAGCTGCACTTGGCCGAAGAATCCTATTGTCTTAGCGAATTTGCCTGACTTGGGGAGATGCTCAGTCAATTTAGACTTACACATGTGTCAGTTGATCCAGTGTCTATTACTATTGGGGTTGTCTTTCCATTCAATTGAATCTGCATCATTGATTCCTCCTGCTTTAGATGTTATCCTCAGAAGCTGGGTTTTCCCCAGTAGGATCCTCTGGGCCTCTTCAGAAACCTGCATTCAGCCCTGCCCAGTTGTTTACTGGGGTTGTTTGTTGGGCCTGGGGATACTGCCACTGTGGCATAGAGCAATCTCTCAGGATGTGACCCTCCTGTCCACAGTTCCAGCATTGTACGTGTTGGGGTCTTCCTGGTTCTGACTTTCTCTGAGGCCTGGTTGCCCTTTTCCTCGAGGAATAAGTTGTCCTCTTGTCTGCTGCTGTATTCTGCCTTGCTGCTGTGATTGTTGTGGATAGATCATGACTAGGGTGATTGAGTTTACCCTAGGCGTCACCATGGCCGTAGGAACAGTGAGTGGAGCCATCTGAGCTTGAGATGTTGTTAAATACATTGGTTGTGTCACAACTGGCTGTGGAATACACTGTACTGTGGGTTGTACAGGTGGGTTGTGTCACAGGCAGTGGTGTCTTGGATTTTTCTTGTTTCTCAGTCACCACTGGGGTTTGGGTGTCTTTTCCTTTTTTGCCCCTGGTTTAGCTGTCAATTCTCCCAATTCAAGTGTGCCACTTTCCTGAGAATATTATTTTCTTGCTCACGTAGCTTTGCCTCTGCCTTTCTGTGTTTGTTCAGTGCATGTGACAGGTGTTCAAAAAATTCAGCTTCTGTCTTGTAGATCAAACCCACAACATCTAGTTTGCTTCGTACAGGGTCCGGGAGTCCTTCCATTAACACTTTTCTAAACATTGCCCTTTGGATGGGGTCGCCTTCTGGTGACATGTTTGTCTCTAGCTTTCATTTCTTTTTTATCTTTTAATGATATGCTCTGGGATGCTCTGTGTCTGAGACTATCTCATCCTGGAGGTTAGTGAAGTCAGCTCTTGTGGGGAACTCCATTCTTGAGCTCTCCCCAAATCTGATTTCTGAAGGGATTAAAAGCTATATAACATACAGACTTTCAACTCCCTCAAAAGATTTTGTATGGGGTTGAGATCTGGAGACTGGCTAGGCCACTCCAGGACCTTGACATGCTTTTTACGAAGCCACTCCGTTGCCCGGGCGGTGTGTTTGGGATCATTGTCATGCTGAAAGACCCAGCCACGTTTCATCTTCAATGCCCTTGCTAATGGAAAGAGGTTTTTACTCAAAATCTCACGATACATGGCCCCATTCATTCTTTCCTTTACACAGATCAGTCGTCCTGGTCCCT
>JAQMYF010000001.1:35154178-35168609 GCA_030014195.1 Neosilurus mollespiculum
TGTGATTCATCAACAAGCCTTGGCTGGCAAAGTTGTGGACTTTTCTCATGTCATGAAACTGGTGGTAAAAGTGGTAAACTTGATTCGAGCAAAAGTGCTTCAGCATCGTTTATTCAAAGCATTACTGGATGAGCTCAAGTCCGCGAATGGAGACCTACTTCTCCATGCTGATGTCCAGTGGCTGAGTCGCGTAAGGTGCTGCAGCGTTTTGTTGACTTGCTGCCTGAAATAAAGAGCTTTCTAATGACAAAGAACGAGGAGCACGAGAAACTGTCAGATGATGCGTGGCTACTGGACCTGGGGTTTCTGACAGACCTAATGGCAAAATTGAACTCCTTCAGCAGCGAGCTTCAGGGAAGAGACCAATACCTGCCCCACATGATAAGCGCAGTGAATGCATTCAAGTCCAAGCTTAGTGTCTGGACCACACATTTCAAGAAAGGGAGGCTGACACACTTTCCTGACCTGGAGAAAATGTCACGGGCCATCAGAGACGACTACCAGTCTTACCCTGAGCAGTACTGTGTGCATCTGGACAAACTGGCAGCAGAGTTCAGTCAGCATTTTGGTGAGTTAGACATCATGGAGGATATTGCTGCATTTGTCTCTAATCCATTCCTGCCTATTGATATAGAGGAGGTAGCAGCCAAATTCCAGCAGGTAATTGCTTTGCCATGTGGAGTTGACATAGAGATAGCTGATTTGCAAAACGATGTGGAGTTGAAAGCCAGATCGCAGGACAGTGACTTTTGGGGACTTGTCAGCAGAGAGCAGAGAAGTTTCCTCTTCTCAGTGCATGTGCAGTAAAAGTGAGTGCCTACTTTGGATCAACTTACCTCTGTGAAATGGTATTTTCACAGATGAAAATTATCAAATCAAAGTACAGGAGCCGACTTACAGACAGACACCTCACAGATTGCCTCAGACTGGCTGTTTGTACTTATGAGCCAAACAACAAGACCCTCACAGACAGTGTTCAGTCACAGCCATCACATTGACTTAGTAATGATGCATGAGATGGGACACAGAACTGCATTTATTTGAAGGTTCAGTTGCTGAACACAACAATATATGGGTAAGTTGTGTGATCTGCTCACTGTGTATTTTTTTCTTTATTGTTTGTTATTAACATTATTATTTAATAATTTCCTCAGATGGGAAATAGGTCACATGCTTTTGTTTTTGTGATACACTGATATTTAGTGTTTAAGAATTTATGTTGTGTTACAGAGTGTTCTTGGTCACATCTATTTGAAAGCTGGTCCAAGTTGTGTGATGTATGTTATTTACAGTTAGGCTGAATAAAATGCCTCAATTTGTAATTACAATCTGGACAGTATTTTTCTCTCAATACTTCAGGAGGAAGATCTTGTCTGTCACCAGGGCTGAGACAAGGGATCTTGGGATTAAAAAGGTTGGTGAGCACTGCTCTAAAGCCATCTTTATTGCCAAGAGTTCTTGATCCCCAATGTCATACCTTTCCTCTGAAGGAGTTAGGCGATAGGAATAGAAAGCACAAGGGTGTAGCTTCCCATCAGTGGAGCGCTGAGAAAGAATTGCACCAACACCCAAGTCGGATGCATCAACCTCTACTATGAATGGTTTGGGAAGGGTCCGGTAGGGTTAGAATGGGCGCAGATTAAAAGTGCTTCTTGAGGGATTGATAAGCCTTTTCAGCTTCTGGCAACCAGGAGAACAGCACATCCCCTTTGTTGAGAGCCGAGATAGGTGCTGCCACTGTGCCAAAGTTCCTTATAAACTTTCGATAAAAATAAGTGAAACCCAAAAAACCCTAGACATCCTTGGACTTAGGATTGGGAAAGTTGTTGACAGCTTGGGTTTTCATTGGGTCCATCTGAACCTGAGCGTCCCTCAGAATGAAACCCAGAAAAGTTACCTCAGGTACATGGAATTCACATTTCTCAGGTTTGATGAATAAATAGTTGTTCAGTAACCTTTGTAAGACTTGATGGACATGAATGTGGTGGTCAGGAATGGACTAAGAAAATCAGGATGTAATCAAGGAATACAAAAATTAAAAAGGTTATTCGTCTCCCTAAGAGCAACATTAATGAGGACCTGAAACATTGCGGGGGCATTAGTAAGTACAAAAGGCATGACCTGGTACTCATAGTGTCCCATAGGGGTGTTAAAAGTGGTCTTCCATTCATCACCCTCTCGGATATTGATCAGATGATTGGCATTTCACAAGTCAAGCTTAGTGAAGATCTTGGCACCTTAGGAAGATAGAAGACAGGTAGAATGGCAAGTAGGACCCCACTCAGTAATAGTCCCAGTAGCCCAATCAAGACATGGGTTGTGTGGTTTAGCCAGGGAAAACCAAGGACAATTGGGAAGTCAGAAGAGTCAATGAGATGGAGAGTGATCTCTTCTTGATGGAGACCAGACTGAAGGCATACAGGAGCAGTTGCAAAAGTCACCTTGCCCTTTCCCAAGCAATGACCATCCGGAGCAGTGACCATGAGAGGAGGATAGTCTGATATCTTAGGCAATTGCAATTGTTGGGCTACATTAATATCCATAAAATTCCCAGCAGTACTAGAATCATTAAAAGCCTAAAAAGTTTCTTGCTGATCTCCCCAATATAAGATTACAGTAAAAAAAAAAACCTGAATTGGGGAGGTTGGGAGAGAAAGTTGCCCCTGTCACAGCCCTCCCTTGCCTTGACGGGGCTGGGTCGGGAGAGAAAGTTGCCCCTGTCACAGCCCTCCCTTGCCTTGATGGGGCTGGTCTTTTCCCTGAAGCTCTGGACATGAGGCATGAAAGTGGTCTGGCTTCCCACAGTAGTGGCACAGTCTCTTCCTCCAGCTCTTTCTCTGACTGAGATAGGCAGGTTCCTCCAAGCTGCATGGGTTCAAGATCCTTGGGCTCCAAGTTGATACCTTGATGTCTTTGGTTCCTTTGGTTCCTGGGGTAGAAACCATTGGCACTTTCACGTGCAGTTATCCAATTGGATGGCCTGCAAGACCAAAGCTTCAAAGTCATTAGGTACCCCTACCGACACTAGCCCATTATTTCAGTGGATCTGACAACCAATGATAAAAAAACAGAGGTGAGAGCCTGCTGGTTCCAGCCACTCTCTGCTGCCAGAGTCCTAAAAGTTAGCATAGTCTACCACACTGCCAGGTCCCTGTCTGAGCTGTAGGAGCTGTTAAGCTGTTTCTTGACCCACAACTCACTGATCGAAGACCCGCAACATCTCCTGCTTAAAGTCTTGGTGATTATTACAAATGGGCCCCTGTTGGCCCATGCCAAGGCCTTATCTGTGACTAGATTAATCAGGTAAGCAATGCAAGATCGGTCACTGGGGTATGATAAGGGTTGCAATTGAAAGGATAACTCACACTAAGTCGAGTCAGGAAGCCTGTACACCCACCTGGATAACCATCATATTGTTGGGGAGCTGGCAAACATGACTCTGAAGGGCAAGTGGTGCCAACCATAGGGTTGGCAGGAGAGGATGGAGACTGAGTGGAACGTATCTCCTGCAATAGATCTCAGAGAATGTCAACATGCCTGTGCATGCATGTCCATTGTTGCACCGAAACTATTCAGAGTTGCCATGATACATGATAGTGTAAGCCGTCTCTGCTGAGCCATCCATGGCTGAGTTTTTCTGTCACAAGCAGGACAGTAGAACCCTGATCTCCAGAGTCAGAGTCTGACTCTTATTCCACAAGGCTACAGCTCCTCCAGAGTTACCACGGGCCTCTTGGTTACTTCTTTGATCAATGCTCTCCTTGCCTGGCCTGTCAGTTTAGGTGGACATCCATGTCTTGGTAGGTTGTAACAGTTGTGCCATAATTTTTCTATTTTCAGATGATGGATTGAATAGTACTTCATGAGATTTTTAAAGCTTGGGATATTTATACCCTATCCCTGCCTTAAACTCCTCTACAACCTTATTCCTGACTTGTCTGGTGTGTTTCTTGGGCATGAAGCTGGTTGTTCACTAATGTTCTCTAACCAACCTCTGAGGCCTTCACAGAACAGCTGTGTTTATACTAAGATTAGATTACAAACAGGTGGTCTCTATTTAGTAATTAGGTGACTTGTGAAAAAAATTGGATTTATTGGATTTTATTTAGGGTAATCAGGTATCAGAGTAAAAGGGGCTGAATACAAATGCATCCCACACTTTGCAGCTTTTTATTTGTAATACATTTTCAAAACCATGCATTATTTTCCTTCCACTTCACAATTATTTACCACTTTGTGTTGGTCAGTTACATAAAACTCATATAAAACTTGTTTGTGGTTGTAACTTGACAAAATGTGAAAAAGTTTGGGGGGTATAAATGCTTTTGCAAGCCACTGTAAAAAGTAAGTTTCTGTAAATGTTAAGTTGTGCTGTAGATGTCAATATCATGATTAATTCCCTTAACATTTTGTAATTTGCTCAGAATTTGGCATTTCACAGTTCTAACAATAATAATAATAATAATAATAAATCACTATTACTTAAGGGACCAAAGAAGCTATAACAAAATTACTTGAATGTGTAAGATACCACTATACCACTTTCACAGTGAAGAACATTAGGTTAAAGAAAAACTATGCATGCTAAATGACCATGTTAACAGAAGCTGAAACCACATTAGCTTTCTGTGTCATTCAACTATATTTTAAAAAGCATCCCCCGCCCCAACACACACACACACACAGTTCTATCAGTAAGCTTCCTGAGTAAGATCAATAGTCCTTCCCAGCCTAACATTTGACTGCAAAATGGCCAGAATTGATTATATCTTTCTCTGTGTGTAAACAGACAATAGAGATTCAGACCAGATCACCTTCTAAAACCTCAGTGCAGGAATGGCAGTAATTGGTCTCATGGGAACAACACTGGTGCAGTTTTTTTATGTGTGACTCGAACTGTTATACCACTGTGCTGCCTGACAAGAAAATCAAATGGAAAGAAATATTAAAGCCATCCATAAAAAACAACATTAGTCTGTAATGTAAAGTTGGGTCTGATTAAGGCCGGTCCCATGTGCTGGTTACTGGGGTTTTTGATGCAATAGGTAAAGAGAACAATATAATTAATGACCTCAGATGTGGTCAAACACTGCTGTTATGATGAACTTTTATCAAAACAAATAAGTGAAAAATCTTACAGAACTTTCCTGCAGCAGTTTGTGGGAGGTGCAGGACAACGGCATGATCATTATACATAATCAGGTATTATTATCCACTGACAAAGGGGTCCCAAGCATAATGTTATTATCATTATTATTATTATTATTATTATTATTATTATTATTATTATTGTTGTTTTTGTTGTTGTTATTGTTGTTAGTTAGTTAGTTAGTTAGTTAGTTAGTTAGTTAGTTAGTTAGTTAGTTATCAATGTAAAATCTTGAAGTTATTTGCATAAAGTCATCAACAACCACAAGAGTTGAATCATGAATGCAAAAGCTTCAGATGATAACACAGAAGGAAGAGTTTATGTACGTATACAAAGGAAATATTCTTTCTTACTGCTTAAATGTCTATATGAAAAGTGACTCATTTACACTTACTGGGACTGGGCTACACATTTGATCATCTCACTTGATGCGATGGCAAAAAGATTAGCAGCACAGGATAAAACATTCCTAAAAGAACAATAGCAAGTTACTCTACCCTATTGTAGAGCTGATTTGTTACAAGCAGAATTACAAAATGCTGCAGAAAGTGCTGCACTGGTTCCAGAATCACAGTAAATGCTTGAATTTTCCCATCGAAGCAAGTGCGTGACGAAAAAAAAACACTTTGGCTACAAACACAGAAAAAAAGTTTAAAAAGGGAATGAGTGTAATTATCATTAACTAACCAAGTAGTTTTTCGACGTGGCGATGGCCACATAAGCCCATGTCTCACAGTATGTGTATGTGTGCACGAATATCTGACGTCAGTTGAGTTTGTTGTGGGTCCAAATCACCAACAGAAGACTGTGAGGTTTGTGTGTTAGGTTTATTACAAATCTAGGCTGCAAAAGAAAAAGAGTGACACCAGAGAAAAAAGGGGTGTTTTGCTCTTTTTACGAGGCTCGCATTTGAGCAATGCTGTGTATCATGCCAAACCTTAGTGACGCACACAGAGAACACCCAAGAAAATAAAATTATTAAACGAACACTTGGGTCTATAAGTGAATAAATACCTTCGAAAACACACACCACTGCTCTCTCTCACACACACACAGCTGCTTTCCCATGTAAGAGACTGTACATGAAAAAGGAATGTGAACACAGATAATTTATAGGCTGGTTTTATGCATTCAAGCAGTTAAATCAGATATGACTTAAAGCCAGCTTGGTGCTTCATGCCCCGCAAGCTATCAGCTCATCTGAAGAAAGGGAGTGGAATGTTTAATTCTATTTACACTTACTGGATTGTGAGAAATAAAGCATTTTTATTATTTTAATCAAATATTTGAAAATTAAAAATATACATCCTTAATAATAATGCAGAAAGAAAAGGAAAGAATTGGTCAGCCTGCAACTAGCACAGAGTCTCATTGCAATTACATGAACTGCCATTAAGCAACTCTGAGCACTAGAGGCCTGTTCCATGCAGCAGGAAGATGCAAAGAAATGTTGCACTTGGTGGGGAAAATGCATGAAAAAACAATTTTGAGAAAAATTCTTGAGAAAAAAAGAATGAATGGAAAAGCCAGCAGCTAGTGTTAGCATGCTAATCTGAAATAGTTAGGTTAGAAGAACCTGTCTCAAATTTTGGTTGGAGCAGACAGGTTAAAATACCCTCTTCCCTGGCCACTGCCACTAGGCGACACCAAGAGCTGGTGACCTGTTCCTTGCAGCACCTTGCCATTAGGCGACGCTAAGAACTGGTGACCCTTGGTTAGGGGGGGTAATTAGTAATGAACAGTCTATAATTTGTATGATAGGTCTATTTCAACAGAAGGAGACAGAATATCAACAAACTACTAAAGATTATGAATTAATAGAGTGAAATAATTATTTGATCCCCCACCAATCAACAAGAATTCATCTATCCATGTGGAACCCAGATTAGTTCTTCCACTTTAGGTGTGGAACTTGGTGTACTGATGATGCCCCATGGCTGAAAGAACATGAAAGACACCTGTCCACAGAATCAGCCTCTTTCATTGCAGCCTCTCTTACACCATGGGTAGACCAAAGAGCTGTTAAAGAACATCAAAGACAAGATTTTAGACCTGCACAAGGCTGGAATGGGCTAGAAGACCATCAGCATTAAGCTTGTGAAAAGGAGACAGCTGCTTATGCAATTATTCAAATATGAAAGAATTACAAAATAACCATCTTGGTCTGGAGCTCCATACAGGATCTTGAATCATGGGGTAAGAATGATCATGACAAAGGTGAGGGATCAGGTGAGAACTACACAGGAGGAACTTGTTATTGATTTCAAGGGAGTTGCGACCAGAGTCACATGGTAACCATTGGTATCACAATACACCATAATGAATTGAAATCCTGCAGCATCCACAGGGTCCCTGTGCTCAAGAAAGCACACATGCAGGCTCGTCTGAATTGTGCATGATACAGGAAGCCTTTGGAGAACATAATGTATTCAGATGTGACCAAAACTGAGGTCTTTGACATCAGCTCGACTCACCATGTTTGGAAGGGAAGAATGCTGACAAGAACACCATCCTCACCATCAAGCATGCAAGAAGAAACATGCTTCTGGGCTGTTTCTCTGATACGGGTACAGGATGACTTTACCGAACAGAGGGGACAATGGACAGAGCCATGTACCATAAAATCTTGGAAGAGAACCTCTTTTCCTCAGCCGTGGATGGATTTTCCAAGATGATAATGACCCAAAACACTCGGTCAATCCAACAAAGGAGTGCATCTGAACTCTGTTTCACCACCAAGTATTAAGTCATGTTTTGCTTGGGGATCAAATACTTATTTTATTAGATCACCTGCAAATTAATTTAGAACCTTCACATACATAGTGTGTTTTTATGGATATTTTGTTGATACTTTGTTGGATA
Source organism: Neosilurus mollespiculum (assembly GCA_030014195.1). Classification (NCBI taxonomy): domain Eukaryota; kingdom Metazoa; phylum Chordata; class Actinopteri; order Siluriformes; family Plotosidae; genus Neosilurus; species Neosilurus mollespiculum. The sequence continues at coordinate 35,162,190 of JAQMYF010000001.1, forward strand.
TTGCCCAAGTTCCTGATTTCCCAGAATGCAAGTTGAATGACCGACCCATTGCATTATCATCACGACTTTGACTGTAAAGTTTTTCCAGAGTTATGGGTAAACTGGATTACAGCATAACTTCAGGAGAAGGAAAACCCAAGCCTGGTGAGGGAACAATTGTTTATAACAACTAATCTGTCATACAGTTCAAGTCAAATGTCTGGAAACACCAATTCATTCTAACAGAAGGTTGTATGTTATAGTGCCTGGTATAAACAATTGTTTCCTCACCAGGCTTGGGTTTTTATATATAAATTCCCAATAAATATAGTTTATTAATTTTTTACATGGCTATGTGTGTATGTATACAAACATGTCATATTAACAACAGAATTTTTGTTTTGTGTGTGTGTGTGTGTGTGTGTGTTTCAACAGAAACACCCAGCTGTATCAGGTGGGTATCAGGGTGTATGGACTGCCACCTTCTGGACAGTTGCTGTGTCATTTAGTTGATCTGATACATATATATTCATTCCAGTCAAATTTGATGCTTCCTTGATGTATTGGTAATTGGTGTTTAATATGTAATGATTTTTCCACTCATGTTTTGATATTTAGCATAAAGAAATTTAACCCAGATATATTGATTAAGGGAAATTCACAAAAATTAAAACTGTGGTTAGTACAGTATGAACACAAAGAGCTGTCTTGGAGGCAAAAAATGGAAATGTTGAAAAAGTGCTTCAGAAGGAGACATATGATAGATGGATGGATGGATGGATGGATGGATGGTTGGATGGATGGATGGATGGATGGATGGAAATATGAAAAAATCTAGGAATAAATTCCTTACCAAAAAAATTCAACTCCCATGGCACAATCCATGACAGCTGCTGAAAGTTGGGGTACCTTGAGTCCTGTCTATGTGTTACGACCCAGTCTAGGTCAAGCCGTAACATTCGGGTTAATAAAAGAAGCTACGACCGCTGTTACATTGTGTTCTTTTATTTGTGTATTTAGTGGTCACTTCTTCAGAAGCTGGCCAGGCTAAAATAATAAACAAAACCCATCTAACTTTGCTCATTCAACCTGACTTCCCTATGCCAAAAAACAAACAAACATAAAAGCACGTCGGCTTCCTTCACTCCCTAACTAAACCAAAACCAGGAGAAAAGATGAGGGAAAATAAATGGCACCGGCTTCCTACTAACCACAGGGCTATTCAACTGTGATTATATTTACAGAAAAAGAGGATATATATGTATATTTCACAATATATACAAAGTCAACAATCAGGTCAATAGGGATAGCATAAACAGAGTCAGAGCCAGGCACCAGGTCATACACAAGAAATAACACACAAATTGTAAAGGCACGCGAACACACTACCAATCACAAAGGAGACAATACGCGTGCCTAGCTGTGATTTGGCCTCTGTTTAAAAACACTGCCGGAAGTGCTCTCCACCAATCACCAACCGGGAGGCAGGGCCAAGTTCAAGGTTGTTCCTCTATGATGGGGAAAAACCGGATTCAGTGCAGTGAGCTGGACCTGCAGGTGAGAAAACCACAGTAGCAAACAAAAATATGAACAGGGATGTAACCCTATGAAAAACTGAAATTGTGTATTCTTGCTGGTAGCTTGTGAGGAGTCAATCTAGGTTTATTTTATGATTCTGAATCCATTGCCAGAATTTATTTTGCATTAAAACCACTCTTTGGTGGGAAAAATGGCCACACTCACATTTACATGTAGATTGAAAAGTAGCTTTATTACGTTATTTCCATATCCTTAATATTCGACCGAAATGAATACTGATCACAATGCCAAATGAGTCAAGGTCTGATTCTTCTCTAGACTCTACATCATCATAACTACAATTCTTGCATGCAATGCTTTTACAATTTTCACATGCTGAGATACACTTGATGCTATTCTTCTTCCAACTGCATCGTTGGTTGCTGCAATTTCATTTACATTTACAGCTTGTGAACTGGAGTAGCTCTTTAGCCGCCATGGGGTCTAGTGTTGGAACTGGCTCATAACCATGAACCCCTACCATCCATCCATAGTCACTGGGGTCCAAAGACATGCTCTGCAGCAGCATCCAGTCACAGGTTTGGAGATAAGCACAGAGAGGCTGCTGTGCAGCAGCACCCTCAGTTGGAGGTAGGGCCACTGGTTTGATCAGAACGGCTGCTGTTTTCTGCAAAAACATGGTATATTGAATGGTACCCAAAGCAGTACCTGGAAGATGTCCATGTGTTCATCAATGTCCCCAGCACAAAACCTGTCAAATAGAGTTGTTTTGCTATGGCCCCCAATTGCAGAAACCATATCACAATCAGTGAAGGCTTGGCAAAAGAGCAGGTAGCCCCCAGATCTTTTTCACATCATAAGAGCCCTTTGATGTGGTGAATTACATTGGATGGTTTGTGCTACAGTGATGGTGCACCAGCATTACCAGCACATCCACATCTTTTGCCTGCACCTGAAAATAGATAGATATACAGTAGGTATATGCAAAGTGTCTTGAACTGTGCAAAAACATGAACTTAACAACAAAAAACTTATTTAAAATGCTATGATTTAAAGATAATCATAGTTGATTTAAGTAAAATAGCAATAAACATTTTACTTACTTCAACAGAGCCACCTGTAGCAGCAGCCAGTGCAGCTCTCACAACTGAAGTGGCAACATCATTGTCAAACTGCTCCATAGTGATCTAACGTTTCCGGAATGTTGAGGAGAGAAAGTGGATGAGCTCACTCTAGTTGAGATTATTGTCCAGGAACTTTGCTCTTGGTCTCAAATGTATCATATCTGGTAAAATCTATAGATCACAGCAGGAATTATTGTGGTCTTTTAGTGAACTGCTATAGCCATCAAAGACCGCTGTGATCTTCTGAGAGTGACTGCTAAGACACAGCACATATCCAGGTAACTGTCACCAATCTCCTGCCCAGTCTGACCTTGTTTTCACTTCACAATGTAAAGATGCCATCTGCCATCAGTGGCCAAGTATTTAGAGAGTTCAAGTGGATTGGTCAAATCCTTCAGCCTAGTGTTTGAAAAGCCTGCCTTGTTTGCCTTGCTCATGATCTTTGCTACTGAACAAGGACAAAGGGAAGGGAGTCAGCTCATTCTCTAAGCTTGTCTCAACTGACTTTGGGAATCTTTCTGAGGGATGTAACTTGAGCTTTACCTCCATAGTTGATGTCACTGACTGTCCATCCAGCTTTATCTGCATCTTCCTCCCTACTTCAGCTGCTCTTTCAGCATTGACTGCATCACCTGCAGTGCTTGTAAATCCTGTTGAGAAGGACACAAGCAACTCCTTGTCTCGATCAGGGTCAAAAGGGTTTTGCTCCTCAAACAATTTGAGGGCAAGTACAATTGCATCAGCGTCTGTGTTTTGGAAAGGTCTCTGTGGATTGGACCATATTTCCTGACACTGTCCTCCATGTGGTGGTTGACATCGGAGAAGTGGGTGAGGGTCTGCACCCAGAACTTGTAGCCAGAATCACTATTTCTCATCCTCCCTTGGCTCAATCCACCTACTGACTTGGCCACCTTCATCAGTGTCTGCTCGATGCAGATTTCACACCAGGTGCCAGACCTATCATGGCAATAGTAACAGACAATGTGTTTCCCATGGGTAGTGAAACTTTCAAAGATCACCTTATAACCCTGTTAATTTAATTTTTTTTTATCTGTTGACAATATAGCTATGCATCCTTGGTGTACTGATGATGCCCTGCAGCTGAAAAGATATCCAGCATCCTGGTAACAATGCAGGACAGGTGCATGTCGTGTTCTGAAAATTGTTCAGTTTTGATGAAGATCTTGGTGATATGTATTGCACCTAGAATGAAGGTGTTACAAACCTCTGTTCAAACACTGCAACCATTGGTGCCATGTCTTGCTTCCATCTTCCCATCAACTACCTTCTCCATGAAGGTCCTTATTTTGATAAGCTCCTTCTCAGAGAAGCATCATTTTATTACATGCTGATAGATGGCAGCATCTATAAGGAGGTGAGTGCACATTGCCTTGGCAAAACACCCTCCATGTGCTTTGCTGTTTTATTCCCTGGATAGATCACCTGGATCAATCTTAGTAGTCCAGAATAATCCATGATGTTCCCCAAAGACCCAAGGTAGGACTTAAGCAGGTGAAACCCACCCAACCTTGGAGTGATGGGTAGATTTGCCTGCTTTATGCTATCCACAGCCTTTAGACAGATAGAGAGATCGAAAGTCACTATGGTTAGTTTTTCTTCTGAGAGTCTCATGCACTCTTTGAGAGTGGTGAAGATGGTCCTGTGGTCATTAGGGTCACCTTCAGTGACCAGGAGAAAGTCAACCTGCATGCTCTGCTTGACACCTGCATGGACTTCATCCAGCCATTCCAGTCCGGGTCTTGGGCTTTGATCACCCACTCTGCTACGCAGAGCATATTTACTGGAGAGAGCAGTGACTGGAGGAGAGGTAAGCAATTGGTAGAAATGTGATGGTGTTCTTTCCTATTGGTGAATGTAAGAATCTGTCAATTCAGCTGACTTCAGGATCTTAGCTTTGTTGAGTTCCTGTTGTTACTGTTGTCCGATCATCTGGCAAAAGTGGCGCTGGAGAGGTGACATTAATCAAAGCATTGAATGAAAGGGAGTGTTCCCATGGATAGAAACCATGTTCAATTGTTCAATTGTCTCCAACAAACTAAGTAACAGAACAAACTGAGCTTTTATCTCCAACCTCCATGGGGACTACCCCATCTTCACTCTGTATTTTACTTTCATCAGGTATTGTAACTGATAGATCTGCAGGTTCGTCATCAACCTCAATGTCATCATCTATCTGATTGTCTGTTTCATCAACAGTGGTACCGAGAGCACCAGAGGTATCACAAATGAAAACTTCATTCCTGTGATTGAGGAAACAGTATTTGTATTGCTGTATCTCTGAGTGTATTCCAACTAGTGTAACTTGTTGAGTATTCACTTCAACCCATATCTATGCTCCAATTGTATGGCAAGCCCCATCTGCTATGGCAATACTCCTGACCTAGGCCGCAAAGACTTTATGAAGTTCTGTCCCCAAATGGCTACTTTTTCGTCTGTCTTCACTCTTGGTCTCAAGAACATCTGAAGGCTCTCAGGAACAAGTGCTAGCTGACTTGGGATATCAGTTATACTGTCTTCAGTGGGATATGATTTTGGATCTAGATCAATAGTGGTGGTGTCATTGCATACAAGCTTCAGTGCTGTCTTTAAGATCTGAGTCTTCTCATCTCCAAACTCAGCATTAGCATGATGCTCTAACAGAATGTTAACTGATCGCGAACTTGTAGAACTAGATGCAGTAGTAGGTGCATTAAGCCCAGCACAAGTGCGTCGTCTCTTCATCTGTACTGTCTCTTTCTCCATTTCCGATGCATGAGCTGACTTTGTGGTGACCTGAACATACTTGTTGTACAAATCATAGTTACACTTTATGTGGTATTTCAGTCTTTCAACATTTTGTACCTTCTTTATGTGGTCCAGAATTGTAGCATCTTATACTGCTTCTGGGGTAACAGAGTAAATAGGGTAGGGTAGCCTTTCATAGTCAACTGTGCAAGCTTCTGAGCTGACAACTCTGAGTCTTTGCAGATGAAACAGTTTAGTGGAGTTGTAGGAATAGTGTCTATGTCCATACTGCTAGACTGCAATAAACTACAAAAATAGCAATAAACATTTTTCAGATAAAATTGCAAAAAGCAAAAAGCAAGAACGCAAAAAGCCCTAGAGAAGCTGAAAGAAACCTCTGTAAGCTAGCTAATGCTAGCTAGTGTTTGAAGCAGTGATTTAGCAAGAGACCAAGTAAAAAGGTCATCAGATGCACTGGGTTGTGTAATACACAAATGAAAATTAGCTAGCTAAACATGTTACCTTGTGTTAGCTAGCTAACAAGTAAGATAATCTGATGTTAGTAAATACATGTGCATATTATCAATGATAATATCTGACCCCATATGACTATTTTCAGTTGTAAAAAAAGATGTAGATAATATGATACTTACATATCAGACGTAATGAGTTCAATCAGAACAAATGAGTTAGAATCATGAAAAACCCCTGTTTTACCTCTCACATGATATTTATGGCAGAATTAAACATTTAAAAATTTTCACAGATGGGGTTTCAGCAGCTGTCATGGATTGTGGCAGGGGAGATGAATTTAAATCTTTTATAAGTGTTATTAGACACCTTTACAAACACATTGGTGGAAAAAATTTCATGGAAATGAATTTATTCCAAGACTGACCAAATACCTGATAATATTCCCTTACTGACAGATGGATAGATAGACAGATAGCTAGCTAGCTAGACAGACAGACAGACAGACAGACAGACAGACAGACAGATAGATAGATAGATAGATAGATAGATAGATAGATAG
>JAQMYF010000001.1:35168709-35184655 GCA_030014195.1 Neosilurus mollespiculum
GGAACTCAATGCAGCCGAATGTAGTCTGCAGTCACATAGCGACACCTGTCCATCGGCAATAACAGTCCCCGGTAACCTGGACCAGTTATAGGGTCGCACCAATATTTGTGGGCCATTGTTTTTTATTTGCATTGTATTTGCATTGCCTCACACAATGAACATTACATATATTTCTATATGATATAAAAAGGAATCAAAACAAATGACATCAACAGCAGCACAGTGTTGTTTCCGCTTCCTTTTCCTGTAACAACAGCACAGTGTCATTTCTGCTTCCTTTTCCTGTAACAGCAGCACGGTGTCGCTTCCTTTTACTGTGAGAGCAGCACGGTGTTATTTTCGCTTCCTTTTCCTGTAACAGCAACACGGCGGATAACAGTCCGTGGGCAGTCGCCTTTTTTTGCGCTTGCTATCCCGTTACTTTCTACCGTCTACAAATGCCATGGTGTTCATTTCATCATGAAAGACATGAACATCGAGCGTAAAAACAAAGGAGACTGCTACCACTGCTGCGGTTACAAGAAAAAGGAAGCGGAAATGACGTTCTCCGTGCGTCGGCTAAACGCTTGATTGAAACTTCAAGGCAAGAGAAGCCATGTTCAGAAGAACAGTTCATGTTCTTCAGTGTTCCATTCGTGTTCATGACAATTCATTTTCAGAAGAAGGTTAAAGGTTAAAGAACTGTTAATACAGACATTAGAATCTGAATACAGCAGATATAGAAGACAGAAGAAAGCTCATATAGTCGCTGACCAGAGAAATCTAATGATTATTATTAAGATTATTATTATTTTTATTATTTTATTTATTTATTACTGATTGATTTATTTATTTTCTTATTAATTCTTAATTTGTTTATTTATTTATTCATCTTATTTTGTGTTAAAAAATAAAAATAAAGAGGTTTGAGAAGATTGAAAATTTAAAAACAAGGCTTATATTGTGGAAAACCTGATGCGGCCCAGCCTCACCCAGACTGTGCCTCCAGCGGCCCCCAGGTAAATTGAGTTTGAGACCCCTGTCCTGGTGGAATGCTCGAAAATCCTTCACAAGCACAACACAACACTTCGTGAGCAGTGTTCTGATAGATGTTTCACTATTTTTTTAAGGTTATTCTGACTGACTTGATTGTATTCAATACTTTAGTTGTGAAACACTATAAAATAAAAGCCACAAAGCAAGAAAATGGGATATCTTACTTAGATATTTGCCCATGATTTAATAGTGTATTGCCTTTGTTGAATTAGGGTTATCAGATCTATGGTCTAAGCATAAACCAGATTGCAGTCATGTGCCTTAAACCTATTACTGTTCTCACATCTCCTAGACCCAGAAGATCTTACAACAAGCCAGAGCTCATACTATCAACAACCTTATCTACCCTTCACTGTTGTCCCAGTCCCAAACGCGTGTGGCAGGTGGGCACTGGAACTGCCAATCTGCTCTAAAGAAGGCTGATTTCACCTCTGCCATTGCTTTTCACCATTCTCTTGTCTTTCTGTAACTAATTGAGCTTCACACCACTCTCTCTGTCTCATCTAGGCATCTCCACCTTTAAATTTCATGCAGTAACATTTTCCTCTCCAATCAACCTTCTTATTATTATCATTTACCGGCCTCCTGGCCACCGTAGGACCCTTTTTTAGAAGAAATGGACACACTCCTCTGTACGTTCCCACTGACAACACCCCTGTTATCCTTCTGGGAGACTTCAGTCTCCCCTCTGACAGGCACCAATCCTTTTTTTTCTCCCACTTCTTTATTCCTTTTCTCTGACATTCAACAACTGCTCTTCCACACACAAAGATGAAATTGTGGATATCAGAGCATGGTAAGAAACCAGACCTGATTCATTTTGAGATTTCTTCCATGCTCTGATATCCACAATTTCATCTGATGTGACTTCTGCTAAGACAGCCTTCTACAAGATGCCGCTGAAAGGTTGAGGAGGATGAGAACTGATGACATCTTGTCTGATCTTCCAGAATGTGGCTTCTCTATGACGCTGCTTTGAAGCCAGACTAATTAAGGTCTTGGAGGTTGTTCTGAAAGAGGGAGTAAGAGATTTGGTTATAAATATCGTATTCAAGAATTTTAGAAAGGAGATAAGTGATACCTGTCTGTAGTTGCTGATGTCTGATGGATCCGAATGATATCCAAATGACTAGATGATATGAAGTTATTATTGATAGTGGTGGCAAAGGGGAAAAGATTTTGAGACCACAAGACTCTCTTGTCCATCCACAGGAATCTTTTAATTTGTGGCTCAGCGTGGCAATGGCTTGCCATCAATATCCACCATCAGTCAACATCAATATCCACCTGGAATGCCACTCATATCAGATTACATGGAGGGGATCCACATCTGCTCCACGTAGACTCTCCACTGTTGTTCTCTAGGGCTCAGTCCATTTCTGTTCTCCATTTATAGTGGGTCCCTTGGTGATGTCATATCCTCACATGGGTTTTCATACCACTGCTATGCAGATGACACTCAACTTGTCCTCTTTTCCTCCCTCAGACACTAATGTTTCTTCCTGGAGCTCTGGGTGTCTGGCAAGTATCATCTTGGATGGCAGCTCACCAGCTGAAACTTAATCCCAGCAAGACTGAACTGCTGTTCATTCCAGCTGACTAATCCCTACATCAAGATTTTGTAATGTCCCTGGACTCTGTGATATGTCCTTCAGTCACTGCACGAAGACTTGGAGTAACTATGGACAATCACCTGTCTTTCTTCTCTCATATTGCTATGTCTCCTCTTTCACATCTGAATGATTTGTCTATTTTTTTCCACTAAGGCCGCTCAGATACTTGTTCAGTCCCTTGTTAAGTTAAGGCTAAACTACTGCAACTAACTCCTGGCAGGTTTTCTTTTGAACGCCAATCAACCTCTGCAGCTGATCCAGAATGCAGCGGCATGGCTTGTGTTCAACCTTCCCAAGTTGACCCACACCTGTCCTCCGCTAAGATCTCTCCATTGGCTTCCTGTAGCTGCTCCCATTAGATTCAAAACAGTAATATTTCTACAAAGCAAAAAATGGTCCTGCACCTTCCTACCCCAAAGCATTTATCACAGAAGTGGTCAGAACATCATCGGGGTGAAATAATGGATTTATGCTCTCTCTGAGTCCCCTCGCCTTGTGAGACACTCACACAGTGTGCTTAAAGGTATAACTGAATGTCACCAACTTTAGGGTTGAGAAGGTGTAGTATTGGCTAAAGTCCACAGATGGAAAATTAAAAATCTAATTTAAACAATAAGGCTCTTTTTTAATGTTTTTTTTTTTTTTTTTTGCAATTTTTTTTTTTTTTTGTGCAATTTTTCTATCTCGACCCCACCCCGTCGATGAAAACAGGAATTCGGGAATCTTGGGTGATGTCACATCAGGAAGGCTAAGTGATCTCAGGCATAATGTGAGGTCCCGCCATAGGCTTTAGTCATGTCTGTCTGTTTTGATCTGGTCTCTCCTCTCCCGTGTGTGTCTTTGATTACAGGCTCCGCCCTGATTAGCTCACCTGTTCCTCATCCCCACCGGAGGATAAAAGGGGGCCGCTTACCTTGTCCTGATCGCCAGATCGTCTTGGGCCGTCATTGAGTGAGCGCTTGCGTCTTCACGGAGAGAGCTTGTGCCGTCTTTGAGGATAGTGCTTCTCGCACCCGTGCCACGATCCAGCCGTTATTCCATAGTGTCCATGTTCCACGTTAGCCGTGTTTCTAATAAATGATCCCTGTTTTCACCTGATCTTATTGTCTCTGTCCTGCATTTGTGTCTATCAGTTCTTGGTACCAGCGTAACACATAACAAAGGTGGATACTGTCATTTGCATGTGAAGATCTTGAGATTTTGTGCACAACATGATATGATGAAGAGATGTGTTATATTCAGGTGTAGAGCCACAGCCGATGTAACCAGTGGTATTTTTTGTGCATTTATTCCGTAAGAACTCGGCCATTAGATGAATGTGAGTGAAGTTTGTACAAACAACCAGGACAAATTTCATGGACCCAAAACCTGACAGCACTTGATTGTCAACATCATGGTTGAAATACAACCATTGGATGCAAAGATTAAAAGTGGTTTCCAGAACAAGTACATTAAATTTCCCTGAGGGAGTCATCCCAAAGGGATCAATAAAGGTAAGTCTAAGTCTAAGTCTCCAAGTCTGTTAATACTATATACAGCTTATTTTGGCCTCTAATGCTAATCAGGCGAGCCATATATCGCGGTTTCAATGAATGACAGCACACAGCCATGACAGCAGATACAAAGTTGATTCTAAACTTGTTCCGTAATATTACATAAGGTTTACCAGTCCAGATTATCGCACCTTGTTTGCTGCTGCTCATCATCATGCTCTCCTTATTCGTCAGCTTGTGATAATACATTTTGAGGTTCCAGTGTTCCAGTTTAACTGGTTTTCATGTTAACTGGCAATATTGGCTTACAGATGTTTACTTTCCGCTATTTCCTTACTTCTGTTTGACTTTTACAGATTTGCCAAGACTATACATTTGATTCAGAATGAAATCTGACACTTCACTTGGTTGTTCAATAAAGTTAAATATGTGTCTTGTATTGCACCAATACAAGTCATACAAATGAAAACAAATAAATTACATTTATAATACATAGGCAGGTAAAGCGAGGCGAGTTTTGAACCTGAGCCTGTGGGTTAAAATACTCTCTTATGCACCAGCATGTCTCCTAACCACCTGAGCTACCACTGCAGAGAAATCAGTGAATAAGCTAAGCTATATTCTCTCTCCCAAAAGCACGGCTAGACCTATGTTAATGTTTATTAGTCCCGATTTAACATGGCTCTCTGTGACTGTAACCCAGTCTGTACCAGCAGTAATTAAACACAAAGCTGTTGGAAATTGAATCTTATTTTCTCCTCCTATTTATTTTACACATCGCTTTGTGCAGTTTACATGCTACCAGTTTGTGCTAATGCTACGTTTTGGTATGGAATATCGCCAGTTAGAATGGGTTGGAGTGTGGATCTCATGGAAGGTAAATGCCATGCACTATATCACATTTTTATTCTGAGTTTAGATAAAAAAGCAGGATAAATTTAACCAACTTAAAAATCCTGCTTATTATAAGCTTATAAGCTGGTGTGTACAAACTGGATTTTTTTAGCAGTGGAGGTTATAGTCTGTACATGAACTTATCTTTCCTTTAACATGTTGTACAATCACATTAAACAGTGAGGTTGGAATGGAAACTCAGATTACTTTTTCTCTTGCTAAACAGAGAACTGTACAAAACTAAAAGAACTGAACTGTACAAAACTCTCTGTCCCTCTCACACACATGCACACATACTCACACACACACATTTCGCCTGTTCAACTTACATTGTTCACTATTTATTGCACTACCTCAACCATGTTATTATTTCATTACGCTGCTATGTTTATATTTATGTCTATGCCTATATTATATTTACACTACCTCAACCAGCGCTTCTCTGTATTTCATTTCATTTTTTATTCCATCTCATCTTTTTCTTTCTTTCGGCGCCAAGTGTCTCATTCTTGTGCTGTGTTTTTTTTTTTGTACTGTTTTTGCACTGTATTGTCTTTGCACTGTTTGCACATAGTTGCACACTTTGCACTTTATGTGGCTAGTACAAAAACCTTGGTCCTAGCTCTGTGTTGTTGTTGTTGTTTTTTTTTCAAATTTGATCATTGTTGTATGTTTATGTAGCATGTATATAGGTCCTGTAGAAGTGTTGTTTCCTTTCACTATGTACTGCGTCAGCTATATGTGGTTGAAATGGCAATAAAGCTTCTTGAACTTGAATATTTAATGTTAAATGATGCATGTTTACATAAAGGTGAATAGAAGTGTTCAGACAGGATGTATCCTCCCTACCTTACTGAGATCCACAGTCCAACCTAACTCCAATTCGTGTCAACACAGTCAGATAACTCACCATTATCAGAATCAAGGGCAAACTGACTTATATCTGACGAGAAAGTACTCCAAACTCTCTTAATTAATGAAGATTGTGATGTGTGTATCATACACAGCGCTGCATAAATAGTGTTAGTGTCTCTCTCTCTCTCACTCATTTGCTGTGTTTCTGATCAAATGTGCAGTGAGCTTGCCGAACCATAAACATATGAGTCAGCAACTTGTTATTGCTGTGAAGTGAGAGGAACAACAACACTAATTGTGCTTTCTCGCCTGACTCGATTTATGTGGTAGTGCATGCGCGGCACGATTATAGGAAGGTTGAGCTGTTGAGAGAGCCACTTTGTTTGGGCTCGGTAGCCCTCCCAGAATTCTATGGGCGACTCAATTTATGTGGTAGTGGCACATTTTAGGGTTCTCACAATCATTGCCACCATCTTCCATGCAGGAATAAACGGGCCTGGAGCGATAAACAAAACGCGTACAAGCGGACTATATAGACTTGGATTAACTGCCCCTCACAGCACTCCACTTCTCTAAGAGAACTTCTAGTTAGTCTGGTATGTTGGTTTTTTTTTAATAGATAGCCAGTAACAATTGGCGTTAACAGCCAGAAAAAATGACAGATTAGCGACTTTTAACAATAGCTGCAGTGGAGTGTGTTTTTGCATCAGTTTAACTGAATCTCCTAATGTGTATCTGCATCTGCATGGTTTTGTGCTGCTTCCCTGCGATTGGTTGATTAAAACTGTGTAAATGAGCTGCTATACAGGCGTTCCTATTAAAATGACAGATAAGTGGGTTTACACTTGACTTTTTCCACTTTCTTCCAACATTAGCACACTTTGTTTTCATGGAGTGTGTTGTACACAGGGATGTTTTTATACTGGAACATTGGTTGAGTATCTGAGTTCCAGTGAAGGAAAATGGTTACACTGGGGCACACAGAGATGTTCTGTACAATCATGTGAATAAAACTTTATGGCAGAACCACATGTGGGTGTGATGGTCAGGGGTGCACATACTTTTAGCTGTATATTTTCTGTTATATCCTGAGAACTTTGTATCTTCAGGTTTGTGTTTTCCCTCCTTTATATATATATATTTTTTTGCATATGTAGGTAGACAATTAGCCACAGATGTCTAGAATGTCATCAGCCAATAAGACAGCAGTATCTCCGGGTGGAGGCGGGACCTTGATCACAGAGATGTCGAACTTCGCCCATGTCATCTTCCAGAATGTGGGGAAGAGTTTTCTGCCTCAGGCAGCACTAGAGTGTCACTACACACTCACACCTTTCATCACCCCTCACCCCAAAGACTGGGTCGGCATCTTTAAGGTTAGCATGTACACACTCATACAGACGCACGTACGCGCACACACACACACACACACACACACACACACACACACACACCACTTATAACCTCTCACACCATAGACAGGGTCGGCATCTTTAAGGTTAGGATGTACACACTTGTACGGACATACGCACACACACACACTCAAACAAACATAGACTAAGATCTTCCGATGTGTTCAATATTTAAACCTAATTTTGATTTGTCTGTGTAAGACAGACAAATTATTTTCTCAGGCAGCAGTCCCATCTTGCCAGAGAGATTTAGCAGCCGTCCGATGGAGAGCAAAATTTTCAATCTATTTGTCTCTGTTCGCATGCGTTTGTGGTCCATTTCATATTATGTAAATGTGTCCCTTGTCGGGTAAGGTTTGTTCAATGCAGTCGAAGGTTTTGTGCATGCACTTGGAACAGGCTCTACCGGGCAACGGCATCCGCTGGTTTTGTCTGGAACTCGTGCATTCATCGTTCTGTACTTGTCAGTTCACATCCATTGATATGACTTATGGCCAGACTACTAACTGACATGCAACGGGGGAGCCACAGGTGTGAGGGACATAGACAAACTACCGTACATGTAACGGGTCTTCACCAGGTCTGAAATGTACAGCAATGTACATCCTCTGGGTTATCGTGAGAGCCTAGAGCAGCAAAAGAGACTTTCACCACAGGATCATTTTCTTACACAAAGTTTCTATCCGTTCGACGTCCATTTATGTTACCTGGCAAAGTGTGACTGCTCCGTTAGTAAAGTTCTATACATCCTGAAGTCATGTTTAAAATCCTTCCATTTTTTTTTGTTTTACAATGATTTAAAGAGAAACATGAGACACACACACACACACACACACACACACACTCTCTCTCTCTCTCTCTCTCTTTCTCTCTCCCTCACTCTTTCTGTCTAATGCAATGCAGGTGTGAAGTTAATTTTGGTTCTTGGTGTATTATAGATGCTAATGTTTTTTGGTACGTCCCCCTCCCCATCCAATTAATCATCTTTGCTTCCTTCCTTTACTCCCCAGTCACGCATTCATTAAGACATTTAATTGTACAAGTATGTAAACTGAACTAAATGAGTGGAAACTTGGGCTCTTGTGAGGTTAAAGCCTCAGTTTATAGACAGTGTTAAAAACTAACTTCAAATCACCCAGATCTAACAGAGCGGGGATAAGAGTCGGAGGTTAATGGTAGGAAAAGTGATTAGGAAATACATGGTTAATCCACTCAGTATTAGTCTTTTGATGCTTCTCTTTGAGCTGAGTCGCTTGATTTACAGGCTGTGTGTAAACACGTATATATGTATGTGTTTCTTTTCGAGCTGCAGGTGGCAGACATTTCCTCTGAGAGTTAACTAAGTGTTAGAGGGAGAAGAATCCAACATCCTCCGCCTTATTTTGTTGATGTTCCTTATTTTCTTATGTGTAAGTTTCTCTTCAGCATGGGTTTATCACTAGTTTAGTCATTGTTCCTACTTTTCATGGTTTGACAAGTCAGGGTTGTGTACATGTATAGAAAAAGAAACATTTTCTAAAATTAGATAATGTCGGTTGGTATGCAGAACACGCCCAGCTCTAACCAGAAACATGACAAAGACTGTTGTGATTGACAAGTCTGCTGAGTGACTCACAGTAGGTCAGAAGCATCATTCACCTTCTGCAGTTGCTGTGTCCTGGTCAAGGTTTGCAGGGGATCTGGATACAGAGGGGCAGACAGAGAAACAGATGACAGTGGAAGCATAGTTACTTTTCTCACCACCATGACCAACACACAAACAGAGGGATGCGGACATAGGCAATACTAAAGAGGATAAGTTAACTGTAGCGTGCTCTCACAGTAGTATCATCAATTGCGAATTGTTTTTGGGACAATATATTGTTCAACCAAAAGAGTTATCATGACAGGCCTGCTCAGGAACATCATATCACACTAATAGCATGTTTTTCTTTCTATTATTATAAAGCTTATGTAATCACATAGCTGAAATAAAACCCAGAAACTGTGAAGCAGCTACTTTGTAAGTCAAATAAGAGAAGTGATGTGAACGTTGTGAGCCCAATTTTTATTTTCATAAATTATCTCAGGATTTGCATGAAAAATTAGTCCAGGTATATCGAAACGTAGAATAGCAGCCTAGCTACAATGGATCCATATTTCATAACATGCCATTTCATCAGAAATTACAACAGCTTTAGATGTTAAAAAGTTAATTGAATTAACCAATGCTGGAACTATAGCTTCACACAGAAAAGTCCCTGAACTCACAGTTATGTACTTTATTAATTATTTAGTGCTGTCACTTACTGGATGACTGGAACAATTACATGAACATACAGAAGATATAAACCTGTATTTCAGAGTGGACACTTTTGGACAGACAGCTGTTACATGTTTCTCTATTCCTGTGTTTGAGAAGATGGAAAGTGATGACTGTAGATGTCCTTTAAAGACAGAAGATAAATTATAATTAATTACACTTAATTTACAAACTCCTACCATTATAACAATATTAATAACCAGATATAAAGTTAACACTGAATAACCAAATGGTTCTGTGATGGTTATCAGGACTGTTATAGGATTGTCTGGTTGAGCACTCTTTTTTGCCGATTCTCACTTCACTCGTCTTTAATGGTTTCTTGGTAGAATGAAAGATTTGGGTTCTTTGCATGATTATTATAACCACATACTGCACAACCAGTTGTCATTCTTATGCTGTGGAAATGCAGTGTCTGGTGTCTGTTCACAATTTTCAAAATGCTTCTTTTCATTTATTTCTTGACTGATTTTGATTTTGGTTGTTTTATCTGATAGGACTAGGTGAGGGCTTTCAAACGTCTACACAGAAATTCATGAATTTTGCAGACTTTTTCAAAATCACAAAAAGTGTTTCTTCTCCTATGTTTCCTGACCGATTTGAATTCTATTTGCTTTATCTGACAGAGCTAGGTGGACCGTTAGAGTGGTTAGCTCCATGCATCCTTCTGTTTACTATTCCCACAGGTCTTAATATTTGTAAAATTCTGTGATTTAAATACTTGCACTTGCTGAAAATTGCATAATTTTATTTTGTCTGGGCATTGGATGAGCACGATGTTCTGGTAATTTACTAAATATAAGACCATTTATGCTATCAAGCTGAATATTTATTAGTGTGCATTCAGCCTACATGCAAAATTGCGATGCTTGCATATTCTTCATAGCTAATAATATACACATGACATCACACACATAAGCTTAATATGTACAGTGGAGTCTGGTCTGGAAATATTATGTAATTCTAATATGTATTAAAGGTGATTATAATTAGGTATTATGAAAGGACAGACTTCAAGGGTCTTTATGTCCAGATAAGAGGAACAGTGCAGGAATTACAGGGACCAAAACCAAAAAACTAATACAAGTTCATCCTATTCCTTCTTCATGGACTGGATTTTGTGTAGATTTTCATTATTGTAGTTTGTGTACATTAGTTTTTCAAAATTTAGGTAGCAACTTACAGTGGATTATAAATCATTAAAATTATATCTAATATCTATATATGATGCCCTGAGATGGCCTGGCGAGCTGTCCAGGGTGTACTCTGCATCTAAATATGGCCATAAATTATTTCATTATATAAAAATAATTTAAGGCCAGTGGTGGATTTTTACATGGAATCCATGCGGTATGAACGGATTATTGTGTGTAAGAACATGTATGAAAACCCTCCTGCAGACACAGAACTCACTTCAAGAGAAGAAATGGGTCATGGACATGTGAACTGCATCACCTGCAATATGGTCCTGTCTACACTACAGCATCAAAACCGGTTCTGATCAGAATCGATCTTGTGTTTGTGTTGCAGAGAGAAGACTCAAACTGTAGCGAACCTACTGAATACACCTGCGCACAGAACATGTAAACAAGTGGCAAAGTATATAAATATTTATTATACAGGTGAAAATTCAACCTCTCTGAAAACCTGACAATTCTTGAGCTCCTGGAGTGCGAGGCATACTTGCATAACTTTAGCACAACTTTGTGCACCTTTATAAAGCAGTCTGACTAGTGTTCATTAAGTCATTAAATTGTCAGATTTTCAGAGAGGTCTAATTGTGGGTCAGTCTGAGGGTGGCATCAGCCAGCGACAAATAGCCAACAATTTGAATATTCCTCTGTCCATGGTAAAAAGTTCAATAGTGAAGGTAAGACCACCACTGATCCACGACCAGGTCGATCTGGACCATTAGAAAGATGCCTTTGCTCTGTACAGAGACCAGTGGAGAGAAATCCCCATTCCAAGGCCACAGACATTGTGGAAGACATCCAAACCAGCTCAAAAACTGTTATGTGCTATCTTCACCAAATGGGCTATTATGGCCGAGCAGCAAGACACAAGCCTCCTCTTCGACCAGCAAATATTCAGTCTGAAACTTTGGGTGTCTATTTACTTATGTCCGGCCTCTGTAGATATAAGTGATATGGTTTCTAAAGTAGATACATCACAATATACTAGTGTTTACATTCAAGAGCCACATATGGGTTTGGTCGTCAGGTATCCACATATGTGGATATGGTCGTCAGGTATCCACACTGTTTCTCTCCGACTTACTTATATTTCTTTCCCACAAATGAACAGACAGTGTGTAATTACGCTGACACACACTTGTGCAATGTTCCACACACATGATTGACAGTAACACTAACCCTCTTATTATTTTATTCATCATTTGTCAGTCCTGTACCTATATATACACACACACACACACACACACACACCTGTTGTGTAATTATCCAGTAATTTACGCTTCCAATTTTGTCATGTTTCAGATGAAACCTGAATATTTTCCAAAAAGCAGGTGACAGTGGAAATGCATTCTAAGCATTGGGATGCCAGTGTGTGTGTGTGTGTGTGTGTGTGTGTGTGTGTGTGTGTGTGTGTGTGTGTGTGTGTTTCTGTATGTATTCTGTACACTGGCAGATTACAGTAAACACAAAATCTCTGTGTATGTTCACAGTCATGCACACACCCCTCTCAGACATGATCCACACACTTTAGAATAACTATACAGATGTTTATATTGTGTGGCAATGTTTCCAGCAGTTTTCCAATCTGCTCCTTATAGCAAACCCTCAGTAATACTTCCACACCTACTCCATATTTTCTGGGCTGTACTAACCATTCTTTTATTACCCATTTTCATACTTCTATCACTTTTCCTGCATTCTTTTCATCCCTCACTTTTCCTCTCATTGATTTCAGTTCACAATTTAAAGTAGAGTCATCAATACAGACTCAACTGCAAACATACAGTGCTTACAGAAAACTCTCGTTACACAGAAAATATGCATATTTTCATCATCAGGGAATATTTTTTACTTATATCTAGGAAGTAACAATCTGCTAAAATGAGTTTGAGAGTTTGCATTAGCCAATTTGACAAGGCCACCATTGATTCATTAGTTCATTTTACTCTTGCCAGAATGTAGAACTGTAGATACTGTATGTGGATACTGACTGTTCTAAGAAGGCAAGATAATGACAATAATAACAATATACAGGTATTAAATTACCAAATCAGATATAAACTACTGAACTTCTGAAGATAAAAATAAAATGAAATTAGGCACATCTGCACATAATACTACATTAACATACATCAGGCAGGCATCTGCTCGTGTACATGAACACATGGAATGTATCCCAGTACATTTAAATGCACAACACTTCTGCATTTACCATTTCTCTTACTCTGATGTCTTCCACATCCCTCTTTTCACAGTACAATGGCACCCACCTGTGTGAGAATTTATTACTCATTTTTATTTTTTCCACAAAGAAGTTTAATGGGTATGGACATAAACTATGCATGCAAGCTTTTTAAGTTTGGGTTTAATTTCCATTTAAATCTTTCCTAAGATGAGAGATGAACAGTAAACTTACAACCAGGAGGTTTTACCCGAAATCATCAGTGAATATGGAAAGGTTGTAATTGTTCGTGTGTGTGTGTGTGTAGGTGGGTTGGAGCAGTGCCCGAGACTACTACACTTTCTTGTGGTCTCCCATGCCAGAGAACTACACTGATGGCTCCACTGTCCACAGGGTTCTTGTCTTCCAAGGTACATACACAATCACACACACACAAACATACACTGTACTCTCTCTCACATGCAGTAGTGCTCTGGCCGTATATGCAATGTGTGTGTGTGTGTGTGTGTGTGTGTAGTTTATCGAAAAGCCTTGTAGTTAATATTTAAGCTGTGAATCAGATATTTTGTGTGCCGTTAGATGAAGATGCTGCTGCCGTTATTGTACTGGTTTCCAGGTTACTACGTTCCCCGGAGTGATGGAGAGTTTTATCAGTTCTGTTATGTTACACACTCGGGTGAAATCAGAGGGGCCAGTACGCCCTTCCAGTTCCGATCAAACACTCCCACAGTGGAGGAGCTACTGACAGTGGAGGATGATGGGAATTCAGACATACTGGTTGTGACAACCAAAACTGGACTACTAGAGGTAAAGATACTTTATACACACACTTTCACATTAATGTTACTAGTTCTAGTACCCTCCACTATGACCTTTAAGGGGCATCCACAAGCAATGAGCAACAAGTGACCATGCAAAGTCAATGAATGCCAGTGAAATAAGCAATAAGAGGAAACATTTTCTGAAGTGACGCAAAGTATGTAGTTCAACTGAGCTGAACTTTCACGTGACGCAATTTGAGCGATTACCAATCAGAGTAATCAGAGATACCGTTGATTGTCAGATACCATCAAACGCCGACTTGCCCAATTCATTTTCCGTGTAAAACAAGAAGCATGAGTTTAATAAGATAAGATAACATAAGATAAGATAATACTTTAACGCCCGTTTGCACGTAAATTTGTCTTGCATTTACATTTCAAACAGTCATCATGAGAAAAACATTTAAAATTATCTAAGAACACAAACATCATCCATAAACACAAACATTTAAAATCATCGAAGAAAACAAACACACTCTCACAACATAAGGCGAGTCCTGCACTCAAACAATCAATAGACCGGCCATAGAGTCCCACAGGTCACAGTCCAATAAGTTAAGTTAAGGGTTGGGAGTCGGGGTCTAGTGCTCGGTGAATGTAAGTGAGGGAGTGAAGTAGTACTTTGCTCTCTTCTGCTGGTTAAGTAGTGACAGAATAAGGAAGGAATGAATGTTTGTGTTTGTTTATTCTGAAGTTGGACGTCCTAAATCATTTTTTGGATGGCAGAAGCCGGTACTCTTCATGTAGAACATGGGAGGGATCCAGTGAGATCTTGTCTGCCAGCATAGGCATATCTTTATTCCAGCTATCAAAAAAATTTTCCTCCAGTGATTATTCAATTCAGTTTTATTTGTATAGGCTTTTTACAATTGACATTGTCACAAAGCAGCTTTACATAGTAAAAAAAAAAAACAATGTACAAATTTTTAACATTTCTTTTACAAATCTTACATATCCCTAATGAGCAAGCTAGCGGTGATGGTGGAATTAAAAACTCCCTCAGTTAACACGAGGAAGAAACCTTAAGAGGAACCAGACTCAAAAGGAGGGAGGTTATTAGCTATGCTAATAACAGTGTAATGGTAAAAGAAGAGAGTTTATTAGTCCTGAGTGCAAGCAAAAAGAGAGATCCAGAAGGAAGAGATGGGAGGGCACCCTGTGACATCAGGTAATCAATCACTGATTCCGCTCATATTAACGTGAAAGAGCAGCTCATTATTGCCACGTGCTTTATGAGTGCACACAGAAAGCTATAATAATAATGGTCATAATAAACTATTAACTTTGATAATATAAGGTAATGTAAGCTAAAGATAATATAAGCTATTGGTATTTATATTGATAGTGATCAGGGTTACCCTACACCACTTTATATTGTGGTATAGTGTGGTATACAGTACAATACCACATTTTACCTCACATTTTATCTCACTATAACACACTATATTACACTATACCTCTATGTGCTACAATCTACCACACTAAACCCACCCTACCACACTAACCACTCCACCATAGTCGCCCCAATCCACCACACCATACAACACCACACCTCATCCATTCATTCATTTTCTGAACCACTTAATCCTAATTAGGGTCACGGGGAGGCTGGCGCCCATTGCAGCCGACTCTGGGCGAAGGCAGGGTATACTCTGGACAGCTCACCAGGCTATCGCAGGGCAGAAACACACTGACTGCAATTCACTGGCCTACTCTTTACGAATGACAGCAATGTTTTTTTTACATGCCTCGCACCACAGACAGTGAGAGACATGGCTGGCCTTTGTTAGCTGCACTGGGGGCATACAATACTATACTATACAACAATACTAAACTCTACCACAATGTGATATAATCTACCACAATATATTTCACCCTGCCTCAATATACTACAATCTACCACACTATATTCCACTAATCTACACTTTACTACAGTCTACCACACTATATTCCACTTTACCACACCATACAATACTCTACCACACCATATTCCACTCTACATCAATGCGATATAATCTACCACACTATATTTCACTCAGCCACAATACACTGACTCTCCCACACTATACTGCACTTTATTTCACTATATATATATATATATATATATATATATATACACACACACCCACACACACACACACACACA
>JAQMYF010000001.1:35213324-35233760 GCA_030014195.1 Neosilurus mollespiculum
TGGGCAATCAGCCATTCCACTGTCAACAGACCTGGGTGAGCATGTAGAGTGAGGGAGCGACAGCATCCCAACGCCACTGGCTAGTGGCCATTAGGTATCTGTACCACCGGAGTGTAACAACAGGTCGAATTCGCTTCCGGTGAGGGTTGGAGTCCGCCAAGGCTGACCTTTCACCGGTTCTGTTCATAATTTTTATGGACAGAATTTCTAGGCGGGGACAGTGGTGGCCTGGTGATCTTGTTTACGAGTGAGGGAAGGATGGAACTGGAGATCAACAGGCGGATTGGTGCAGCGTCTGCTGTAAAACGGAGCTTGTACCGGTCCGTTGTGGTGAAGAGAGAGCTGAGACAAAAGGCAAAGTTCTCAATTTACCATTACATTCCAACGTACGATCTACGTTCCAACCCTCACCCATGGTCACGAGCTTTGGGTAGTGACTGAAAGAACAAGATCGCGGATACAGGCAGCTAAAATGAGCTTCCTTCGCAGGTTGGTGGGGTTCTCCCTCAGAGATAGGGTGAGAAGCTTAATCCGGAAGAAGCTTGAAGTGCTGCTCCCCTGCCTTGAGAGGAGAAAGTTGAGGTGGCTCGGGCATCTGATTAGAATGCCTCCCGAACACCTAGCCGGGTTGTTGTTTCGGGCATGTCCAACCGGGAAGAGACATGCTGGAGGGACTGTGTCTCCTGGCTGGTCTGGGAATGCCTCAGTGTCCCCCTGGAAGAGCTGGAGGAAGTGGCTGGTGAGAGGGACGTCTGGACCTCACTGCTTAGGCTGCTGCCCCCGCGACCCGACCCTGGATTAAGCGGAAGATGATGATAATGATGTTGTAGCTGCTTTGCACATATTGATGTCTAATCTTTCTCTTTTCTATTTCTTCTCTTTATTTATTCAAAGTAACTGATTAATAACACGAAGAAAACACAGCTAAACTCCATAAAACTAACACATGAACACTGTGAAGTGAGTGTCCATTCAGGTTTAGTTTTAGAATTTAATAATAGTGAATTAAAATTGGTTCTGCTGTATAAAGAAGGTTGTCCTAGAGCCGATCTGTGCGAAACCAATTTCACCAGAACCGACCTGAAAAAAACTAGATGTGCCTTAAGTGCATTGTGTGTGTTTGTTTTCACAGGACTACAATAGGAATGATGCCTCTCTAGACCCCACCCACGAGCCAAAACCGCTGGATGTAGAGTTCCCTGCTACAGGTGTGCAGGCTCCTTCCCTTTCCTGTGTGAAATGTAGTGCTGTATGTTTGGTTGTGACTACATGCTGAGGATCTCATTTCTTTCAGAAATGAAACCTGAAATTCAGGAATATGTTGAAGAAAAAACAAACGAAGAGACACAAGAGGAAGGGGCAGGGTCTGATGTGTCAGTAGAGGCAGAGCTTGTTCAGATGGAGGAGAGGTGGAGAGAGCAGTGCATCATCAACGCCAACTTAAAACTACTGCTGGCTGACAAAGAGCAACAGTTTAAAGTACATTATACACACACATACACACACACACACACACACACACACACTCACACACACTGTGGATTGATTGATTGATTGGCTGGCCTCGTCTCTGCTCATACAGCAGAAGATAACTCCAGAGGCTATACATTTTTATATACAGCCTGTTTAAACACACACCACAAACACACATACACACGCACAAACCCACACAAGCAAGCATGCTATACCTTGGCTCAAGGCTAATGAGTGTTTACCAACTGGCATGGTAAGGAACCTGGATTGAAGCATTTCATCAGAGAAATTTGAATTATTGTGTTGTTAGTCCAACTAAAACTGGACTATTAAATCAAGTTTAAACATGTTAGTCTGACTGAACTTAACTGAGCACGAGTGGGTAAAAGGAGAGGGAACTGAGAATAGGAGATGAAGCCGGGAATAGGATTATGAGAGGTAGCTAAAAATAGGAGCGGCAGTGGGGAATAGAAGAGGGAGCAGGAAATAGGAGAGGGAGCGGGGAATAGTAACGGGAAGTAGAAGTAGGCGAGGAAACTGAGAATAGGAGTATTAGCCAGGAATAGGAGTGGGGAATAGGAGAGGGAGCGGGCGAATAGGAGAGAGAGCAGGGAATAGGAGTAGAAGTGGGAGAGGAAGCAGAGAGTAGGAATGGGAGAGGGGAATTGGAGTAGAAGTGGGTAATAGGAGTAGAGGAGCAGGAAACAGGAGTAGGATCAAGGAATAGGAGAGGGTTACAGGGAATAGGAGAGGGAGCTGAGAATAATTAAAATTAAAATTTATTTGTCACATACAAAATCATACATAGTACAATATTTAGTGAAATGCTTGTTACAACTGTCCTATATTTGAAGAAGAATAAAAACTATCAATTTCAAGAAGAAAAAATAATAACAATAACAATAATTATTTAAAGGCCACCAATAGTTAAAAGTCAAATATAAATATTAAAATATAAAATATAAATGTAGTGATGAAAATAAATAATACAGTGTGTAAAGTGTCAGTACAGTATGCACACAAAGATGTCCCGTGAGTGTGGTTGTTGTGTGTGCAGAGTAGTGCAAGGTGTACAGGTAGTGCACTTTGTGTGTGCAACAATCAGCTGAGATAGAATGTAATCCCTCGTAAAAACGTTTCCCTGACCGCAACAGAGAGAAGAGTGGGATAAGAGTGGAAGCTGGGAAAATAAGAATGGGAGCTAGGAATAGGAGAGAAAGCAGGGAATAGGAGTGGGAGCAGGGAATAGTAGAGGGACTAGAGCAAGAGTATTGAGTTAGACTAAGGGCAGTGAGTAGGATTATGTATCTGTGAGGGCTGCATTATGAGTACAGTCAGTATACAAAAAAAAAAAAACATTCTACCAAAATATTCACATTTTGTTGCTTTGAAGCCTGAAATGAAGACACACAAAAAATATATTTCCAGCTGTATGTACTCAATGCAAATGTACAATCACTGAGATGGAAAAAGGGATAAAAATACTTTAAATTTAATTAAGTGTGACTAATCACCTTCTCCATTGCACATCAAGCTAACTGACTCCCACCTGTGATCAACTGAAATCATTCTAATTAGATTACCATAAAAACAGCAATTTCTAGAGCATTCCAGTGCTTGGAAGTGTAAATGAAGTGAACAATTAACTACGGGTAGCAAGGCACAGAAAAAAATATTTTTATTTAATTTTCTGAACTACTTTATCCTTTATTAGAGTCGCAGCGAGACAGGAGCCCATCCCATCCCAGCAGATGGAGGGAGACACCCTGAACAGCTCGTCAGTCCATCGCAAGGCCAACAAACACACAACCATTCACACCTAGGGGCAATCAAAAATATCCAGTTAGCCTAATGTGCATGTCTTTGGACTGTAAGAGGAAACTGAAGCATCTCGAGGAAACCCATGCAAACACAGGAAAAAAATGCAAATTCCACACAGAAACGCCCTTGTTGAACCTGGGACTTGAACCCAGGACCTTCTTGCTGTAAGGCAGACATGCTAACCACTGTGCCATCATACTGCCCTTGTTAAAAGATCTCAGGGATAAAATTGTGGACAGTCAGGAGATGGTATAAGGAATATATACTCATACATATACTCATTCACATGATTTCTCATTTTTTTGCTGACAGAAGATTCCTACACATTTTTTTACTCCTTTCACCTTTTTTTTTCATGAGAAACTATAAGAATAGCCACCTCTGCTTCCTCATTTTTTCTATTATTTCTTTGCATTGTGTGCATTTCTGTTTACAGGTACAATTGGCTGAGAAGGAGCGAGAGGTATTTTCTTTGAGAGAGAGTTTAGCTGAGGTGACAAAAGAAAAAGGGAAATTGGAAGAGGTAAGAGCGTTTATATAAAACACTGGCCATTGTAGCATAAATTCTTTCAAACAGTTAAACACATAGTTCAAAATCATAGTTTAATTTCAGAATCCAAGTATTCACCCCTTTTATTCTAATATTTCATTGCATTGGCCAGTGGTAAAGCTGTTAGCTGTATTTGAGCTTTTTGATCCAAAAGGCTAATGCTGGTGTATTTGAATTTAAATGATTAACTAAAATGAGAAGTAGTGGCATTTGACTCTGTTGGAGCAGCCGTTAAATGCCACCAGCAGCTCCCTTAATACTTACTGCACTTGTGTTAAATGTTACCTGGAGAATAATTTTTGTAGTCATGATCCCAGTTCTCCAGTTAAATGGAGCACGACAGACGCAGAAATGAAACATCGAGACTCTTTGCTTTTTGTTTTATTTATTAATTCTAATAAGTTTATAATAATCATATTTAATAACCCTTGGCTGTTGACTGGTGGAGCGAACACACATGTTCACTGACCTTTCAGGCACCAACTGGCGTATATATTGTCAGATCCTTGTTGTTGTATAATAGGGCCTAACGTTAGGTTAGGCCCTATTCAAATTCGAATTTAAAAACTTACCTCTTCCGAGTCTTAGGACACATGCATGCTCTGTCTAAATTGAAGACGAAGTTGGACTTGTTATCTAATTAGCTCCCATGTGATTATGTAGTTATCCTATTAAACCTATTGGAAAGTTCGTGTCTATTTAAATGTAATGATTATCATACTTTATGACTAACGTACTTAAGTATTTCCATAAGCTCTCAAATGTCTAGTAATAATAACATGAACAATAAATAGCTCACGCGAAAGGTAATAACTTAATGGGACTGAGTGCGCACTCGTGGACTGCAGACAGATTTTGAAAATCGGCGCATCACAGTACCTTCCATGTAGTTTGCACAAAAGATAAATAAAATGCTGCTGTTACAGTCCTTAATTAATGGAAGTGCAGATGTTGGATCTCTCTTAATTGGTTTCAGTACTAGAAAACTGTGTTTTGTTATTGTTTTTTGGTATTTTTTTTTTTAATTATTATTGTTATAAGCAGTTTGATTATTAGAGTTCTTCAGTTGTATGTAAAGATTGCCACCTCCTGAAAAAAACAGCTGTACGCAGGAAGCTGTGAATAGGGAGCTGTAAACAGGAAGCTGTAAAGAGGAAGCAATAAAGAGGGAGTTGTACACGAAGCTGTAAACGGGAAGTTATAAAGAGGATGCTGTAAACAGGAAGCTGTAAAAAGGAAACTGTGCATAATTATCCCTGCTGATAATGTTTGTGACTTTCAGGAGCTGCGCTGGCATGCAGGCAGACAGCAAGGTGCTTGTGCACAGAGGTCAGAGGTCAGGGAGCCTGTGGTGTTGCGTTATCCCTTGCCCTATCCTCACGATTCTCCCCCTCTTCCACTGGTTCCTCAGCAGCCTGCTGAGCTGCAGTATGGTAACCCTTACTGTGACCAAACCACACGTGGTGCGTACCTTAGTGTAACAACTTGGTAACCCATTCAGGATTACAGAATGAAATTAATATTTTAGGTTATTTTTTTCTTTTTCATTACGAAGATGTAAATTAAGGTTT
Organism: Neosilurus mollespiculum; assembly: GCA_030014195.1. Taxonomy (NCBI): domain Eukaryota; kingdom Metazoa; phylum Chordata; class Actinopteri; order Siluriformes; family Plotosidae; genus Neosilurus; species Neosilurus mollespiculum. The sequence goes on from JAQMYF010000001.1 coordinate 35,218,740, forward strand.
TGTCTGTCCTAGACGGTGCAGATGGAGCAATGTCCCCACAGCAAAGTTGCCGCCCCCATCCAGTAGGCCCACCTCTGTGGACTGGTCCTGTGGTATGCAGTCAGCCGCTGCGCAGTCTCAGTCCTCCTGACGGTCTGGAGACCCCTACAGAGGAGCGTCCCAGTGTGAGAAGAGTTTTTGTTTAATTATTTTCTCTTTTTTGTTATCACTGTGATTTTTGGGTCACTTTGTCTTTTTCCTATCTAAATCCTCCCTTTCTTACATGTTCTACTCTCCCCCCTTCTCCCTTTCTCTCCCTTATCCTCCTCCTTACTTTTTAAGGCCAGACGTTTTAGGTCAAAGGGGAGCGTTGGAGAGAATCATTTACATAATATCACAATTAAGGCATTTCCTCTTCATCTCATTAGTGGAGCAGAGTGACGAGGGCAGGAACTCATTAGTGAGCATGGCTGACGTGCTCTGTGCTAATTGGTGGAAATGTTGGCCTGCATGCTGCAAGACTGCCATTCTACCATCACCTGCTTCTCTTTCTCTCTCATTTAGTGCGATAAAGGCACATTAACCTTTGCAGGGAACCGGCTGTGTGCAGACAGCTGTGGCTTTTAGGAGAGAGAGTGTGTGTGTGTGTGTGTGTGTGTGTGAGAGAGAGAGAGAGAGAGAGAGAGAGAGAGAGAGAAACCAAGATCATTGGTTTTGCATCTCATTAAGAGTAGCAGCAGTAAGGTATTATAAGGTATAGTGAGTAAAGTGAGAAGGAGTGTGTGTGTGTGTGTGTGTGTGTGTGTGTGTGTGTGTGTGTGTGTGTGTGTGTGTGTGTGTGTGTGTGTGTGTGTGTTAATCGAGTGTGTTGTGTTGTAACAGGGAGGTGATGGTGAAGCTCCTACAGTCTGTGATCATAAGAGTCCAGAATCGAATGAAAGTGGCTCTGGCTTTTGTTTTGACACTCGGTAACGTACAGATGCTCTGAATCTCACCTCACACCAGTCTCTCTATTTTCAGGATTTGTTTTATGTTCGTTAGCATGATGTTTGTTACTTATTTTCATTACAAACATTACTGTTCAGCAAAGTCCAATTAAATCCAGTTCAATCCTATGAGATTTCACTATTTCTGTACAAATATCTATAGCCTCATATCTGCAGTCAGGTTCCATCATAAAGTTACTGACCACTCAAATAGAAACACCTGTTCCCCTGTGTCATCTGGTCTATATTTTAATGCAGCTTTAGTTAGGGCATGGCCACTCTAGCCTGGTCGTGCAGGTGACACGTGACATGCTTTTCTGCTTATCATCAGCATGTTTCCGCTTTCAGAACTCCTGTGCTTTAAATGATTTTTTAATTTGTGTGAACAAGTCTGCTTCTGAAAAACTCAAATCATCATCACCCACGCCATGGTCACTGGCACTGAATTCCCATTTCCCCCAGTCTGGTGTTTAATATGCACAAGCTAGTGATCTGTATCTGCATGACTTTACACATTCTTCAGCCACCACATGATTGGCTGATTAGATTAACAGTATGGATGTCCAGGTGTTGGCGAGCTGTCCAGGGTGTACCCCGCCCTCGCCCAGAGTCGGCTGAGATGGGCGCCAGCCTCCCCGCGACCCTAATTAGGAATAAGCGGTTCAGAAAATGAATGAATTAATGAATGTCCAGGTGTTCCTAATAAAGGGGTCAGTGAGTGTGTTTTCTAATGACACCACTGTTCACACTCAAGGCTTTGCTCTTTTAGTTATTGTCACAAATTGTCACAAATTTTTGGTAAATTGTAACTTTTATTTGTTGTTTTAAATAAATAAATAAATAAATAAAATTTAAAAAGGTCACCGGAAGGCTGGCGCCCATCTCAGTTGACTCTTGGCGAGGGCGGGGTACACCCTGAACAGCTCGCCAGACCATTGCAGGGCCAACACACATACAACCATGCACACTTACACCTAGGGGCAATTTGAAACAGCCAGTTAGCCCACTGTTCATGTTTTTATAGTGTGGGAGGAAACCGGAGTACCCGGAGAAAACCCACGAAAGTACAGAGAGAACATGCAAACTCCACACAGAAACACCCGAGCCCGGGAATCGATCTCAGGCCTTCTTGCTGTGAGGCAGACATGCATGTTTGTTTGTTTATTTATTTATTTACTTACCTACCTACCTATTTATTTATATTATAAGGCACTTTTCATCGCTTAAATTTTTTTTATAAAAGTGCTTCACATTAAAGCATGAACAGTATGAAATAGAATTAAATTAATTGAAATGTGTCATAAAATGAAATTGAATTTAAAAATGAAATTTAAAAAAAACATTTTCTACATTCATTTGTCTGAAATCTGCACTTTTTAAAAATACGAATGTTACATTTAATATTTGTTTTATCGTCATTACAACTATTTTATAAATACATAGATCAGCCATAACAATAAAACCACTGCCTTGATATCACGCAGGTCCCCCTGTTTCACTTCAGTAGCTCGGAACCATCGAGTTATCGAGTTACTCTACAAGAATGCTGCAGGTGTGCCGAGTTTCCTGGCACTCAGATATTAGCAGTCAGAGGCAACAAATCTTTGTCATGCTCCTCAAACCATTCCTGAACATTTATAACCGTGTGGCAGGGTGCATTATCTGCTGTTAGGAAACACCATTACCATAAAGAGCTATAACTTGGTCTGTAACAAATGTTTAGGTAAATAGTAAGTATTATTGTAACATCCACATGAACTTTAGAACCCAACGCTTCCCAGCAGAACATTTCCCAGAATATCATACTGCTTCTCCACATCATCCATCCAGTCCAGACTATGGTCCAGTTTTGAAGCTCACAGGTCCATTGTAGACACTTTCAATGATGGTTCTGTCTCGTTTTTATCATATCCAACATTAACAGTTTGTTCTACAATATCTCTTCTGTGGGAGACCAGACGTGCTCGTCTTCAGTCCCCACACACATCAATGAGCCTTGTGCTCCCATGATCCTCTTTCACTTCACTGCTTCTCCTTCCTTCTACACCTTTGGTAGGTACTTACGCCTGCATACCAGAACACACCCCACAACTCCTGCTGTTTTGGAGAAAATAGATCCAGTCGATTAACATCACAATGTGATCCTCGTCAAAATCACTCAGATCCTCACATTCACCCATTTTTCCTTCTTCTTCCACATCAATTTCCAGAACTGACTAGTTGGCAGAACTGCATCCTCCACCTGTCACTGGGTTTAATGTTATGGCTGATGGATGTTATTGCTCCTACAGATTCACCAGCATGGACAGAGTATAAGCTTTTCCTCAGTTTCATTTTTAGAAGTGTGGTTTGCATTTATTGTAAAGCTTTTCACACCTGCATTTGAAGAACATTTGAGCTTTTAGCAATACTTCTTATCCACAAGTTCTTTTTAGTATGAACATGAGGTCAAATTTTATCTTCCAGCCACAGAATATCAGAGTACAGCAGTTACATAATTTACAGGGTGCATGCTGGAAAAATTTCATGTTATCATGTAATCTACTCTGAAGAATAGTACAGCAAAGAACATAGTACATCCTGATGATTATTAAAATGAGAAGGAGGAGAAGGTCATGCCACCACTCAGGACCCAATCCTGACACCATCTGTGTGTCTCTCCCTCTCTTCTTGTATTTCAGGACTGATGTCCATAAGCGCTGTCCCCTGTGTGAAGTAATTTTCCCACCACACTTCGAGCAGCGCAGTTTCGAGCGCCATGTCGAGTCTCACTGGAGGGAGTGTCCCGTGTGCAGTGAACAGTTCCCTCTGGACTGCCAGCAGCACCTCTATGAGAAACATGTTCTCACACACTTTGATAGCAACGTGCTCAACTTCAACAAATTTGATTAGAAAAGGCGCAACTTTGTAAACCTTTCCGGTTGCATACTGGTGGAGGAGGCCATAAATTCTTTGTTCAGCACTGTTGCTAATGCATGTTTTTACATCACTAATAATTACTAATCAGAATTTTTGAGATTTGCACATAAACATGGTACTGTCTCATGAAGACATTTTGTTGCTCAGTGTCAGCTATCAATCTTTTAATCATATTGACCCTTTTCTTTCAATACAATTTATTTATTCTGAATGCATTTATAGCTGCTATGAGATGGTTGCACTGTAAAACGATAGCTGATAGCTTTATATGTATAAATATAGTCTGTATGAAGAGATGTGTGATATTGACAGTCAAAACTCAGTGGATGTTTTCTGTATTTACCTATGTTTTAATAATTTTATATGAAAATTCAGGTCATGCATAACATGTTGCTGTGTAATATGTAACGGTTTTGTTCTGTAGCTGCTCTCGTGATGTATGGCACTGTTTACTGATTTCTGAGCTGGACCATTTAGGATTTACATAATGATGAACTGGGAAAACTTAGAATTCTTGAAAAGTTCTTACAAGATGTTAAAGATTTTAAATCTGGAGTTTAGATATCCTGCTGCTCGTCCTGTCCAAAAAAAATTATTAGATAAAGCTCATGATTGGCGTGTGTCTGGCATGCTTTAGTGTTCATATAGAGTTTATTTACAGATGACAAATTTTAGCTTTGCGCACAGAAATCAAATGTCTTGAATGTTTTATCCTATGAAGACAATAAATGTTGCTTTGAATTTTAGAAAAACAGTCCAGTGATTTTTCCACTGTCATCAAATGTACAAGTTAGAATTATAACAATATATTACAATTAAATATTACAGTTTTTCTTTAATGCCACAACACATTCCCTGAAATTTTTCTCCTTTTCTCAAAACAGTAAACACAAACTCCAAAATTCTAATTACACTTTCAAAACCTTTCACTTTCCTTGCAAAAGCAAAACAATTGATTCGAAAGTATTTTATCCTTACCAAACACTGTCATCAGAGAACACAAATGGCCAGCTAATACATAAACCAATTTATAAAGAAGAAAATCATCAATGTAAACAAGCAGTATGTCAAGCATTCATTCTGCCTCAGCATCCTGCCCCTGCACTGGGTCAGGCCACAGGACTTCACATACATTACAGGCAATCCTCTCCTTTACAAAACATTGTGTTTATATACTCAAAAACAGAATAGGATGATTCCTGGCTTCATGTGAAATCTATTGTTATTTTTGTTAATTTCTATACGAAGCAAGTCGTTTCCTAGCTCTGTGTAGTGGCGAAATTGGCAAAATCAGAGTCAGAATTTTGTTGAAGCTGTGAAATATTTTTTATTTAACTTTTAATTAACTTTCTATGCAATCACACTTTATGAATAGAATAAAGAATTCATTAGAAATCAGCACTAACCATTAGCCTTAACTTGCTGTCTCTCAACAACACACCCTGTGTCCTAAATTATTAACTACTCACTATGTATTGATTTTGTTATTTTGTAGTGGTGCCAAAACACTGTATAGCATGAATAGCACGCTTAATGTATCCCATAATGCATTGTGAATAGTCCCTGCCATGTTGATAGAGGCCACAACTGGAGCCTTATACTTCTCCACAACTTTATTTTTGACCTGTCTGGTGTGTTCCTTAGGCTTCATGATGCTGTTTGTTCACTAATCTTCTTTAACAAACCTTCTGAGGCTTTCATAGAATATCTGTATTTATACTATTAGATTACACACAGGTGGACTCTTTACTAATTAGGTGACTTCTGAAGACAGCCTTTCACTGGATTTTATTTAGGGCTATCAGAGTAAAGGTGAATGAATACAAATGCACGCCTCAGATTTTTATTTGTAAAAAATTTTTGAATGTATAATTTTCCTTCCACTTCACAATTATGCACCACCTTGTGTTGGTCTAAAAAAATCCCAATAAATGCAGTTATGTTACTGGTTGTAATGTGACAAAATGGGGAAAAGTTCAAGGGGTATGAATACTTTTGCAAGTCTCCATATAAAAACAAACCTACACCCACTTTTGTCTGAGCGGAGTGACTGAACCCATAAGACAAGATTAAAACCTAAGCCTGGCTGATATAGCTCATTCAGGACTAGACTAGCTGCACAGAATAAATTTCCATGTTTCAAATCCTCACCAAGCACAAAGGGCCACATATTTTTACAGCTGGTATCAGATTATGTGACTCTACTGTAACTTGGGAGAAAACATACCAACAAAACCATTTCAGGAGATTTATTTCACCTTCCCATGTTCAAAACATTTGACCACAAATGTAAAATAAATTAACTATTTAGTACCATTAAATAGTGTAACACACCTGTAGGCCCAGCCCATTACACTGAAACCAGTTTCCACGTCGTAGAAGGACAAACTTGAACTTGGCCCTGCCTCCTGGGTCGTGATTGGTGGAACACACTTCCGGCTGTGTTTTTAAACAGTAGCAAATAACAGATTGGGGCACCGGAAACTAAGGTCAGTTCCATAACAGGAGGAGGCGGTGTAGGCAGGATCACGGGTGCAAGTCCCAGAGCAGCATCGAAATAAAAGCCATATTCCTGGGGCAAATCGCAAGTTACGTGGAGTGATCAGTAGAGTCCCTTAAGATATGAGAAATAAAAGGGGAAATTATCTGTAATTAAGTGCCGTCCAACTCCATATCAGGGTAAACTTGTAGATAGCTTGTCTGTTCTTATCCAGTTTGAAGGTGCCATACTACAAAAAGGTATGATTGGTTGCATACGTTGCCCAGTGAGAGAATATATCCCCAAGACACTAAGATGTTTTAAATGTCAAAGAACTGGGCATGTAACAGAGCACTGCAAAGCTAGACCTAGGTGTGCTAAATGTTCAGGGGAGCATGAGTATGGTGGTTGTGCAGTAGATGCTAAACTGAAATGTTGTGACTGTAGAGGAGAGTATAGCGCTGAGCATCAAGGGTGTGAAGTGCAAATAAGAGCAAAGAAAATTTAAAAATTTAAAGTAGAAAATAAGTATCATATGTGAAGCAACAAAGCAAATTTCACAAGATATGACAGCAAAGCCTCATTCATTTTACCCTCAACAGCGTCTCAGTTAGCAATGTTTCTAAGCAACCACAGGTACAAAAACCAAGTCTCATGGAGTTTTAACATAAGTGTGCAATGAAAGACAACACTTTGATAGTTGATGAATTTAAATTTTTGGCCTTTACTGGGAAGTTTCTGAATGTCTCCATGCAACAGGCAAAGAAACAATGGGGGCGCAAGACAATACTCAATGAATATCTGAATATTAAGGATTTTATGGTTAAAATGTTGCATGAGATGTTGCTCTCTAATGATGGATCATCACAGTGCATGGATTAAAGTCATGTTTTTTTGCATTGTGCAGTAAAATGCTAGAAGTCTGATGGCAAATGGCCAAGAATTGAAGAAATATATAGAGTTAAATGATAATCCAGAAATTATCTGCATACAAGAAACTTGGTTGAAACCACACCTGGTTTTTAATATCAGTGGGTATAAAATGTCCAGTGGCTTAGCTGGGCCAAGTTGTTGGGAAGTGCTCACTGAGAACATCATTGGAAGTGATCATTATCCTATATTATACAGTTCACTTGGATGGGATCATGAGATAGAGGTTTAGTAAGGCCGATTGGGGAAAGTTAGACATTAGACTGGTATCTTAATGTCAGTGAAGAACGAGATATGTTTCAGAGAACCTTAGATGCACAGTTCACTATTCATGAGGGATTCATGTCTGTGTTCCCCAGTGCCTATGCTCCCCAGTACCTATGTACCCTAACCCTAACCCTGTTAACATTGAAAATGTGAAATCACAAATATTCCATAAAGTGTTATTTTGAAGATCCAATAATTTAATAAGGACTGGGGGAAATAGGTACTGGGAAACTACGGACTGGGGAATATCAGATCTGGGGAACATAGGGCTGACCCCTTCATGAGCTAAGAAGAGCCTTAAATAAAATTTAAAATGACAACTCCAGGGAAAGATAGTGTCTGCTATACTATGCTAGCTAAATTAAGTGACTCTGCTCTAATGAAAGTTCTAGAGATGTTTAATAAGGTATGGGAAAATCTGTTATTGTTCCTATTAACAAACCGGGAAAAGATCCCAGAAGTCCAAAAAGTTATTACCCTATAGCTCTAACATCTCATTTATGCAAGACACTGGAAAGAATGATAACAGAAAGACTAACATACTATATAGAGAAAAACAACTTACTCTCATCATGCCCGAGTGGGTTGAGAATAGGGCACAGTACATTAGACCCTTTAATATGCCTGGAATCTGATATCAGGAAGGCTCAAACCTAACTGATAGCTGTTTTGTTCGATATAGAAAAAGCATATGATATGATGTGGATCTAAAGATTTATCTTTTAATAAAGTTAGATTGTATGGGCATAGGTCATAAAATGTATAATTGGATAAGACTTTTTATTTAGCAGATTTATTCCTGTTCGAGTGGGAAACTCATTTTCTGAGAAATATGGAGTAGAAAATGGAACCCCTCAAGGTAGTTTTATCACTCCTTTACTATATTTGATTATGATTAATGACATATACAAGCATATTAAGCTAGATATTGGAAAGTCACTCTTTGCAGATGATGGGGCAATCTGGAAAAAAGGAAGGAATATTGAACATGTTGTAAGGAAAGTTCAAGAGGCTATTAATAATGTTGAAAAATGGGCTCTGACATGTGGTTTTAAAATATCTGCTAAAAAATCTCAATTTTTTTTTTTACAAGGAAAAATATCAGTGTCAATAATATCAACAGTGGCAGAAACAATGGGACAAAGACAATAAAGAAAGGCATCTGTATCAGATTAAGCAGCAAGTTGGTGATGGAGGGTCAGGATAAGACTGGGACATACAAGATTAAATTAATCTTTACAGCTCATTGGCAAACATAAAAGTGGAACATGTGACGATTGTAACCACATGGAAACAGTTGAACACGTCATTCTTCATTATCCAAAATGCGCAAAAACGGACTGGAGCAAGATGGAATTAAACACATTGATCTTAAAAAATGTTTGCTAGTAATGCTGGAAAATTGGTTCTAAGACATGTCTCCAAATACCTGCAAACTACAAGACTAAAAGCAAGGATATAAAGCTATTATAAATCAGAAATGTTGGTGGCGATAATGCTCCGCCAGGCTACAATTCGCTGTTGAAAAAGAAGAAGAAGCGGCTCTGGACGCCAATTGCCTTTGCGGTGCTTTGCGGTGTGTGCGCCACTTTTTGATATTATCTTTTTTCATTGCTGTCTATTTGTGTATGACCCTGTGCCTGGCGCTGACTCTGCTTGTGTTGTTTCCCCTCTGATCTGAATATTAATTTGTATATATTGCATAAATATTTTTCCTTCATTTTATTTATTTCTTTATTTAGAAAGGTATTGAAAACAATTTAACATTAATCAGGTTTCTAGTGCTTACCATCCTGAGTCCCAAGGTGCATTAGAAAGATTTCATCAGACATTTCGAACTTACTGTTTAAGTCAGGAAAAGATTGGAATGAAGGTGGTCCCTTGTTGTTTGCTTGTCATGAGGCTGTACAAGAATAACTTGGATTCAGTCCAGCTGAATTAGTGTTTGGTCATTCTGTCTGTGGTCAAGTTAAAGTTTTTTGCAGGAAGATCTGTTGTCTCAAAGTCCTGTGAAAGCTCCAGTTATAAATGTCTTGGATAATGTTAGTTAATTTCGTGAGCGCCTACACACTGCCCGTGAAATAGCAAAGCGTTCCCTGGTCTCTTCCCAGTCCCAGATAAAGAATCTTTTTGACAAAAAATCTGTGGTATGTGCATTCCATGCAGGTGATAAAGTCTTGGTTTTGCTGCCATTATAGGTTCAGCTCTCCAGGCAAGGTTTTCGGGTCATTTGAAGTGACAGCTGCAGCTTGTCCTTCTTCCACCTGCGTTCAGCTTTGCGACACTCCTGTCTGACTGCACAAGTTGTGTCATTAATCCAGTGCTCAGGTTAAATCTTAGGGTGCTTGATTTTAAATGGAGCCACAGGGTCCTAAATGGTTTGGCAGGAGGGGTGAAACCATGACCTGAGCTCTTCCATATCTGAAGATAGTGGGTCAGCAGGGACCCAAAACTGTTCATAAGCAGCAGAGAAATGAGCAGCAATGAAGGGGTTAAGAATCCAACAGCGTCAAGTAGGATCACAGGTTTTAGCTGCAGCACATAAAAAATTGACCTCAGATATTATAGACATGTGGTCAGAAAATACATTTCACATATCTCCAGGTTTAACACAGAAAAACCATGTGAGAGAACAAGATCTAGTGTGTGAACATGGTCATGTGTGGGACCAGACACAGACTGCACCAAATTAAAAGTCCTTCAATTAATCCTTCATCAGTGGCTTATCAGGACAGCACACATGGATATTAGAATCTCCGATAATAAGAATGCAGTCATAGGCAGGCATAATTCCAGCTAAGAAATCAGAAAAGTCCTTTATAAAGTCCTTATTGTATTTCAGGGGTTGGTAGATGACAGCACACAGTACCGGGTCAGACTGACCCACCTTAAATAAAGTTGTTTCAAAGCTGGAAAATGAAGAAGGAAATCGCTGCTTACATTTATAGGAATTTTTATAAATGGTTGCCGTTCCTCCTCCTCGACCCAATGTCCACGGAGAGTTAAAATAACAATAGCCAACTGGAAGAAATTCATAAGAAGCAATGGACTCAACAGCACCCAGCCATGTCTCTGTCACACATAGAAAATCCAGACAACGAGAGCTAAAGAAATCCCTGAGGACAAAAGTTTTGTTTGTCAGTGATCTGGTATTTACCAGTGCAATCCGGGTAAGAGCTGTTATTATGTTCATACATGACTTGACGGACGAAAGAAGTGTGATTTTACTTCTTTCAGGGGAAGTGCCACTTACAGTGTAAACAAACATATGGCAAGTGGAGAACACAAATTCAGTACTGCGGTAGATGGTATCGAGATTGAAAAAAGTGCTGTACAACTGGAACATTTTTCACTCTCGTGCTGTGATTCAGGTGAATCAGAGAATCAAATTTACACACCCTCAGTGGGAAGCGTGCAGCCAAACTAGTATGAGCCGCATCAGATTCGGACTGTGAACATACACTGAGGATGGGAAAACCGGACAAGCAATCGGAAGCAGACTGCACACCACGGACTGGTAGGCCATCAATATCGGTTAATGTATTATTATTTCCACATACAGATATACTTTTGAATGAAGTGTGTGTGTGTGTGTGTGTGCATAGACCTGATGTGTCCGTGTTCTATTCTACTATTGACATCTTTAGTGGTGGTTGCATGAACGCTGTCAAACCTGCAGCCATTTCGCACTGAGGCTTTGGAGTTGGCTCTAAACAATCTTCAGTAAAATGGTCACTACAAATGACTGAATGAATGCTGGGTGCTTTCCAGTCTGGCCATGTTCGTTTACCTCACCTAATCCATTCATCACACGTTTGTTTTTCATCTGCATCAGGACAGAAAACCGAACCTTCAATGCATGATCACTGAACCAGGACTTAAGCTATTAATATATTTAAGGTCTTATGAACGCATATACTGAAATCCTTGTGCTTGCTCAGTTTACGCTTGCGTAGGAAATACTAGCGGGCTAATGAATATAAAGGCAACTGGTGATTAAGAAAATAAGGAATTTTAATTTGTTAAAAACTGTCCGTGTGATTGATGTAGAATGAAAGTTTATTTTTAGACCCCACCAGCGCACTGACTGAGTTTACTAAAGGAGGGCAACTTATCTGGCCCCCCAATGAATGGAGCTGTGCAAAAGGGCTTTCTTTCAAGGCAGCTTTTTTAAAGGAACCCTCTGTTGCAGTCACGTGACTTTTCCCTCCCTTTAGTTCTCACTTTAATGTGTTGAACAAATGGCTGAGGGCTGTTTTGTCCCAGGTGATGATGGTGGAGGTGCATCCTGTGCAATACATCAAGCAAGTACAGAAAGAAATAGGAGGGTATTTCATCATCAAGTTGGTTGTCCTCACTCTCGTTACCACCTGCTAGGATGCCCTTCTGATGTTCTGTTCTGATCCCTGTTCCAATGTTTCCATTATATGAAACATGCAGACAAACTGATAAGTTGGTCCATAGGCCAGGGGTGCAACAGATTACCTCTTCTGTTGGGGGTGTAGGTTTTAGTAAAATTTCCACATAAAGTACACCCAAATGGACACGCACAACATACCTTAAAGCAACCCAAGAATGAGCTCTGAAAAAATGCCTGAGTGCATGTTTTACAACTAACTACAAAAGGGCAAGTACGCCACTTGGTGGCACAGCAGGACATAGATATGGAAAATGGCATGCACAACGTGGTACTGGTTCACAGTCTGCTTGCAAGTGTATTTGTGTGTGTGTGTGTGTGTGTGTGTGTGTGTGTTGGAGGATGGGGCAGCAGGCTTGTTTTACTGGTGGCTAATTAAAAAATAGTGTAGTGTTTAAACGTTTGTGAGATCAGCAGGTCTCCGGATAGAGTAGATGAGGGGACATATACGAGCTACAAACAGAGCTGTAATTATGTATTCCAAACCAGAGCAGTACAAACACTCATGCAGGAAGCTGCACAAATACAAAACACACACGAAGTACATAACACACTAACTAAAGAGAAAGTATATACAGGGAAAAGAAGCCTACATACACACAGGCACACACACTACAGGGTGGTATGAGGGAATTTCCTCTAAATCTCACTAATTACAATTACACACATTACAACCAGCACTTCAAGGGCATTCTGAAGACTATGTTGATATTCTATGACCATGACCTTTGTGGAAGTGCTACTTTGAATTAGTTTAAACATACAGGTACATAACATGCCTATACTCAGCACGCAGAGTATGTGAGGCTCACCTGCCTCCACATAGTTAAATTTTGTAAAAAAATAAACTATAAAAATCCAGATTTAGTTTGCCTTTTATGTTCCACAGTACTATATATTAAAACAATTCTTTGCTTTAGGCTCAGTGGAGGTCACTGAATTGAATAAGCATTCAATAAGCTTAGCAATAAGCTAAGCATTTCACTACATATTGTACTGTGTATAATTTGTATGTGATGAATAAATTTGAATTTGAATTTGAATTTGAATAGTCCCCTCGACATTCCGTCTCGGAAACTATTCAGTGACATCCACCTGGCCATTGGCAAATGATTTTTCATTATCTCAAGATATAGATATCAATGATACAAGATATAGATACCAGATATAAGTGACCTGCTTCCACTTTTACCTTTTTTAGCATTTTTCATTCTGCTGTGTTGAGAGCCTGTTCAGGACTTTATAAAGTTAATATTTCTCAAAATTAAATGCAGCCACACCCTCTATGTGCCACACACCACATCCCTCTCAGCAACCCTTAATCTGTCCCTTATTAATTAATAAAATGTTTTGCCAAATTGTCCTGAGGAGGGCGCCAACAAAACAGAATGGAAACTGCCACTAAAAGTCGTAGCAGGACACTTCTGAACTTGTTTCATTATTAAGCCTGTTTTATCTGTAGCGAAATCCATCAGCTATAATTACAAAATCTTTCACCTAAGATTCAGTTCAATTTCAATTTATTGTCATTAACACAATGTGCAGGCACAAAAATGTAAACAGGGCTGAAGCATTGCTAGAACTGTGGGCTGGGGCACGTACCAACATACTACAAGTCATAAATACAGATAAAAAGGTTAAAAGTATGGGGGGAGGCAATGGGAAAGTGAATCACTGGTGTACTTGTGTTTTTTTTGGTTCCTTGTATTAGTGTAAAATGAGTTTAATAGAATACAAATACTTTGTAATACAGCAACAGGTGGCACATCAGTATATCAGGACATCACTGTAGGATATGAATTTAACTAAAGTGCACTAAAGATATCGTTCTGTGACTTGACCTTTAAGACCACTACTGAACATGAGAGTGTGTGTGTGTGTGTGTGTGTGTGTGTGTGTGTGTGTGGGTACGTTGGTCCTGTGATGGACTGGTGATCTGTTTAGGGTGTACCTCGCCATTCTAAGATTGGGCCTCTCCCTCCAGCCTCCCCATAACCCTAGTAGGAGTAATCGGTTCTGCAAATGAATGAATGAATGTATCAGAATCCCTTGTCAATAGTGGCTGATCAGCATGAACACCATAATGGGTTAAAGCTGTTATCTTGAATAGACTTCATCTCTATGGCTGTGTGCTGCTATGGATAAGCTCCACGGGCCAAGCTTTATGTTGAAGATGTTTAATCACGGTTTGCTTTTAACTATGAAATGCTTTTCATGTCATCTGCATACATCAACTTTACATCACACACCTTTCACTATACCCTGTGTCATAAAGGGAGCACTACAGGATAAATATCGCAATACTACAGTATGACTACAGGAGCTCTAACATTAGTATAACAGAATCACTATGGGTGTGTTATATAGCAGGCTTATAGGCTTCACTGTTTCTTGTTTTGAGGTTAGGTTTAGGTTTATGGACTGTACTCACCAGTAGGTAGCAGAATGAATCTTCTGTGGGGGGTTGGGGTTTATGGAGATTAGCAGATTGACAGTAGTTCATTGTGAATGTCAGTTCAGAGAAGTGCATGCCTACTGCTGTTCTATAAATTTATTCGATATTTTTGCCTTGCCAGTGACATTAATAAATTAATGTTTTCCACACTATAAATGTCGTTCGGGGCTGAGTGGTGTACAATAGAAGCACAATGGGAGCACTACGGTTGCCCTACAGGAATATTACAGGGGTACCAGGAGAAATACAGAATTGCCACAGGAACAGTATGGAAACAGCACAAGAGCACTATGTAAACACTAAAGAACCACTACAGGAGCATTACAGGGGCACTATAGAATATATTACTGCCAGTGAATGTTGATGTTCTTTATGCTTGCATGTAAAGTGCAAAACCCATTGAGTGATCAGGGTGAAGGCAGGAAAACAGAAGTGGGATATATTTGGACTCAATTCTATGCCAGGTAAACATATTTTATTTCATGAAACTCTAATAATAATAATAATCATCATCATGTCATTTTCTGAACCGCTTATTCCTAATTAGGGTCGCGGGGAGGCTGGCGCCCATCTCAGCTGACTCTGGGCG
>JAQMYF010000001.1:35248305-35261023 GCA_030014195.1 Neosilurus mollespiculum
AATAAAGTATTCTTTACCAAATAAACATCACAGCCTATGTGAGCATTGTTGCTGATCATGTGCATCCCTTCATGGCCACAATTGACCCATCTTTTCATGACTACAGAATGATAATGCACCATGTCACAAGCTGTTTTTCTGAACCTGACAATGAGTTCAGTGTTCTTTAGCGGCATTCCCAGTACTGGATCTGAATCCCGCCGAACACATATTAGATGTTGTAGACCAGCAGATTCACAGCATGAAACCCGAAAACCCAGGAAGTGGGTGATACTGTCATGTCAACATATACCAGAATCTTATTGGAATGTTTCTAAAATCTTGTGGATCCATGCCACAAAAAAAAGCTGATTTGCAAGCTAGGCATTATTAGTATATTATTAAGGTGTTTGGTGAGTGTATATTTAAAGGTTACATGGAAGCTAGAAGGTCACTCATAGAGTGCAAGGTACCTCCACCAGGCACAAATGGATCATTCTAAGTTGCATAGTTGTAATAAAATTTCTCCTCCAAGTGGGATGTCGGATGAACATTTTGTCCCATGTTATAGATGGGGATTTTTATTCGGGATTTCTGGATTGTTTTTCAACACGATCCCAAGCAGAGATCACATTCAAAATTTAATGGGTTGCTTTCTGGCCCCACCCCTCCACCAAGTTTTGCATAATCCTGCTAACAGAAAAGAATTCTTGCAATAAAAGCCTTTAATAAATTCCTGGATATGCACTGTGATCCACCAAGTTTTGTGAAAATCGGTGCAGTAGTTTTGCACAATCCTGCAAACAGACAAACAAGTTAATCAGTTTCTAGATATAACCACTCTTCTCTGGGAGTTTGCATTATAAAATATCTTGTCATTTGGTTGAGACTATTTCAGACAATAACTAGCATCATGGTGAAGCAAAAGGAGCATTCTAAAGTAGTCTGGTAGAACATTATTACTGTAATGGAAGAGCTTCACAGCAAAAGCAAAAACCCTAAATGCCCCTTTCACTTCAAGTTATTTAATAATTCATTTCTAATCATCTACATCTGTAATGAAATTTTCTTTTATGGTTTGTATTTTATGGCTTCACCCAAATGAGGATGGGTTTCCCTCCTGAGCCTGGTTCCTCTCAAGGTTTCTTCCTTGTGTCAACTGAGGAAGTTTTTCCTTGCCACTGTCGCCACGGGCTTGCTCATTAGGGATGTGTAGGGGGTTGTAGAGAAAAATTTTTAGATTCCTCCCTAATTTAATTATACTATGTAAAGCTGCTTTGTGACAATGTCAATTGTAAAAAGTGCTATACAAATAAAACTGACTTGACTTGACTTACATCCTAATCATCAATGGACATACATCAGTCAGTGCCAGCATCAGCACACCAGGACAGACCACAAGACTCACAGAGCAGAAGGATCAGGAGGATCAGGAGGTCAGGTGATTTTAATGTTATGGCTGATTGGTGTATGTGCCCACATTAGGTTTCAACAGGCTCTTAGACCAATAAGGAAGGTAAGAGAGAAGCTAGCAATCACTGAGAGAGTTCCAGGATAATCTGACAGCAGTAGGAACAACAGTTACATAAATTTGGACCTATATTTTTACATTCCCTGCAAAAATCCTCTGTTTAAAAAAATGTGTTTAGTGAAAAAAATGCAATGTTCCAGCAAACCAAAAAACAGAGCTTTATTTAATTATTTATTTTTGGAATAATCTAATTTGTTATATTTAAAGAAAGAAGGGTTGTTCATATGGTCACAAGAACACAGTACTGTATGGAGGAACCCCATGAAATGAGACTGCTTCTCTGCAAATGCATCACTGTATATGTCATTGAAAGAATGGTGAACAGAGAATTGTAGTGGGACACTGGGGGAGAAGATGGACATTTTACCAAGACAATGTTGCAAACCTAAACAGCCAAAATATCTCAAGGTCATCCACTGAGATAAATTTAAAAGAAAATCTAAAGAGGATGGATTTTTTAATTTGGAGTCCACTAGAGAGAAATGGAGACTTGAGGATAATTTTCCAAGTGGAATGGGACAAAACTGAGTAATTACCTGAGTTATAACTGAGTGATTATAACTGAGTGATTACTGCAGACATCTCAAAGCTGCTCTTGGCAACAACTTTGCAACAAAATACTAATGTGTCTGAATACTTTTTCCTTATCAAGTGAATTTTTTTAATGTAATTTTTCCTTCATGATTGAGTTTTTTTTATATACAAAATAAATAAATATTCAACACATCAATTTTTTTTCTGTTAAACTTTTTTTTCAAGTTATTTATGGGACATATCAAGCATTTATTCATTTTCCAAACCGCTTAATTCTACTATGGTCCCGGGGAGGCTGGATCCTATCTCAGCCAACTCTGGTGAGAGCGGGGAACACCCTGAACAACTTGCCAGTCCACTACAGGGACAACACACACACAAACATTCACTCCAATGGGCAATTTGGAACTGCCAATTAGCCTATTGTGCATGTCTTTGGATTGTGGGTGGAAACTGGAGTACACGGAGAAAATCTACGCAAACAAACATGCACACTCCACACACAAGCATCCTTGCCAAACCTGGGACTTGAACCCAGGACCTTCTTGCTTTGGGATGCAAATGACTAAGCCACTGTGCCGCCCTGTGATATCCTAATCTATATAAAAGTTATGTGCAGTAAAGTGAAAAACACAGAAAAAATACTGAACATAACTGACGTTTATTTAATACCTGGCATCAAAGTCTTTGTAATGACAGCTTCAAGATGCCTACTGTATGAAGAAACAAATCTCTCACAGTAGTCTCTTGAAATATAGGCTCATTCATCTTCAACTTCATTCATCTTCATCTTCAGTCGTCTTCATCTTAATCCGCTTTTTCCTGGGTTGGGTCGCAGGGGCAGCAGCATAAGCAGTGAGGTCCAG
Organism: Neosilurus mollespiculum; assembly: GCA_030014195.1. Taxonomy (NCBI): domain Eukaryota; kingdom Metazoa; phylum Chordata; class Actinopteri; order Siluriformes; family Plotosidae; genus Neosilurus; species Neosilurus mollespiculum. Next base: position 35,251,216 of record JAQMYF010000001.1, read on the forward strand.
ACCTCCCTTTTCCCATCCACTTCCTCCAGCTCTTCCGGGGAGACGCCAAGGCGTTCCCAGACCAGCCGAGAGAAGTAGTCCCTCAAGCATGTTCTGGGTCTGCCCCGAGGTCTCTTCCCATTTGGACATGCCTGAAACACCACACCAGGGAGGTGTTCAGGAGGCATTCTAATTAGATGCCCAAGCCACCTTAACTGGCTCCTCTCAACGCGAAGGAGCAGCGGTTCTACTCCGAGCTCCTCACAGATGACAGAACTTCTCACCCTATCTCTAAGCCCTGCCACACTGCGAAGGAAGTTCATTTCAGCCACTTGTATTCGTGATCTTGTTCTTTCAGCTCTTTGATTTTGAGCTCAGCTCTGTCTGAAGAGACCACAACGGACCAGTACAAGCTCCGCTTTACAGCAGAGGCCGCATCGATCCGCCTGTCAATCTCTTGCTCCATCCTTCCCTCACTCGTGAACAAGACCCCAAGATACTTAAATTCCTCCACTTGAGGCAAGACCTCATTCCAGACCCGGAGGGTTCATTCCACCCTTTTCCGGTTGAGAACCAGTGCCTCGGACTTGGAGGTGCTGATTCTCATCCCGGTTGCCACAAACTTAGCTGAGAATCGCTCTAGCTAGATGAAGCCAAAAGGACAACGTCATCTGCAAAAAGCAGAGACGAGATCCTATGGCCACCAAACCAGAACCCCTCAACACCTTGGCTGCACCTAGAAATTCTGTCCATAAAAATTATGAACAGAACCAAGACAGCCCGAACCAGGTGGTGGACACCTGCGGAAAGGGGGGCTGTCAAGCTGAAGAAGGATGCCTATCAGGTCCTTTTGGCCTGTGGAACTCCAGAGGCAGCAGACGGGTACTGACAGGCCAAACGTGCTGCAGCCCGGGCTGTCACCGATGCAAAATCTTGGGTGTGGGAGGAGTTTGGTGAGGGCCTGGGAAAAAAATGGGTTGGCTTCGAAAAGGTTCTGGACCACCATCCGGCACCTCAGGAGAGGGAAGCAGTACTCCACAAAAATGTTTACAGTCGAAGTGGGGAGCTGCTCACCTCGACTGGGGATGTTGTCGGGAGGTGGAAGGAATACTTTGAGGACCCCCTCAATCACACCAATATCACTGGGGTTGAGGTTGCCGAGGTAGTTAAAAAGCTCCTCGGTGGCCGGGCTCCAGGGGTGGATGAGATCTACCCTGAACACCTCAAGGCTCTGGATGTAGTAGGACTATCTTGGTTGTAAGGTCTCTACAACATCATGTGGTCATCGGGGGCTGTGCCTCTGGCTTGGCAAACCGGGCTGGTAGTTCCCCTTTTTAAAAAGGGGAACCGGAGGGTGTGTTCCAACTATCGTGGAATCACACTCCTCAGCCTACCCGGGAAAGTCTATTCAGGAGTACTGGAGAGGAGAAACATCCCCATACCTTAATGCTTCCACCTCTGAACTTTACTGTAGCTATGATGTTTTACTTGGAAAATTTTATTTGATTTTATTTATTTGCCTCTTATGAGAATACTATACTGAGAGGCATTACAGACGCAACAAGCACAAATGTACATGTTGTATATAAACATGAAAACTTGAAAACAAATTTAAATATTCAAGTGGGGCGTATTTATACCATTTATACGTATTTATACATATACCAATTTTAGAAGGCACCCCGTCGTTCAGAGCACATGCTGGTATGGTCCTGACAGACCGCAGGCACTGAAGAACACTGAAATTTGTTTTTACTCACCACTGTCTGCGTCTGAAATGTCTATTCTTGATTTGTATATTATTTAACTGATTTGGATAAACATAATAATAAAATTATGAAATTATTTCAATGTTGCCTTTTTAATGCCTCTTAGTATATATTCTAAAATAATTTACAGGTTTCAATATGGATAAGGTCAGCACTCTGTAATACCAATTAATGTGTGAAAAGATTCCTCATGGTTCCTGAACCATTATTTAATTGTTTAAGCTTGAATTTGCTATTTGTGCCATCAGGAAAGAAACTCCATCGATGAGACCAGGTCCCTCTGTAAATTCAGGTTGTCAGCTGACTTCATTTTATTGCCACATAACAGGCCATGCCTCAACCTGACTAACTAAAGCAACCACAGATCATAACACTGCCCCCAGAGGTTTGTACAGTGGCCACTATGCATTATGGGTACATCACTGAAACACAGTGACATCTTTTCCAATACCATCTCCCAACATGGTTATTTAAGCAATGAGAAGGTACTCACTACATCAGTTCAGGTTAAAGAACATGTTGCCAAGCTAAATCATAGTAATCACTGCAGTAATTATTCAATCAAAGTCTCTTACCTGTTTTTTCTATTTTAATCCAGGTGACAGTTTTTGGCAAGGCTGTGTATGTTTGATATGTTGGACTTTGAGTGACAGTACTACTTTAGCACAAGGTGATCTTTCAATTTAGAAAAATATAAATATATGTATATAAATATATTCTTCTGTATAGAAAGTAATTATATCATTAGCCTCAGAAACTGGTATTGCCACCTCAGATTTTGAGCATTAAACCATTAATTTGCATTTGAAAACATTGCTTTCAACATGTTTCAGGGTTTTGAAAGCAGTGTGCTTTTTACATCCCCCACAACAATTCAACGGGGTTCAGATCTGGGCTTTTACTAGGCCATTTCCTTAGCACACCTCCCATGCAGGTCAAATTTGTCCAATCTCTTTCTGATTGTAGGTTTTTTGCTTTTCAGATCAGCGGGTTTGCACAAAAACATGAAGGCTGATGAATTTTGCATGAAAATATAACAAGCAAGTGTGACAGTCAAAGTTAATCAAAGAACCATGGTTGGCTCTACAATATGCTTACTAAAACTTAAAGCCCGATCTCATTTGGGAAAATCTTTATATTAATTTGATTTAATTTTATAAATTTTGATTTAATTTAATTTAATTTTATTTTATTATAATAAAATATAATTAAATATATTTTATTATATTATATTTTAATTTATTATGTATCTATTTATTATATTATATTTATAAACTGTTAATTAAAATAAGCGAGGCGGGTTTCGAACTAACCGTCTGAGCTAATATTATGTTGGGTAAAAAACGGCACATATTCTTTACTCTCTCTCCCAAAAGCAAGGCTAGACCAATGTTAATGTTTAGTCATGACTTATCTTGGCTGTCCGTGTTAAGTCCTTGTCCCAGTCTGTACTAACATTGATTAATATGAAAACCTGTTAATCTAAAAAAAAAAACCCATGTAGATCGTTTTTTTTTTTTTATTCGGCCCCAGTTTCAGTTTTATAAGCCGACACACCTCTACTCAGATGAAAATCTCTGATGGCCGGCAACTAGGTCTGAGACTGTCTGCAACTAAGTTCCCAACTTTCTGTGACTATCTGTGATCGACCACAACAGTCTCAGACTGTCAGAAATATAATCACAGATACTTGGCGACAGTCACCAATTAGTAGTTTATCGTGTGTAATCGTCCAACATTCGGAAACAGGTTTCAAAAAACGGAATAATTGTAAACAACAGTTGGATTCCTCGCTGACAGTCAGCAAAACAATATAAGTACAATTTGTGTTACAAGGAAATTGGCTGGTAAGTAAGTATCTTGAAGAACTAGCCGTAGATCTTTTGGAGCCTTTGTCTGTTTTACCTTCAATGCCCAGTAGCCTAGTTTGCTTGAACAAATAGGGGATTTAATTGATTCACAATTTGATCACAAAGATTTCCTCCAAAGGCACAGCGGGTTTGTAGTTTGGAGGCCTGTAGTGATTGACTCTGCTGAATGGAGGCAACCTCTGCGCACTATGACCCTAAGTATCCACTGACCCCGCTGTGCACATACATACATGTATCATATATCGTCGCAAGGTCGCCACCATTCAGCAGAGTCAATCGCTACAGGCCTCCAAACTTTCAGACCCCATCCAGCTGCAGCAGCACCAGATCAGGGCCACCCTCTGTGGAGTCAACGCAAGGAAAGCTACTGGTCCAGATGGAGTAAAAGGAAGGGTACTTAAAGCATGCACAGATCACCTAGCAGGGTGCTTACCACCATGGTTAACCTCTTGCTACTGCAGTGTATGGTTCCCACCTGCCTCAAGACAGCCACCATCATTCCAGTGCCTAAGAAGAGCACAGTGAGTTGCCTGAATGACTATCACCCAGTTGCCCTAACCCCCATCACCGCCAAATGTTTAGAGAGACATGTCTCACATTAAGGCTGCCGTCCCTGCTGATCTTGATTGAGATCAGTTTGCATACAGAGCAAACAAGTCAGCAGAGGATGTCATCAATACAGCCCAACACACAGCACTCACACACTTCCACATCTCCTCCACTCTCATCCTGAACACGGGAACACCACAGAGGTGTGTTCTCAGCCCCCTCCTCTTCTCCCTCTTTACACACGACTGTTCCCCCACGGTGTGACAACAATAACCTGGACCTTAACACATTCAAGACAAAGTAGTTGATAATGGACTTCAGTAGATCTAAACAAAAATTGATGGAGAGGAGGTAGAGAGGGTGGAGTGCTTCAAGTTTAAGCATTTTCATTGTTCATGCAACAGTTGACAATAAAGGTCTCTTTATCTTTAACTTCATTTGGCCATCAGATTAGCTCAAGAACAGTGCATAGAGAGCTTCATGGAATGGGTTTCCATGGCAAGCAGCTGCATCCAAGCCATACGTCACCAAGTGCAATGCAAAGTGTCAGATGCAGTGGTATAAAGCACACTGCCACTGGACTCTAGAGCAGTGGAGACGCATTCTCTGCAGTGACGAATCACGCTTCTCCATCTGTCAATCTGATGAACAAGTCTGGGTTTGGTGGTTGACAGGAAAACGGCACTTGTCTGACTGCACTGTGCCAAGTGTAAAGTTTTTTGGAGGGGGATTATGGTGTATGGTTGTTTTTCAGGAGCTGGGCTTGGCCCATTAGTTCCACTGAAAGGAGGAAGATTTTGAATGCCAAGAATGCCAAGAGATTTTGGACAATTTCATGCTCCCAACTTTTTGGGAACAGTATGGGAATGGCCCCTTCCTGTTCCAACATGACTGTGCACCAGTGCACAAAGCAAGGTCCATAAAGACATGGATGAGTGATTTTAGTGATTTTTAGTGTGGAATAACTTGACTGGCCTGCACAGAGTCCTGACCTCAACCCTATAGAACACCTTTGGGATGAATTAGAGTGGAGACTGCGAGCTAGGCTTTCTCATCCAACATCAGTGTGTTCTGGAAGAATGGTCAAAAACTCCCATAAACACACTCCTAAACCTTGTGAAAAGCTTGCAGAGAAGAGTTGAAGCTGTTATAGCCGCAAAGGGTGGGTCGACTTCATGTTAAACCCTATGGATTAAGAATGGGATGTTACTTAATATGCGTGTGAAGGCAGATGAGCGAATACTTTTGGCAATATAGTGTATATATGTATATAGGGAAGTCTTATCTTTTTTTATTTTTTTGGATTTTTCCCCATTTTTCTCCCTAATTTAGTCATTTCCAATTCCCACCCATCAACTTTTGCCTTCCCTATCACATGACCACCACCGACCAGGGAGGGGTGCAAGCAAGCACACGCCCCCTCCATGACATGCGATGCTACCGCCCGCCTCTTTTCGAACTGTTGCGCATGCGTATTTGGGGGTCAACCCACAACAATTAAATTCACATTCCTCAGTAAAGCCTTCTTGCATGTTGAGTTTAATTACTCCTCATTTTTTTCTTTTACACCCAGTAGTGGAAGAGATTCATTACATGTGGGGCTAACTGAGATTAGGTGCATACAGGCCAGATGTGCAAAGGCATTGTTTGACCCGGACAAGCAAAGGTATGTTCCATTCCATGTAATGTTTTAGGAACAGAGGTGCCTTTGTGCCAAATAGAGCTGCCAATTGATAACCAGAGTTATTGCTCATAATGTCCTAATACATGGAGCAATATTATCGAAAAACTGCAAATGTGTAAAATTAGTTAAATCTCTTAAATATTGACAAATTAATTTAATATTTTCTTTATTAGATGTTTAGATTATTAGATTATTTTACATGTGTTTTAAAAATATATGTTGCCTGTTTTGGCAAAATGAGTCACATGTTGATGAAGATGAATTTTGAGTTGACATTACCATAGAAAATTTTAAAGTATGAGGTGTCAGATGAGGTATAACATGAATCTCTAGCCAATCTAGAAGTCAAGCAACCGAATTCTAAACACAATCGTGTCTGGAACTTGCGAACTGAGAAATTTGCCTTTAAACTTTTGCTAGTGATTTGTGTTTTCACTCCTTGGATACGGGCATTTATATTCACACAAAATCCATGAAGCTTGGCATTCATGAAGCACAGTACATGGGCTACAACATACAAAAATTCACTTCAGTGAATTCAGAGTTTAGTTCAATACTTTTAATGTAACAATTCTGGGAACAAAGTCCAACGTGTACAAAAATAAAGTATTCACTGAGTCATTAAAGATGATTTTATGATAATTTTATTATACCCGATGACAGTTGGAAAACCTGACAGCGTTGAACAAGTTGGAGGGTTGAAAATTGTTTGCTGCATGGCTCAGCATTGTTGTATTTGCAGTCACAACTGTAAAAGACAAAAGAAATTTAGCACAATGTTCCATTTAGTGATGAGTTTTGAAAAGGTCATTGTCTTGGAAATAAATTTATCAAACTATCATAACTCAGATTCATAAAATTCAATAATCTATACCACCCACATAACCCACTGACTCCCTCTCATCTATGTTGTAAAAAATACTAAAATACAGTAAAATCATTCTCTAATGCCATCCAAACATCCCTAGCTCATACATCCCCATAATAAGATGATGACCCTAACATGTAAATTTGATCATGATTCCAGTCCAATACACACCGTGGCTAAACCATGGGTCATGGGATTCCGGCAGGATGGGAGTCAACTTAATCACACAATTGGGATGGTACAGGATAAAAAAGTTAATGGGAACAGACAGAAGCAGGAACCAACCAATAGGACAAAAAAACAAAACAAGCTAACAGTCAAAAGAAGTACATGGCCCAGAAGCCAATAGAAATGTGAAGGTAATGCCTTTATTCATTTTTGTTCCTTGAGGACAGTTCTCTTGCTTGGTGCAGTTTTTTTGTTTGTTTAAGCAATTTAAAACAAAAGTAATGTCACTGTTTAAAGGAAACAAGTGCTCAATAAATTAGTAAAATGCAACTTTATATGTTATGTTTGGGTTTATTCGACTAAGGTAGGCATGGTGTGACCCATGTACTGTTTTCTTGGGGTTTTTTTGTTTGTTTGTTTTTTTTCCCAGAAGAGCTAGAAACAGGGACTTAGCAGCTGGTCCTATATAGAACCACAGGCAATGTATTATTTATATTTTTTGCCCTTTAGTGAAGGTTTTTTGTTTGGATTAAGGCAATAAATGCCTCCCTATATTACCACAGATTAACTGTTCCTGTAGCCATAACATAACTGCAGAACACGGGGAAAAAAAAAAAAAAAAAAAAAAAAAAAAAAAGAGAATGGAGAGAAGATCAAAAGAAATTCAATGTATTGCCAAAGACTAAAAGAAGAAAAAATTGTGAGCGGTACAGGAGTGGGGGTCTGTTATGATAGTTCCCGGAGACCAGAAAGGTAATCTTAATCAGGTTTATTATAAACTTGACACTACGGCTCGGGGAGCCACAAACACAGACAACACACTGACGGGAAATAAACTGAAACCTGCCACGAGGGGCGAACGCAAACCGACAAACACGGAACCGGTAGGAAAGGAAACCTGCCACAAGGGGCGAACAAAAACAGACAAACACAACGGAGAAGAGGATAAGGATTCGGGAGGAGAGGGACGAGATCGGGACAAGGAGCGAGCGTAGAAGTAGTTGAGTCCAAAGCGCTAGAAGGAGTAGTGGTGACAACACGTGTACATCCAACGAGGCTAAACACTGAAGTGTGTCTAGCAGGGACTTATATGAAGGCGGTCATCAGTCCCGGAAATGAGGTGCAGGTGGTGATGATTAGAATTCGGGGGAGTGCGCTCGTGGGGTGTGAGAGTTGGTTACTGACGTGACAGGGTCATTCTGAATGGGAGCGGGATGGGAGTAGGAGTCATTTTACTAGGAGTGGGATGGGACAGGAATATGTGGGATAGCAACTTAGACAAGTTATGTCCCACACTCACTAAGCATGCATGTTCTGTAAATTTAAAAGCTTGAACACTGAACATGGGCAATTAAAGAAGCACTCAGATTAGTAGAGGTGGGGGGCTTGTGATGTTTTATCAAAATTTCTCATAAGCTTAGTTAAATTACATTCAACTAAAATTCATATTACATTTGTTTGAGGTTTTGAGAAAAATGTGTAATATATTTGATAAGAAGTTAAATTTAACATCTCATGGTATGCTGCAGTAAATTAGATTGACTTAACTGTTTTATATTTCATGAGGTTTCATAAAAAAAATGTATTTACACTTGTTGCATCAGGAATTACTTACACCTTAGAAATATTGAGACCTGTTCAAGATTACATAAAACTTGAAAATCTTTTTTCAAACCATATGTTTTTAATAGGGTTAAATCTTTTTTGTTTGTTTTTGGTTTTGTTTTTTGTTTGTTCTTATAAATACATTGTTGGGTAATTTGGAAAACCCCGTAACCGTTCCTCTCGTTCTGCCTTCCCCTCCTAGTCTCCCTAGTCTCTGGAAACAGGAGCGGCTTGGAACAAAAGAACAATCACATGACGGAAATGCAAATGTTCGTTTATTACAAGTCATGTGAAATAGGCATGGGTGTGAGTCTCTAATAAATCAAGGTAGCGAGGAAGCCTTGGATCAGCCATAATAGCTCCTCTAACAGACACAGAAAACAAGGTCATATATGGTATATGACCTTAAGCAGAAAAGGTAAACAAAGGACAGGTGGTCATCTAAAACATAGCTAGTCTCAACAATGGCATGATAATAACCGAATAACAGAATAACAGCGCCACACAAGGACTTGTCTATCAACAACGACATGCTGTGTTGCACGTATAGAACAGGACAACAACAAGGACATTTACTCAAGACACAAAAACAGCCTTTAGTCAATGTAGTTCATAAGACGCATAAATTCATCCACTAAATACTCATTACTAATGTCAAGCTAAATAAGTGGTCTTATAAACCTATATTAGTATGTCTTCCCCTTCATACATAGTCATATATAGTTTTTTTTTTTTCAATCATTTCTTTCAGAAAGAGGTATCATGTTGAAAGATCAGTGTTTAAACTCCTGACAGAGGCAGGCTGTGTCAAGTTTCATGGTACTTGACAGAATTTATGATACACTATTCCCTGGAACAAAAGCTTGAATTAGCTCTAAAGCTTTAAAAGTTGACTACTATATTTCGAAACATGCTAAATGTGCTGTTGCACTGTTAAAAACATAAGCAAACTTGCCAGGTTGATCACTTTCATGGGGGTATCACCTTATAGTTAAAATATCTCTTCATGAGAAATATGTTTATGTGTTCTATTCTCATAACTCTGGGGTTAAAATGTCCCTCTTTCCATGCTATTTCAGTACTAACAACAGTACCATTGCTTAAATTGGCCAAAAGAACAGAACCTTTTTGAACAAAGCTCTCAAAAACCTGGAACAACTTTCTGGAAACCCTGGAACAGATAGGTGTAATAATGGACATTTAAACAACAGTATATCATTTATTGAATTTAACCTTGCACTGTCAAGTCAAGTCAGTTTTATTTGTATAGCGCTTTTTACAATTGACATTGTCACAAAGCAGCTTTACATAGTAA
>JAQMYF010000001.1:35261968-35281908 GCA_030014195.1 Neosilurus mollespiculum
CGGGGTTAAAAACGCTGAATTGTGAGTACATTGTACACCAATAGAAATAAGAGTATCTCTATCGTAACGAATGCACTTCATGCTGATGAGTTTACCGGTTCCATGAATTAAAAAAAAATTACTTAAAACAAAAATAAAGAAAAAAAAGTGTAGGAGCAGTCGCGACGGCGGCCGACTTCGACAGCGCCGGAAGTGGAAGGTAGGATGCAGTGTGAGCATTATAAATGAGATGAGGTTTCATGAAACATGGGAAGAAAAGAAACGTCCATTACTAAAGGAAGCCAAACTGTTGCTTAAGTCATATACAGGAGAGAAAATCAAAGTAGTTGGGGTAGCTGATGTGGAAGTGAATTAGTACAGCAAGTGAAGACATTACCCCTTGTGGTGATGAAAGGTGCTGGACCTAGTTTGTTAATAAGAGGATGGCTAGAGGCCCTCAAACTGAAGTGTGATGAAATCAAACATGTGAGAATGGGACAGCAGAGACTGCAGGAAGTACTCTCAAAACATGAGGATGTTTTTAAAGAAGAACTAGGCATGTTAGGAGTCATGAGAGCAACAATTTGAGTGTCTGCTGAAGCCCATCCTAAATTCTTCCGACCCCGCTCGGTCCCGTATACCATGAGAGCAAAAGTAGGGAAACAATTCTCCAAACTTGATATAAGCCACGCCTATCAACATATCGTCCAAGAACTACCTCACAATGCTGCTTTCAGGTCTGGAGATGACGGAGCCCTCAGATCTTCCAGTGCACAGCTTTCCAAGGCCATCTGCATAGCAAGCGGCAGTATGCACAACGGATCCGCGACCACTTCTCCAGCACCAAGGATCCGAGGTGCATGTGGCAGGGCATCCAGGCCATGATGGACTAAAAAATTCCTCCACTGATTGACAATAGTGATGTCCACCTACCAGACAGACTGAATGGATGCAGCCTCAGAAAATAACACCCGCTGTGGAAGTGCAAGCACTCTGCCTAACGACAGCAGATGTGAAGGGCACGCTATCCATAGTCAACCCACAGAAAGCTCCGGTCCCTGGCAACATCCCAGGGAGAGTACTCAGGGACTGTGCAGACCACATATCAGACATGCTCACTGACATTTTAAACACATCTCTGAGCCAGGCAGTGGTACCAGGCAGTGGTAACTTCAAGAAAACCACCATCATTACAGTGCCGAAGAAGTCACTGGTCCAAAAACACCAGCTCTGTAGTGAAGAATGCTTATCAGCATCCTCATTTCTTGAGGAGATTGAAACAGACCAGCTTTCCACCACGAATCCTCACTACCTTCTATAGAGGCACTGTGGAGAGTGTCCTGACAAACTGTCTCACTGTGTGGTTTGGGAGCTGCAGTGCCCAGGATCGCAAGGGCCTACAACACACTGTGAGAACAGCTGAGAGAATCATCGGAAGGGCTGTCAGAGCACTAAACAACCACATGGACATGTACAACTGCCTCCAGAGTGTGCACCAACATGCATGCTGTGATGTGTATATTTACTGTATATATTGAGTATATCGATATATATATATACATATGTATATTTACAGACAGTAGTGTGCAGTGAAGATTATACACCATAAAAGTCAATATTTAGTGTGGCCACCCTTTAATTAGAGCATGTAACCTTTCAAGCATAGTGTTCACATATTTTTTAATTTCTTCACTTGCTAAACCATTCCATATGATTTGAAGCCTACTCTTTACAAAAGTCAGCAATGGTTCTTTTACGAGCCTCTCACCACAGACAGTGAGAGACATGGCTGGCATTTGATAACCCAGTTAGCTGCACTGGGGGGGGGGCAATGGGGCTTGAACCCCCAACTTTGGGATCAGTAATCCAGCACCCTACCACCAGGCCACCACTGTCCCTGGTGCAGCTGCACGACTTGACTTCAACCTTCCAAAATTTCCCACACCACTCCACTGCTACGATCTCTCCATTGGTTTCCTGTAACTGCTTGAATTAAATTTAAAACAGTAATGCTTGCCTACAAAGCCAAACATTGACCTGCACCCTCCTACCTCAAAGCACTTATCACACCCCACACAGCACTGCATTCTCTCAGATCCTCTAGCACTGCTAGACTGGTCCCTCCTTCTACCAAGGGTCAAGGGGAAAATGCATCTAAACTCTTCTCTGTTCTGGCTCCAAGGTGGTGGAATGAACTTCCTTTGGATGTTCGGACATCTGAGTTACTGGGTATCTTGAAACAACGGCTAAAAGCCTACCTTTTTCAGCAGTTCTTAGATTAGCGCTATGTTTTTTACACATACACACACACACACACACACATACACACACACACAAAAAAAACACCCTGCACACAACACCTATCCACTGAGATTGACTGATGGTATACATAGTCTGTGTCCTGACAAACAAGTATAAGAATATATTCACTGATAGTGACTTTAAAGCACTTCTGTAAGTCTCTCTGGATAAGAGCGTCTGCTAAATGCTGTAAATGTAAATGTAATAATAATAATAATAATAATAGTAGTAGTAGTAGTAAAAAGTAAAAGTAGGCAATGTAACTTGCCTGGTATCTGAACCTTCTCTGAACCAACTCCAAAACTCCTTATTGTGCGGTGAACGTGCTAACATTGCAGTTAGCTTCATCAAACAGGGTATATTCAGATAGGTGATAGTGTTTTAAGTGTGTAATTAGGTTTGTTGTTCTGAAAGCATTCATTGTGGATCCTTGGCCTTATATGTATTACAAATTGTGCATATCATGTATTTATTCATTCTGCACTTATAAACTATGAGTTAATAAGTGTTGCTAAGCCCTCAGTGACAGTTTTGTGTGCACGCAACCATGACCTTCATGCTCTTTTTTTTTACCCAGAGTTAGTGGAAATAAGCAGTGCAGGTGACACAAGTCACAACTCATTACTGATTTTATTCAACTTTTTTTTTCTTGACATTTCATGGACTCATCAGAAATGGTTGTGACTGTGTCCCAAATCAATGTAAGCACAGACCTGCTGTGTTGCTATTATCATGGCTTGTGAGTGTATAGAAGGGAAGTGAAGAAGTAAACATGATTGGAACAATAAAAAAATTTGTGCATCGTCACATTCTTAACTGATTTTATTAGGCGATAAAAAATAGAAAAGCAAAGCACCTAACCCCCAACTGCTCTCCGGGCACCTAATGTGTGTGGCAGTCCACTGCTGCAAGTGTGTGCTCAGTGTTTACCTGTGTGTGTCCTCACTTTGGATTGGTTAAATACAGAGGTTATAATTTCCCTTGCGGGATTAATACAGTATAAAAAAATAAAAAGCAAAAAATAAACATTTTTTCAGAATGAATCAAAATCCCACAACTATGCCCCAAAATCCCCACAGCCATGCCCTAGAATTCCATAGCCACACCATGCATATTTTTTTATTAATGAATTTATTTATTTATTCATTTTTCACCAGTTTGTTTATTTGTTTGTGTATTCATATGTGAGTGTAGGTTTTTCGGATCATGTGTTCTATACAACTTTTATCTATAAACTGATGATTTTGTTTATAGTTACAAACAATACTCTTTGTGTTCTCTTTGCGAAACATTCTCGCTCTAAGCTCAGCCTGTTGAAGGGATACTGTGTATCTGTGTTGATGTGTAGATCAGACTCCGACTCCAACACGTTTCCTGAGGAACTGTGAGGAGGTTGGACTCTTCAGTGACCTGGAGCTTGATCATACATCAGATGAAGAGGAAGAGGAATCAGAACAGGTAGAAGAAAGATAAATGGTCTATAGCTGAAAAACTGCCAGATGTAAATAGCAGGAAAAGTACAAATGCCTTTACTTGATGTGGTTGTGATGCTTGTGCTTGGGAGACTGTACCGGCCTCAAATGTATGACTAATGTTCCACCATCTCATATAATTCCACCCTCTTGATGCGTGTTCTATTGTCACACAACATTGATTTTTAGCAACAAGCACAAAAATTAAGTTTACTCACTAACAATGACAATGACATACAATCAATGTGTATGATGATGCTGAAAGTTGTGAATACTTCTTCCGAGCAGATATCTGCATCCACGTAGAGAAATGATCTACAGGAAGTGCAAAATCTTTTTATTGGTTGGTTTAAAGTCTCCACTTTGATATTAACCCTGTGAAGCTTATGGTTCATGTTGTACATATTTGTTTATGATATTTTTACAAATAATACATTTTAAAATGACTATTGCACCTTTAAATATATCAGTTCTGAGTAGCTGATCTGAGCTGCAGTAGTTTGCAGCTGAATAACACTTTTCCAACATTATACAACCAACAGATTTTTAGTATTTCAGTCATGTGTAAATTACACTGGTAAAAACAGTGAAATGTACTCATGTGAAACTCTGAGTAATAAAAGGAAGACTCCTTTTCTTCTAGTGAAATTCAGATGTCTCTGACATCACTTCCTTAATCATAAATAAACTGAAAATGCTCAATCTCTCAGACATAACGTAAAGCTGATGGGGTGTAGAATTAGAGACAGTATTAATTACCTCAAGTTGCTACAAAGATCATTTAAATATTTCATTTTGATTCATCAATCATTTCCTTTTATTATACAGTACACATGAACAGTGCGCTGTTTGGTTCATTATTTGGGGATAATTAATGCACCCAAAGGCAAAGTAAATGTGTACATGTGTACATGTGTGTCTGCGAAACGTGTGTGTGCGAAAAACGTGTGTGTAGACATCTGTGCTTATGTGAAATGTGAGCGTGTGTGCGTGTGTGTGTGTGTGTGTGTGTGTGTGTGTGTGTGTGTGTGTGTGTGTGTGCGCATGCGTGTGTGTGTAACATGTACCCTAGCACTCTGACTAATGTGGATGCGTTGAATTACAGAGCTATGAGGAGTTGGTGGTGTAAAACTGTTGGATTAAATGTAAAGATGAACTTGGAGAGAACATTCAGAAAGGAAAGGGTTAAACAGGAAGTGGTACCATGGCTCGAACGTCATCACTCACTGTTTTTAACTTTTCTGTTAGAACTTTTCAGTGCAGTGTTCATCAGGAGAGACTCTGGGTGAGCGTCATGGCTCCCAGCAGCAGCAGCAGCATTGTGCACTGGCTCAGTTCCACACACACACGTCTTCATCTCCCTGCTCTATGGTACGACACTCCACCCACAGCACCACCAACTCACAGTGAGTACACATATACACACACATACACATAAACACTGACTTTATTAGGAACCCCTGAACCAGCTCTTTGAAGTGGATGGTAAGTGTACATGGGTTTGTTTGTTTCAGTAACTAAATTCCTCTCTGTCTCACCAACTTCAGGTCTGCCCCCAGCTGTCTTCATAACCAACAGCGACACCCTGCGTCATGCGCCATGCAAGCAGGACCCGCTGTGACTGTGAGTATTTTAAGAGGAGTTAAGGTTTAGAATGTTTAAGACCACAACCTAACATTCAACACTCTGAGAAATTAGGTACTTTTCCTGGTTTGGTACCATCAAGTGAACTTCTGTATACTTTACCTTAAGTATGTAGGTTTTACATGCTGTACTTCATAATTAGCTTCTGGTGGTGGTCTTTACATCAAATAATGTTTCTTAAGTCTTTTTAAAGTTTAAAATATCAAGTAATATATAGTATATTCACACACACACACACACACACAAACACACACACACACACACACACAAACACACGCTGACACACACACACACATATAAATCTAAATCTAAATATATATATATATATTTATATATAAATATACTAAGCAGAAGTTTGGTACAGTTTACAGTGTACAGGCTGAGCAGAAGGACATTTTGACAGTAATGCTGATTTAAATAATGGAAATCTATTATTCATTTATTTTCTTCTGGTGTGTTTTTCCTGGATAAACTAACACATCTACACACAGCTGCCAGTGGATCACAGAATGACTGATATGCCAGGTCCTACAGCCCAGGTACAGCAAATAACTTAATACTGTATGCATATGTCATGGAGGAAACTATCCCTATGGGGTAATGTGTCTTCCTCATTTGAGTGAAACCACATAAAAATGCAAACCATGTAGCAGAAACTTCACTTAGTTTAACATGAAATCTAGCTGGTTATCTTATAACTGTAATGATAATTATAGTCTTAAATCATTTCAGTAAAACAGTTTATATCACCAGCAGTGAAATGTCATCTTCACAGTTTCTGAGTGTATATTTAGGACCGATCAAAGGATTGAGAAAGCAGCAGGATCAGGATCACTGGTATCTCAGAAGTAGCTGCTCATAACAGTGTAATGATTAAAGAAGAGAGTTTATTAGTGCTGGGTTCAAGCAGGGACTCCAGCATGACTGACTATGGCAGCATAACTAAAAAGAGAGAACCAGAAGGAAGACAGACATGAGGGCACCCTGTAACATGATGTAATCAGCCACTCCTCTGTCGACTGACCTGGGTGAGCATGTGTGAGTGAGGGAGTGACAGCATCCAAACATCAGTTTACCAGAACTCTCTATGCCTGAGAACCCCCGGATCTGCTCCTAATAAAAGGCTATTAACAAAATACTTGACTGAATAAGTACGTTTTCAGCCTAGTTTTCAAAACAGAGACTATGTCTGAGTCCCTAACATTAACAGGAAGACTGTTCCATAACTGTGGTGCTTTGTAAGAGAAAGCTCTGCCCCCTGTAGTAGTCTTCATTATATGAGGTATTATTAAGCAGCCTGCACCTTTTGGTCTAAGAAGCCGTGGTGGATCATAAACGGCAAGAAGTTCGCTAAGATCATGTGCCACAAGACCATTCAGTGCTTTATAGGTTAAAAGTAGTATTTTATTTTCAATGCGAAATTTTATTGGAAGCCAGAGCAGTGTAGATAAGATAATGGTGATGTGCTCATATCTTCTGGTTCTAGTAAGGCTTCTTCCCGCTGCATTCTGGACTAGCTGGAGTTTGTTTATGCACTTATTAGAACATCCAGATAGTAACGCAATTTGATAATCTAATCTGGAGGTAACAAAAGCATGACCAAGTTTTTCCACTTCATGCAGTGACATCAATTTTTTTAATTGTTTTTGCAATATTCCCACAAACTACATCTTGTGAAGGGGGCAGTGTCTCATACTATCATTAGGTCACTGTGACCTTGGCCTTTGACCTCACTTTTTCACAAAGAGAAAAAAGCTTATCCAGGCCATGTTTTCTACATGGGTGGCCTTACACATACAGGATTAAGTATGGCTGGGTCAGCCACTTTAAGGTCAAGATCACGGCTCACAATCAAATGTCAAATTACCTTTGGTGAGTTGAAAGATACAGCCCGAAATGGGTAAATTTAATCTTTTACCCCCAACCTTGACCTTGAAGCAAATGATAGTTCATGCAGTGTCTTTAAAATCTGGTTTGTATAGTTTAGTTTGTGTATATTATATATTTTTAGTTACATCAGCCAGAATGGAGCCCTCAGTGATAAATGCCATCACTATAGTATTTACTATTTTAGTTTGATCTTGGATTTTATTCTGTATGCTTTTAGCCATTGTGACTACCCGTATGTATATGCATCCAGCAGAGCATCTTATAGTACACTGTACTTTTACTTCAGAAAACAAAAGAAATCAGAGTATGGTCCCTAATCCAGCTCTTTATTTTTAACAAAACAATAGTACTGTATGATTTATACAAAACCACTACAGCATCAAGAATTTAATGACATGTTGAGCTCTGATCCATAATCTGTTCCCATTCATGATCTGCTAGAGGTCAAAGGTCATGCCAAGCCAGAATCACCCAACAGCTTCCAGTATGAACCAGAACTCCATGGGTCACATGATGGAGATGATGTCACCACAGCATGTGAGGATGGGGCTACCACTAACGCACATGCCGCCATCACCTCATCAGTCGTATCAGCAGCACGCCCTCAGCCAATCACAGCAGAGACATGCCCATCAGCATCAAAGTGAAGAGCAATCTCCTCACAGCTGTGCACACCATTTATCCCCTGCACACCTGCACCCAGGCACAGTGCAACCTCAAGCCAAACACCTGATGCATCAACCAATCCCTACACAAGTAAAATTTTAGTGTATTTTGAAGAATGATATTTTGACTGATAGTTCGATGATGTGAAGATATTTATTTTTTAATATTTGTTTTATTTTTTAGATTTCTCCAGTTTCCAGAAACACAACATGTACAGAATCTCCTTCCCAGACAAGTGCAGGGAAACGCAGACGGACAGCAGAGGAAGATCCAGATGAGCGCAGGCGCAAGTTTCTGGAAAGGAACAGAGCAGCAGCATCACGCTGCAGACAGAAAAGGAAAATCTGGGTGGTGTCACTGGAAAAGAAGGCAGAGGAACTTACACATACGAATCTGCAGCTACAGGTAGAGGAACAGCAGCATAACCATAGAATTATGAAGATATTATTAATGAAAGCCTGAGAGTAAATAAAGAGAAGAGGTGATCACATGATTGTGTTGTAGTAAATTATTAGAGAAACCCTGTAATTGACACTTCAGTGTCAACAACATCCAGTCAGCCAGCCTACAGTGTAGCACATTTTCATTTACTAACGCAAACAACTTTTGCTAAAATGAACGGATCACAAATGATTATTCTTTTACTAAAGTAAACAACTTGTACTAACATAAACAACTTTTACTCACCTAAACAATATCTTCCATAAACAACTTTTACTAACGTGAACAATTTCTACTAACGTAAACAACTTTTGCTAACAAGAACAACTTCTACTACAAGAAACAACTTTCACTAACTTAAAAAATTTCTACCAACAACTTTTACTACCAAACAAAATTTCTACCAACAACTTTTACTAACATGAACAACTTTTACTAATGTGAAGAACTTCTACTAAAGTGAACAACTTCTACTAAGGTAAATAATTTAAGGTAAATAACTTTTACTAACGTAAGCAACATTTACTAACGTGAACAAATTTTATTAACATTTTTCATTCATTCACTCATTAATTTTCAGAAGTGCTTAATCCTAACCAGGATTGCAGGGAGGCTGACGCCTATCTCAGCCATCTCTGGGCAAGGGCAGAGTACACCCTGGACAGTTCACCAGGCCATCGCAGGGCAGAAACATGCTGATGGCAATGCAGCCTACTCTTTTCGAAAGTCAATGGTTCTTTTACGTGCCTCATTTACTGGCCTTTGATAACCCAGTTAGCTGCACTGGGGGACAGCAGTGACAACCTCCCGACCTTTGGATCAGTAATCCAGCACCTACCACCAGGCCACCACTACCCCAACTAAATTCAAATTCAAATTTAAATTTATTTGTCATGTACAAAATCATACACAGTACAATATTTAGTGAAATGCATGTTACAACTGTCCTAAAATTTAAAGAATATAAATTCTCAATATCATGAAGAAAAGAAAAATAACAATAACAATAACTATAACTATTTGAAGGACATAATTAAAGGTCGAATATAAATATAAATATGTAAAATATAAAATAAAATAAAACAAAAGTAAAATAAAATAAAATATTACAATATATAAAATAAAATATAAATGTAGTTGCGATTTTATAAGTAATATGGTATGTAAAGTGTCGGTGCAGTATACACACAAGATGTCCAGTGAGTGTGGTTGTTGTGTGCGCAGAGTAGTGCAAGGTGTACAGAGAGTGCAAATTGTGTGTGCAACAGTCAGCTGAGGTAGAATGTAATGATCGTGTGTGGGGTAGGTCTACAAAGTCCAGGTGCTTGTGTTCTGGTTGAGGGCCCGAATGGCCTGCAGGAAGAAGCTCCTCCTCATTCGCTCAGTGTTTGCTTCACTATTAACATAAACAAGTTTTACTAACATAAACAACTTCTACTAACATGAACAACTTCTACTAACATAAACAACTTCTACTAACATGAACAACTTTTACTAACGTAAACAAGTTTTATGAACATATACATTTATGAATGTAAACAACTTCTAACATAAATAAATTTTAGCACTTCAACTAATGTAAACAACATTTAATAATGTAAACAGCTTTTATTAACATGAACAATTTCTACTAATATAAATAATTTCCACAGACAGCGTTCACTACCGTGAACAGCTTTTACTAGCGTATACAACTTCCACTAACATGACTGTTACTAAGGTAAACAACTTCTACTGAAGTGAACCTCTTCTACTAACATAAACAACCTTTTCTAAGATGAACAACCTCTAATAATGTAAAGAACCTTTACCAATGAAAACAACTTTTACCAACATGGGCAACATTTGCTAACATGAATAACTTTTACTAATGTAAACTACTTTTGCTTACACAAACATCCTCTACTAACATAAACAAGTTATACCAACATAAATAATTTTACTCTAGTGTGGAAAAACGTCTACCAACGTGAACTGCTACTAAGGTGAACAACTTCTACTAATGTAAACAACTTCTATTAACGTTCCAGTATTAACTTTTACTAACATGAACAACTTCTACTACTATAAATCACTCTTAATAACGTGAACAACTTCTACTACCATAAAGAAAACTTTTACTAAAGTAAACAACTTTTACCAAAGTGAACAATTTTTATTACCATGAACAACTTTTTCCAATGTAAACAACTTCTACTACTGTAAACAACTTTCACTAATTTAATTTCTACGAACGTAAACAACTTTTGCTAACATGAACAACTTCTACTACCATAAACAACTTCTACTAAAGTAAAAATTTTTACTACCATAAACAACTTTTTCCAAAGTAAACAACTTCTACTAACATAAACAACTTTTACTAACATGAACAATTTCTACTAATGTAAACAACTTTTACTAACATGAACAACTTCTACTACCACAAACAACTTTTACTAAAGTGAACAACTTCAAATAATGTAAACAACTTACTAATGTGAACAATTTCTACTAACGTTAGCAACTTTTTCTAACATGAACAACTTTTACTAACTTAAACAGCATCTACTTACTTCTACTTATATTAACAACTTTTACAAACATAAAAACTTCGACTAACGTAAACAAGTTTTACTAAAGTAAAGAACTTCTACTACCAAAAGCAACTTCTACTACCATAAACAACATTACCAGAAACAACTCCTACTAACATGAAAAATATTTACTAATAGAAACAACTTTTACTATAAACAACTTTTAAATTTTCACTCACTCATCTCTCACTCACTTGCCGAACCAGTTAATTCTATTAGGGTCACGGGGAAGCTGGAGCCTATCTCAGCCAACACTGGGCAAAGGTGGGGTACACCCCGAACGAAAAAAAAATTCAGAGTGAAGATTCTGTTAGTGTAGTGATTCCACCATTTTTAACAGGGATTGTATACTGAGGGTCACTTGCTCCTCTTGGTAAACCTCCATGGTACAGCAAGGCGAAGCTGTGAGTTTATAAAGTTATCTGTTTATTTTTAATGTGTTTTAGAACGAGGTTACACTACTCAAATCAGAGGTCATTCAACTAAAACAGCTTCTTCTGGCACATAAAGACTGTCCTGTTACTGTGAGACAGCAAGAAACACAAGGTGAGAAACACACACATATACATATACTAGCCACTCTGAAAGGGACGTAATATTTCCATGAATAATTAGGGGTTCAAATGCACACTTGGAACCTCTATTGTTTTTATTTGGTTCATTAAATTCTTCCGCCACTTTTTTCTTATGGCCATTAAATGAAAACCATGCAGTGAAAATTCAGCAATTTTGTAGCATTGTAGAGGGTCATGTTCAAAACAATACCCTCAAATTTTGCTTCCATAGGTCACATGACCTGGCAGCTACTGTTGACTGAAATTGCAATTTTTTTTTTTAAAAGCCCCGCCCCATGAACAATTTAATGAAAAGTCATGAAACTTGATATACAGGTTCCACTTCTGACAAGAAACAATTTTGCAGCTTGGACCTGTCAAGTCTACCATATTTGACATCTTCTGAATGGCTGGAACCATAAAATTTAATGCATCATCTTGAGTCTATTCTGAACTTAAATTGTGAAAGACAAGGTTGTTATGCCAAAAACATGACTGCTATTAGAAAATTATCTGCATTATTTTGTAATTAATATGCAAATTTGCCAATATTATTCACCACTGCATCAGTTATTCTGAAATTTCTCCACAATTACAAGTCCTTATTGACCAGACCACCAGGGAATAAGCTTTTTGGTGCTTGGACCACGGAATTGTTTCAGCTATGTTTAGTTAGAATTGTACTCAGGCAGATGATCAGGGAGCCTCTGATGGCTAATGATTCTGTTACTTTTTTAGTCTTTTTTTTTAAATACAAAAGGTTAATTAAAGGTTAAAGGCTTTTATGGTAATGGCATTAATGTATATTTAATCCTGGTCACGTTTCCACATCTCTACCTATCACTGTCCTTTTCATTGATGCACACGGATTAGTGAATTTAGTGAGGATAGTGAACCTAATAAAATGGCAACCTACTGTACATACTATAAACCCATACACTCCATTCAATAAAGATGGTTTAAGTATGATTGATTTTATCTTTACGTTCCTGTGTAGTTGGAAGTCCAACAGGAAGTCCGCTCCAGATGCCAAACATCCAACAAAACAACATCTCATCATCCAACAGTACAGGACCACACACACACCTCACCACACACACACACCTCACCACACACATACAACCTACATCCTAAAGGCAGTGCACACACACCTCACCACACACACACACACACACACACACAACCTACATCCTAAGGGCAGTGCATACACACACACATACACACACATAGTGTATACACACACATTCTGCATCCATTACATTCTAAAATCAGTGTACACACACAAACACACACACACA
Organism: Neosilurus mollespiculum; assembly: GCA_030014195.1. Classification (NCBI taxonomy): domain Eukaryota; kingdom Metazoa; phylum Chordata; class Actinopteri; order Siluriformes; family Plotosidae; genus Neosilurus; species Neosilurus mollespiculum. Next base: position 35,274,790 of record JAQMYF010000001.1, read on the forward strand.
CTACATCCTAAATGCAGTGTGTGCACACACACACACACACACACACACACACACACACACACACACACACTGTATACACACACATCCTACATCCTAAAAGCGCACTCCTCAAAACAGACACTCACGCACACACAAACATGCGCGTGCACTACTTCCTAAAGGCAGTGTACACACACACACACCTTACATCATAAAAACAGTGTATGTATATCCACACACACACACACACACACCCTACATCCTAAAGGCAGTGTACACACACACACACACACACCCTACATCCTAAAAACAGTGTATACACACGCACACACACCCTACATCCTAAAAACAGTGTATACACATGCACACATACACACACCCTACATCCTAAAGGCAGTGCACACACACACACACACACACTAACTACATTCTAAAAACGTAGAAATGTGTGTGTGTGTGTGTGTGTGTGTGTGTGTGTGTGTGTGTGTGAACACACACAGTGTTCATATTCACTGATTCCATCTGTATTATAGAATCATCTCAATGAGAAAACATAATCAGGGGAGTTCTGTACAGACTGATGAATAAATCTGTTTTGTAACCAATTCGAGGCAGCACTTTACCGATGTGTACGGATAAAAACAGATCATCAGGACGCTGGGTCCTCGCACACTGTGACAGACTGAAGGAAGTCAACTGAATGAGCTCATATTTACTTCACACTGCCTTCATGTTCCTGTCATTTTCACTGTTTTTTGTTTTGTTTTGTTTTTGGGGTTTTTTTGACGAGTGTTTTTTCCTTGGAGAACATTCACTTCTGGCAATATTTTTGTATGTTTCTTGTGTTTTCTAGCACTTTTCTAGTGTTTCTCTCTATGGAAATTCCAGATGAGAACACGACTCACCATTTTTACCTATCAATCAGGGGAATGTATGATAGTGTAAATATGAACAAATAGTTTTGTATAGTTTTGATCTGAACATCTGTCCTGGTGTGATTGTCACCTTCAGAAATATACTCCATTTATCCTAACTGCTTTATTAACATGTTTATTCCATTATACTGTACATAATGAATTATTCAGATAGATTCATAACATGCGTACCATGATTTAAACAGTTATAATCTCACAGTGAATGCAGATCACACTGGTGTACCAGATACATTCCAGTTCTTTTTCCCCACTGATATTCACTTTTCATCAATGAGCAGATAATAAGCTCTTCATCATGTGCCCTCAGCTCTTCATTTAGTTTCCAAAACAAGCAGCGAAGTGTTCAAAAAAAAATCTTTAACACACTGGCGACATCACACTCTTAATGCTGCGGCTGAAAACAGTATTTTCCATGTAGTTTTCCAAAAGGAAAAAAAAAAGCAATATTTCTTTATTTTTGTACCAGCTAACTAACAAATGCTATTTCTAATTAAAAGAACTTCAGCTACATTCATGTTGTCTTTCTTATAATTACGCATGTGCTTGTGCCTGTAGTCTGATTTATTATTACTCACTCAATTTCTGAACCACTTATGGCTGAAGCCTATCTCAGCCAACTCTGGGCGAAAGCAGGATACAACCTGAACAGCTTGACAGTCGATTGCAGTCAGTTGCAGGGGCAACACACACGGACATTCACACTCACACCTAGGGGCAATATGGAACAGCAAGTTAGTCTAATGTGCATGTCTTTGAATTGAGGGAGGAAACCAGAGTACCTGAAGAAAACCCATACAAGCTTGGGAAGAACATGCAAACTCCCCTCAGAAACGCCCGAGCCAAGCCCGGGACTCAGTTCAGACCTTCTTGCTGTGAGGCAGATATGCTAACTGCTATACCACTGTGCCACCTGGATTTATTATCACCCTAACCTGAGTAAACATCATTGCTGAAGTTCATTTCACAGTTAGCATGCTGATATTAAAATCTAAACTTCAGGTAACAAATAAACGACATGTATTTTAGTGGAAGGCAAAACCTCCTATAATAAACAAACACATACATAAACCGTTAAATTTTATTTAAAGGTAAAGTTTATGGTCTGAGTGCTGAGATCTGGTGTGTGTGCATTAATCATAATTTCTCTTTTCGTCTGATTCTAACAAAATATAATCTATAATATTACTAACGGTAATACCTAATAATTATGATGAGTCCTGGGACAGATTCACTCACACAGCCTTGCTCACAATTGCTATATTTCCTGCTGTTTATTTAGAAACGTAAAGCTGTGATTAATTGCAGGAAACAAGAAGTGGTTCATGAGTAAACCGCCTTTTCCTAAAATCAAGTCACTGTGATCCATATTTATAAAATCCCACTTCCATCTGTAATTTACTGTGTACAGAATAAGGAAGTGTGTAACAGAAAAAAAAACATCAGGATTCATGTGAACGTGGTGTTTTAATGGAGAGTTAACAGTCTCAGTGACGCGAGACAGAATAATATTTACTGCTTATTGTTATTGTTTAGTTTTGTAATTCTATCAGTAAGAATAATTTCTTAACTTTGCAAAGTTAATGCTTCAACACAGGATCACGCCACGCACCACACACACACACACACACACACACACACACACACACATACATGTGTATTAGGTGAAGATTTAGTTGGATAACCTCGGTATTACAGAATCATCTCTGCGAGTGCAGCTGCTGTCAAAAAAACGATCAACTGGAAAGTGGATCAGATCTCCCTCCTCAGCCAACGCTCGTCCTCTCTGATAAGCACTGAACTCTGAGGAGACACATGTGGTTGCCATGGCAGACCGGAAGGGCCTCCGCATGGAGTACATGCGACGCACAGGAGTCTGCGTGGATGATTTCCGGGTTTTGAGCTTTCTCCACAGAACACGTCCTAGCCAGATCCCACTCACCAACAGGCTGAGCACTACATTAGCAACCAGCACTGCCAAAGTCACATGCTGAAGTTTGATGTCGCTATCCAGTAAAGGTGCCATGGTGACGAAACCCACGCAGTGATCTCGAGAAGCCACCTGGCACAAAGCCCCATCCACCACACTTTCCACACAGGTGATATAGGTGGATTCTGGGCAGAGCTCCTGCAACATCACGGCTTGAGCTGAACTATCAGTATAAACATAGCGTGGGAAATGGACAGGGTGGCCAAAGCGGTCAAACAGGATGCGGAACATCAGTGTTTGGTCCCGGAGGGTGTGTGTGTTCACAGGCGTGCTCCATGACACTGTGGCTGAGTTGAAGGTCACGTTGTGTGCGCTCACGTTCATGATATACTGACGGTTAAACTGACATGCGTCTGTCACCTCCACACTTCTGGCTGTGTATTGCTCCACGTGCTTCTGTGGCATGGAGTACACATGGTTCTGATTGCCAGCGTTATGCATTGCATCATTCAGCTCCCACATGCTGACATTCTCCTCCTTTAAAGGAAACATGTTGGTTGTCAGTGTTCCAAGAAGAGCAGAGTAGGACCTTGTTTTGGCAGAAGCACTTGGTGCAAGTCTGAACTTCACTTCCTTCTTCCTCTTCATCTTCGGGTTCTTGCGACTTCGCCCAGCATCCTGGTCTCCCATGTCCTCCTGTTTCTCTCCTTCTCTCTTCAGCCGCCCTTCTGTTACACCTGGTGGCTCTTGCCCTTCTGTTACACCTGGTGGTTCTTGCCCTTCTGTTACACCTGGTGGCTCTTGCCCTTCTGTTACACCTGGTGGCTCTTGTCCTCCTGCTCCATGAGCGTCCAACACTTTCTTGTCATCCGTTCGGCAGTAATCGCTCCCGTTTTGTTCTGCCAGCAGCATCGTGTTGTTCACTTGGTCCAAATATTTGCCTTCCAGTGTGGGTGGATGATGGCATCTCACAAGCACTGTGAGTAATTTTCCACGTGCATGCATTTGTGCCATCCACTCCTTCAGCTTCTCCATCCGACAGTCACATTTCCACTCATTACCACTCAGGTCCAGTTGGAAGAGCGCGGCATTTGAAGAGAAAATGCCACCGGAGATCCTCCTGAGGCGGTTGTTGCTTATATTCAGAATCCTTAGAAGGGTGAGGCGAGTGAACGCGGTGGGATCAATACGCGTGATCAGGTTGTCGCTGAAATCAAGCCGCTCAATCCGTATGAGAGGCTCCAGGACACCTGCCTGGATCTCTGTTAGTTCATTACCATTGACTGCAAGCTCCCGGAGGCGCACGAGCCCCTTCAGCGTGCCGTTCTCCAGCCTAACAATGTTGTTGTTACTCAGAGACAGCTTGGTGAGCTTTCTCAGGTTTTGGAAGACGTGGTTAGCGATGTGTTTGATCTGGTTTCCCGAGAGCAGTAGTGTGATGAGAGACCTGAGCTGTGAGAATATGGACGTGTCCCTCAGATGAGTCTGTTTATTATCTGAGAGGTTCAGAAACTGAAGTTTGGTGAGACTGGAAAACGTTTTGCGGTGAATGTGGCAGAGTCGGTTAGATTCCAGGTGCAGGAACATCAGACTGGAGAAGTGTTGAAACACGGACTCGCTCAGCAGCTCAAGCGCATTCTTATCCAACCTCAACCGGATCAAACTCTCCAACTTCCCGAAGGTCTCTCCTCTCAGCTCCCGGATGTGATTATCGTTGCCGTACAGCACGGTGAGTTTCTTTAACGCTCTGAAGGTCCCAGGCTGTAGCCTTAGGATCAGATTATGTCCTAGATACAGCTCCTCGAGCTCCCCCAGTCTTTCAAATGCTTTGGGGTGCACATGCTGGATCCGGTTGAACTGCAGATCGAGCCGCCTCAGGTGCTCGTAACGTGTCAAGGCGAGTGCGCTCACGTTACCGATCAAGTTGCCCGCGAGGCCGAGTACATGCACAGACCGGCTGCTCTCGGGCACGACGCGCAAGCCGCGGTTGGCGCAGAGGACGTTTTGCGCGCGCGGACACTCACAGAGCTTAGGGCAAGCGGCGCGAGCGCACACCAACAGCAGCGAGAGCGCGCCCGCGGCCCACATAGCGAGGTGAGAGAGCGCACGATTCGCCATGGTCCCCTCCAACTCACCGGCACTATGAACATCACTCTGTCCCCGGCCCAGGATTCACAAACACCGATCAGCGGGAAGGCGCGAGCATCAGAAATTCCACATGGTTTTAGAAACCCGGGGGTTTTCCGTTGTCACACGCTTCGAGGAGACAAAGGGGGGAAAGTCGGAGCCTCGTTCGGACTGTAGATCCTCAACTGGACATCTGGTGCAGATCACACACGCACGCACGCACGCAGGCGCACTCACACATGTATCTTTGAAATTAGACACGGATCGCCCCGCCCCTTTTAGCGGCAGATGTGGACAACACACACACACACACACACACGTGGTATATGGGGAAAGCAGACTTGGCTCCTTTTGAGGGTTTGTATGGGGGTCTAAAGTGCATTTTTTCCTGTTTGAGAAAAGCAGACTGATCCAGCAAATCAATGAATGTCGAAAGAACAGTTGGATTGTTTTTCAGCTGAAATGTCTATCTCAGGGTACATACTGGACAGGAGTAAGAATGTCACCGGGCTGGGTTACGCTGAGACCTTTTCGCAATAAATCTGAAGCAATTCACTACAGATTATATTTGAAGGCTCTTTTAAACTTAAAGATCTGTGGAAATGTCAGAATGTCAAAACGTTCTCATGTTTCCACATATTTTAGAAGATAACTGAGCCATTACCCAAAGTTAACTTCAGCCTTAAAAACTCCTCCTGATAGTAAATATAACTGTTCAGAGAAACCGGTATAATTTTGCTATAAATCTTATAATAAATCTTTTCTTCAATAATTATGATTCTTCATGATGATTGGCTCATAACGTCAGAACCATCTAGTGCACAAAAGAAAAACTATTCTAAAACAAAGTGACCACCCATTGTCCACATTAGAAACAAGGGCTTTTTGGTCTCTTAAAAAGGGATAAAGACTTAGGAGCAATTTTAATTATTTTTTTTTTTCAATTTTAATTTAAATTTTGTTTGAGAATGATCTTTTCTCCCAATTAACAAGCCCCTTAAGTGTCACCACAAGGTGACAAGTTACAGATTTCGTCCCATAGCATTTAGGATCCACCAACCCGGTACAAGGTAAGGGGTTACTGAAACGGGGAAACGACAGGAAAAAACAAAAGATTTCAGAGGATTGAGACCAGAAGCAGCTGTTCGGGCAATTATCCTCTGTTCTCCCAAAATGTGTGTGTGTGTGTGTGTGTGTGTGTGTGTGTGTGTAGCACTGTAAATTTAAGATCAGTATCTGAGCACTATACTGCCATAATCTGGCATTTCACACACATAGAAAACACACACATACACACACAATTTACATCATTATTAAAATGAAAGTCTGTTGCCTAAACACACAGCAGCATGATTCTAAAAAACAAACAAACGAAAAAAAAGTCTATAACATCATTTTAAGGTTATTGTGTATACAGGAATTCTTTAAGTAATGTTTTCACACACACTGAACTTATAACAGAAAGAAATATTAAAGGATTTCACCCACAACACTGAAGCAAACCCTTTAGCTTCAGACTCGCTCTTCCCTTGGGGCAAAGAGGAGGTACCGGAGGGGGAGGGGGGCCACATCTGGAAAAAATCTAAACCAACAAAACCAGGGAAGAAGAAGCAAGAGAGAGAAAGAGAAAGATAGAGAAGTTAGTTCCCTTTAGTGTGCTGCATAATTAACCTTCTTTCATCTCATCACACTAGTCTTTAAAAAAATGTCACATCAGTGCACGCACACACTTATCACACCGTGATAAGGGTCCAGACAGGACAATTAGGATTACAGATGTGAGGCGAACCTCACAAACAGGCAGAGAGGAATGAGAACAGTACCATCTGCTGTCCATTCCTGAAACTGTCCACGGGTTTATTTAAGAACCAGGTTACAGAATCATTAAGTAGAAGGGTACTCAAAGTGCTCAGACCTTTACCAAGGACTTTTCTGTGTCTCTCCCAATCATGATTTCAGCATTCATACCATGTCAAGTAACTGAATAAAATGAGCATCAAGATTTAGCAAAAATACCACCTTTCCTTAAGAAATAAGCAATCTTATTATAATGTTTATATATTTCAGCTCTAGCTTCAAACCAGCAGCATTATTATACACACACACACACACACACACACGCACGCACGCACGCACACACACACACACACA
>JAQMYF010000001.1:35295690-35307493 GCA_030014195.1 Neosilurus mollespiculum
CACACACACACACACACACACACACACACACACACACACATACACACACGCACACTTTAAAATGGAACATTTTTTCAAAACCTACACAACCTGCAATCTGCCAATGCCATTATTCATACTTTATATGTACATTCATATTAATAAAGATGGAGTTGTGAATGAGGAATTTGCAAAGATTTGTAAAGTTGAATGTTGGGGTCTATAGTTAATTCAATGGACAGGCCACCACTGGAATCATTTGTGACGGTTACAATATAAGGAGAGGGACCCACCTTGATGTTCTCCACAGTCCGTTTAAGTGGACTGACAGACAGTGGGATAAGCTGGAGCCAGTTGCATGCAGTGCTGTGCAGTGTCCTCATCCACGCCGGCTGAGCATCTGAGGATGATGCTGTACGCGGTTTCTTCTCAGTCTCATAGGCCAAGTCATCCTCATCCTCTAACATCTGCATTTTCAACAGCTTACCCATCATATCCGTGCCTGAGGAGAGCAGGGAAGGGAGGTAGGTTCATGGGAGAGGGTGGTGGAAGTGGACAAAAACACAAAAGGATGGAACCATTACTTTTTGACTCACCCTCATTTGTAAACACACACAAAAAATGGAACTGTCAAGAAAAGTTTCCTGATGTTTAGAGCACTGTAAAGACCATAAAATCTGTTTTTGCAAGGACAAAGGTCTTGTCGTGGTTTAATATAACCAATCAGGTTAGAGCTTTACCTGTTACAAATACTGTAATTAACACATTCTCAGGTGTATACAAAGAGAACCCCAGCACACTAGACCTTCATGTGAAGTGCAATCTGACATCTAACAATATGCCAAATATTCAAACACAGAATAAAGTGCTTATCATCAAGTGCATGAAGACCAATATCAGTAGAGGCGGTAGACATATTTAATGTATCTAAACATCAAGAGGATAAGAAAAAGATCTGAAGACACTGGTGACATTCACGACAAGCCCAGGACTGGCAGACTCCGTAAGCCAACCGAGGACCGTTTGTTGGTTTGACGGTCCAAGGCCAGACATTTTTCAACTGCAGCGATGCTAAATGAAAACTGGTCACCAGAAACCCCTGTATCTACAAGAACAGTTTCTTGAATTCTCCTACGCAGTGGTGTCCATGGTGCTCAGAAGCCAGCATTTAACAGAAGACAACTAATTAATTGTGTTGAATTTGCCAAAGCCCACAGCTTGCACAAAGGAATAGTAAGGCAGTAGCTGGCATTCTTGATCATGTACCTCGCCTAATGAATTTGTAGAAATACCAGGCCATTTTAAAGAGGAACGTGATGCCTTCTGTTGACAAATGAAACCTTGCTACCATTGGACTTTCCGTGAAGATGATGATCCCAAGCACACCTCCAAGTCAACCAAAGCTTGGTTGAGAAAAAGATCCTAGAACATCCTGAAATGGCCTTCTCACTCATTAGATTTAAATCAGACTAAAAATTTTTGGTGGGATTTAAAGAAGGCAGTTGCAGCATAAAAGTCATCAAACATCACTGAGCTAGAGCCTTTTGCACCTCAAGGTAAAGGGCAAAGAATCCAATTGAGAGTAATAAGAAGCTTCCCAGCATTTTAAGCAGCCTTCACACTATAATGAATTGGCCCAGAGTAAGATTGATGCTCATTAATAATATGGAGTCATTCTTCTGCTCCAAGTGAGTTGCATTCTTAGTGAACTTCTTGCTCAACATCCACACTGCTCATCATCCATACTCCTGAGCTTGAATTCTTTCTTTAAGGCCCTGTGCTTCCCTGCTGGTTACCTATTTGAACCAGAGAGGGAGGAGTCTTGTGGAGACAGTGAGATGTCACATTCTAGTGACTCTGAAAATGAGAATGCTGCCAGAGATGAGTGTGAAGGTAAATCTAAAATGGCTTATGCAGCTAACAATTTGCCGTTTCAGCTTTCCTGTCATCACTTGGTTTAGGAACACAAAAGAAATGTTTTCCGCGCTTGCTGTTTGTGCAGTTCAGCATTGGCTAATAATGTGTTATGCTGCACAGGAGTCAGTGATGTATCTGAGCCAACCCAACAAGTTCGTGTTGCTACCAGGTTTTAACAGCCAATGAGAAAGGCAACATGTCTCTGAGCATGCCCAGTGTCACAGCACTCACACATACTTTAAAATTGGGCATGGACTGATGTTGCCGGAAGGATCTGCTGATGTTATGCGTGATCGTTTTAAATAGCTATGCAAATTCCCCAAAGGTACCATGAAAGTCAACTTCTGTTGTCAAAAATGACAAATGTGTCAAACATATAAAAATGAATATTTTTTGTTGTTTAAATTAAGTTACAAGGTGTAACCTCTATAGTTTTGACTTGTATATACAGCACAGACCACACATTTGAATTTGAATCTAAATTACATCAGACCACCCTACACAATTTTTGCAGTCTGGCAGGGCACATTATCCTAATAAAGGAGGCTACATCCATTAAGGAACAGCATAGCCATAAAGAGGTGTACTTGGTTTGCAACAATGCTTAGGCAGACACTATGTGTCAAAGAAACATCTGTTTGAATTCTAGGACCCAAGGTTTCAACAGAACAAACCTCCTGCTCAGAAACCTCCTGGCACATGAATTTAAACTGGTACATTTTTCATGTTCTTCCAAGAACTTGCTGCTTAATATAGCCCACCCAATGAGAGATGCCACTGTGTTGAGGTTATCACTGTTATTCCCTTTATACCTTAGTGGTTTCAAAGTTATGACTGATTGGTGTATTTTGCAACAATTTAACTGAGTCAGTTTAAGCTGCAGGATATCTGACGTGAGAATGTGTAGTTAGCTCAGGGCCCACCATGGAAACAATTCCATGTTAAATTTTGATTTGCAGCTGCTGACAGAGTCTATTAGGAAAAGCACTTTGAAGAAAATATTAAATTATTTATAATATACATGAGACATCTCAAATCTATGGATCTATGGAAGCCAACCAGACATATACAGAGAGACAGAATTGAAGAATAACCGCACCCTGCGTGGTGAGAAGAACCTTTTCAGCATTGCTTGGCAAACCCAGCCAAGATGGAGTTTGAGTATCTGGGAGCATTTCCACCCAGTGCATGAACTCTTCACGTCTGCAAAACAAAAATATGTTATTAATTCTGAAGGTTGCAGTAAAAGGAACAGAAAGAACCAAAGATTTAAGGTTTTCTAATCCTATGTAGCAGATGATTTTACTGACCGAATGCCATCTGGCATTTTAATATCCTTGTGGCCATCCACTTTAAGAGCCAGTTTGAATTCGCTGTCAAAGCTGCCTGTGGTGAAGATGCGCTCTAAGAACGTGTTTAGAAGGCGTTGGTCAAATTCATTGTCAATACGGCCTCCATATATAGACTGGGCCATCAGGGTCTTCAGTGCTGCCCATGGTATTTTGTCAGGAGATATGTTTTGTCGACCCTGTGGGACAAAATAAAAACACACTCAGATAAAGATGCCTTTGAGCTAATGGAAAACTAGCAACATGAATGTTGGTTCTTTCTTGTCTATTAGAGTTAAGATATTTTTTTATTCTATTAGTATTGTATTTACCAATATCCAATAAACATTTCAATCATCTCACATGCATGGTACCATTATCAGGGATCTCTCACACTATATATAGCATGAGATATTATATATATCATAATAATATATATTATATATATTATTTATTACAACTATAATAATGGTATTCTCTGTGATAAAATGAGATATGCAACTAACGGCAAAAACCAAGGTGTTGGGAACTTGCAGAAGTAAAGGGAAAATTATTTTAAACCTTAGCAGTGTCGTCCAGCCAGGTGTCAACAGTATCACAAGCCGAGCGCAAGTCAGACTCTCCAAACTCGTACTTTTTAGACCAGCCAAGTGGAGCATATCGGAGGCGCTCCTGGATGACAGCATGGAACCAGGCCAGGAGAAAGTACAGCCGTGCACGCTCGTTTGGAGCCTGCAAAATAGTCTATGGTTAGTAACAGTGTATGCTGAGTAGCAAAGGTTCATATCGAAGACAATACTAGCAAACAAAGCAAAAATGGAGCCATGTAGTTTGAGCTCAGTCTTCACCTTGCACATACGAGCCACAGGAATACTGCTGAATGTCCTCAGCATGTTGGCCTTCACACCAGGAGGGGGCTCAAAGACAAAGATACGACCAGCACGCAACAGGTTCACAGGAACCTGCAAACAATACACAATTGTCAAAAACCTGTTCAATGGAAGTTGTGCAAAAATTCAAATGGCTATATAATCACTTTTTTTAGTCTTAATTAAGTCTGATCCATCCAAGTCTTTAATCCATTCCTTAATCTATAATGTATCTTCAACGACAAAACTAAATGCAATTTAGAACATTCACTGAAATTATTTGACTGACTGGACTAATTTTATAGTGACACGCCCCATACATAAACATTTATATATAAACAGATCAGTCATAACATAAGCACCAACTGACTGGTCACATCTGGGCAACCCGATATGGAGCAAACTGCAATGCACTGTGTATTCTGACACCTTTTTGTCAAAGACAGCATTAAAAGTTCTAGCAATTTGTGCTACAACTGCTCGAGAACTCATGACACTCTTACCAGTTCACTGGTTGTCATTTTTTGAACTACCATTTTGGATAGGTGCTCACTAATGCTAACCAGGAACACCCCACAATGCCTCTCATTTTGGAGATGAATAGCACCAGTCATTTAGTTATCATAATGCGTCAATTACACAAAGTGAATAACAATGATTATCTTGTTACAGTGGCACTTGCTAAATTGTGAGATGTATTAAGCAGAAAGTGAACAATCAGTTCAGTCATGGGTGTTAGCAAGACCGACTAAAAAATGTGTCCACTGATGTTGGAGGCGGAGGCGGCCCCATGCTGCTGATTGGGAAGTAGCAGCGCATATGGCTTGAAGGCAGAGTGTAGGAGTCTTTTTTTTCCATACTCCTGCATGGAGGGTGTGGGGGGCCTCTCAAATATATATATATATATATATATATAAATTGGGCACTCTGTGACACTCTCTAAACTCTAAACGTGTCTGCATACTACAGCCAACATCCCAAAGCATTAAGATCCTTATTGGACTTGACGCAGGCAAAAAGGTCAGCTTACAAAAAAACAGATGCCAGGGAGACTTTTTTGGGTGACTTCCGAATCTCAATTGGCTCCCTCTATAAGCCCTAGTTTACTACTTATCTATCAGGTGCTCTTATTTGAATCCACCCGATTTATCATTGCAGCACAATAGGAGTCTTTGTTAGTCTCATAGTGTTTAATATAATGCGAGTAATTTAATGTTGAATATGACGTCCTTGAATAATTGTTTATGAAAGCGTCTCAGTGTGACCATGCTGAGGTCCACCAATGTCTGGCTGTGACAAATTCAGCAAAGAACCAAGAAATTCTAAATTGACAGAAATCTGTTTTTCCATGATTTCAGTAGATGCATCAGAAGAAATAAAAATGTATAAGCATAAGGATCTGATTGACTTTGATAAAGGCCAAATTGTGCTTATGCTATGGCTGATCACAATGTTTACACACACAGTATGTATTTAGTATGTATTTAAGGTCTCGCAAAAAGTGGAGCTGCACACCAGTATTACATATGTAACAGATAATATTAATTTGCATTAAGGTGATAGTGGTAGTGACTGTGTGTGTGTGTGTGTGTGTGTGTGTGTGTGTGTGTTCGTGCTCATATCTCACAATACCAATGAGGTACAAAGCAAAATCAAAGTCAATTCTAGTTTGAGGTACCTTTCATAAACTATTCTAAAATTAAAAATTTGGCAGAATATTTGGACATTTTTGTAGTCTAGGAAGTTTTCGGGGTTTTTTGTGTTTTTTTTTTTAAACCAAAGACTTATAGTTAACATTCAGAATACCTATGGTAGTACATGTACAGAAGGACGTATGGTTGTACGAGCTCTGAAAACTTAGGTCAATGCATTACCATATTCTCCCAAGTGTCAAGCTTTGGTTCAGATGTGGGATCTCTGCTATCAAGGTAATCAATGCTAAGTTCTAAAGACAGGCATTTAAAAATTATTTAAATACAAAACAAGACTGACCTTGGGGTTAATCTCCATGGTGAGAAAAAGGCGGAAGCTCGCATGCGGCTGCATGGAGTGCAGCTTCTTCTCCAGCTGCATGAGCCAACCAGGGGCCAAATGTACATTTTCCAACATTACCCATCTATTTAACATAAACGCACGCACACACACACACACACATAATTGTTAACAGCTCTCGGGATTAGATATGGGCAGATATTTTAATACCTCAACGCAATCTGACTGCAGGTTCTGCTTACCTTCCAGACTTGACCGCTGTGTTAATGTCTCTGTCGGCCTTGTTAAAGCCCTCAGCGGAACCTGCACAGAAAAATAAAGCTGATGAATTGTTCCTCTTTGTAAGATCACAATGACTACAGGTAGGAGGATCTTACCAATGGAAATGGAAGTAATATGTTTATTTTGCTCGGCAGCCAAGTCTCTGACCAGGCCACTTGCATCATAACCAGGTACAGAGCACATAAGCACTGGTGTTCCTGGTTTCACCTAAAAAGTTTATTATTGTAGATCACAGTAACTTTGAAACACAATTATGAAGGTATATACATTTTAGCAGAATTAAAACATGAAAAGCACTAAACATTTTTGAAATATGGAATCTTTTAAGAGCACAGATACAAAAGTCAGTTTCTACCTCACTGTCCACGATGTTAGCCAAGTCCAATGGCTGTTCAATAATGGACATGAAGTTCTCTCCCAAAACCTTGGCCACAAAGAGGGAGGACATAGCTAACAAACGATCTGGACGGAATGCCTGGATTAGCAGCAGCTGGTGCACAGCTTGGCCAATTGAAGCTAAAGGACACAAACACAAATGTAAAACATCTGATAGGTTTAAGTGAAACTGGTTCACAAAATGTTTCTACAACTTACTGGTTGTCTTGTCCTCTGCCCAGAGGTATGGCACAGAGAGCTCGGGTGAGTTACTTTCCACCCACATGAAAAATTGCTGGAATACACAAATGACAAACTTATTACAAACCATTCTACATGACCTCTGTGCATTACCCTGTATTATGGCCAGGTCCATAAATACTGTATAGTTATACATATTTCAAAGTTACACGCATTTCAGCTGCTACCACAAGATAGTATAGTTTAAATAAAATAAAGAATATAACAAAGACCAGACTTTCAGCCATCTAGTTGTTTTTGTCAGCACTTGCATCAATAAATACCAGTTTAAAAAAGGGAACCACCTCTAATACCAACCATACATGCCTACACCATGAGATGAGCTGGCAGGCTTCAGGTCAGGAGCAGTTTAATCCTTTCATCATACTATTCTCATTCCATTATTCTGCTACAAGTTGATTTTTTTTTGTCAGTGCCAGTTGTTTGGACTTTATATTAAAATGTACAGTGTGTGTACTTGTGCTATGGTAATTTTCTCTTGGCTATTATGAGTCGCATTGAGAAAATACAGCTAGAAAGACATTTGTAATGTGTATTCATTTCAGGCTACGAAGCAACAAAATGTGAATATTTTAAAGAAGGGTGTGTAATACTTTTCTATACCCTCTGTAACAGCAACATATTCCAACTGCCGGTGCCACTTTTGAAATCAACTCTAGACCCTTTACAGCAGCTTATTTGTAAGCAAAATAATAAGAAAATAACCCACATCTGACTTTGAAACAGGTGAGCAGCCAATTGTTAAATTATGGTTGGTCGACTAATAAACCATGTATAATATGTGCTGTAATTCTGACACCTTTCACTTGATTCGGATGTAACTTAAAGCTTAAAGTCTGCATTTGAATACAATACCAATAAATTGTGGTAGACAGCTAAAATAATGACTGAAAATATCTAAATATATATTGATGTGACTGTACAGACATTTTGTCGAGAAATGTTGACATTAGACATTTTGGTCCTTCATTACTCTTTATCTACCTCACCTCATCAGCCTGTACTTTAGACACCAGGTCTCTAAAGGCAGGCAGGCGGCTGAGGCGCAGCATAGCTTCACTCTGCTCTGTGCTTAGGCCCTTCACCTTAGGCACAGCTGTGCCTGTCAGGACAATCTCCTTTTCACGGAGGAAGTGCTGGAACTCTGGGTCATATGACGGTTCACTGAAATGGAACAGAAAATTAATAAAGTAAGCAACAAACAAGTTTCACTCATTACAATGCAGCACAGGCCCTCAACCCTAGTTCGGGTCTAACAGTCCAGCTCACATTTTCCCTGACAGACAAATTAAGGAACCATTATTACCCAAGAGTAGGTATGTCTTTTCACAAATAGTTTTGCACAGTTAACTGTTGATCTTAATAATAAATCTTTCAGTTGTTCAGATATGATCACCCAGCAAGTTTATCAGTACTTTTCCTTTTTACTATGACCACCTAGGTTTATTTATTTATTTTTACAGAATAATCCATCTCTTTAATTGCAACAGTATGCTTATCAATGATTGCTGACAATTTGTTTATGCTGCACAGTTCACAGCTGCAAAATCTATAGCTTTTCAAAATTATCCTCAACCAAATTGGTAATGTCAGTGTTTACTGTGAGCTGAAAGCATAAAGGAAGTGGCCAGTGTCAAAACATACATTATAAACACCAATGAATAATGTAGGCCATTTGAGATCAAACATGGCTCATACTATTTGCACATTTTTCAGATGTGTAAAAATCACAATTCCACCCAAAACTTGGAAAAATGTCATGCCTGGAGATGAGGAGTATTGCAGGATCAGGACTAAGAACCTATTTATTACAGTTATGTTAAATTATGCCACCCTTATTGCAACAGACAAGCATTAAAGTGACATACGATCAAAACCGCAAACAAAAGCAATGGTAAGACGCTTCTGTCCAATACTTTGTTTACCTGGTTATGCCTTTCAGATTGATCCTGGCCAGCAACACGGCAAATGTAATGTGGTCCTGGTGAAGCATGCCTCGTGCCACTCGGTTAAAAGCAACCTGGAAAAAACATAAAAAAACAAACAGGCACTCCTAGGTCAAATAAACCATAAAACACAAATTATAGGCCAATGTTACCAATTCCTAGGCCAGTTATCATAACATATAGTGCTTTACCTGGAACAAGTCTTTGGTGATGAGGGATAGGCGCTGCATGTGGTCACTCACACTCTTTAAGTTGACATTCTCATATAGCACAGTGTGGTAGATATCCAGGAAGAAGTGGAGGGAGTACTGATAAAGGAAATGCATCTGGAAAATGGAAAAGCTGCCATCTTTAATTTTATGGGACTCACCCAAAATTGACCTTTATATTAGTAAAACTATGGACTTGATTATAGTTTATATATTCTTAAATCAAGTTAAATTATCTGTCAGTGCAGTAAAATAATTACACTTAGTAAGATTTCTTATAAATAGAAAAAATTTCCTTCCAACAATATTCTTAATAACTGTAATTACCTTACTGCACTTGCAGATATTTTAACTCGATTCCATAAGACACAGATTATAATCAAGAAAAATAATCATAAAACAATAATAATTTCACTTTTTAATAAAAAAGTAAATAAAAAAAAAAGTAAATAATTTTACTTTTTAGTTTTTACTTATAATAATTTCATAATGTTCTGCCCTGACATAGTATACAAGATCAAAAAGGATTTTTGGGTGGATATAAGATTTTAAATCTTGATAAGATTGCAAATTTTTGCAGTGTTCCCACATATGATCATTAGCATTTACTACAGGAAATCTTTCAGCTACAAAAACGTATTTATACTACAAGACCTAAATTCAAAGTAGCACTATTTTTTTTATCTACTGTTTGGCTTTTGTACTACATAAACTGCAATGCAGAGATCTTTAATCAGACCTGGTTAAGAGCCTCCATGGTAAAGTAGATGCTGCTACAAGCAGAAGACAGTGACAGATACTGCTGAGACACGGTTTCCACTTCCTGCATAACTATGTCTGTCTCCTCCACTTTCCTGGTCACCTCTGCTGCCTCTTTTTTGAGGTTCTCCAGTGTAGTGATGATTGTGTCATCATCCAATATTCGTCCCTTGACTTCATTTAATGCTTGCAGTAGTGACTTCTCCAACTGACGCAAACGCAGCTGGAACTCACCTAAGAATGACCAGATTCAATGCTGAAATGATATCTTACAATGTTTGGAAATTCAGTAATTCAGCTTGTAATAGTAAAAACATACACACAATGCATTAAACTGTTGACTGTTATTCACATTTTATTGCTTTGCAACCTGAAATGAAGACACACAAAAATATTTTTAAAACAACTATCCTGGTTCAACAGCAGGAAAGCAGTCCCAGCAAGCGTTGTGAAGCGCAATTAGTGCACAGTGAGACACTGAAGACACTGCTGGCTGTCAACTCCATCTCAGGCCATCTTAACTTTGTCTTGCTACATGGTCCTGATGGGCAGGAATGAGAGTAAGGCTGACAACCATGCACGACTCTCCCTCACTATAATCACATTCATGCAAAGTCACAACTTCACCCCCTCATCAACTCGCCATTTCATTAGTGTCACTCTAACAAGTAGCAATGCAACAGGTGCGAATAACTGGCGGTCGTAGTCACAAATATACACATAGGCGGCTCATTCGGCAATCAAATGAGCGATGAAGTAGCCCTATTTAGGAACTCACAGCTTCCCTTGCAGCCTGGGGAATGGGCAGCCGTGGCCTAATGCTTAGAGAAGCGGGTTTGAGACGGAAGGTCACTGATTAGATTGCCAAACCAGCAGGAAAAATGTGTGGAGGCAGGGGGGGTGAGCTACACCTTCCCTTTCTCCCCCTTCATGGCTGAAGTGCCCTAACCCCCAACTGCTCTTTGGGCACTCCAGTGTGTGGCAGCCCACTACTCCAAGTGTGCGCATGTTCAATATGGATGGGTTAAATGCTGAGCCAGTAATTTCCCTTACAAGATTAATACATTATAATAAAAATAAAAGGTGCCCCAAAAATTGCCTGTTTCACCATCACTCTGGACAGCATCCCACAGCTGGCAGGGATCCAATTATAGCTGTAAGAGGGTACAACTGGAAAGAAAATCCATGAAGGTGACTATGCTCACCTTAAGAACACAGAATGTGTGCACTTTGCTGGACCATACCTGAAACAATCAACCTGGGAGGCGGACCCATTGCCAGAGAACTAGCCAGGAACAACATACAGATCGCTACCCTGAGTGAGACCCGCCTTGCTGAGGAGGTCGAACTGACAGAGCTTAGTGTCGGATACACGTTTTTCTGGATCGGACACGGACAAGATAAGTGCCATGACGTAGGGGTTGGATTTACAGTCCAACCTAATTAACAAGCTGGCTACACTTCCAAAGGGAATCAACCCTGATGACAGCTAGACTACCCTCTCCCAAGAAAGCGATATGCCACGCTAATCAGTGCCTACACCCCCACCATGACCAACTGTGACGAGGCGAAATCCAGGCTCTACAAGGACCTGAAGGACACCATCCCAGCCATACCAAGGTGTGACAAACTAATCATCCTTGATGACTTCAATGCCAAAGTTGTGGAAAGGTGTTTTGGGGAAGAACAGCGTTGGTAACTACAACAGCAACGAACTCCTGCCACTTGAAACCTGTGCTGCCTTCTAATCAGCTCAGTCTTCCACCTACCCAATGTATATATATGAGAATTTATTGCTGTGCGACTTTTCTAGTAAAATTTAAAGTCAGTAAAGTGTCTGTTGTGCCAAAAGTGACAGCGTCTGTGCAGTCAATAAAGTGTCTGTA
>JAQMYF010000001.1:35341047-35359808 GCA_030014195.1 Neosilurus mollespiculum
TATATATAATGTATTTTATTGTATTATTTTTTACCTCCACGGTATAAATGGCATAGCAAAATCACTGCCGGTAGATAATTTCTACCATCAAGAAAGTATATACCATCACCCCACCCAACTGACTGCTACTGTTTAAATATGGTCATCACTCCTGTTCAGTGTTACTGATTTCATAAGCTAACACTCCTTTAAAATTTATGTCTATTTATATGCTGTCAGGGTTTTAAAGAAGCACCCACCTCCATGTCAGGAAGGGCTCGAAGGGCACTAAACAGGGTCATGGTTTTTCCTGATCCGGGAGGGCCACACAACACCAGAGGCTTGTGCTCAGCCAGCCAGGTGTACAGCAGAGCCTCATGCCGAACAGTGTCCAGAGTAGGTACTACCACATCAGGTGCAGCCACCTTATGAGTTTCCACCTCAATCTGTGGCACCTTGCATTGCCATGACTGCCACTCACCTGTAATGGACACCTGGAGAAGGAAAGTTAACACAGGAAGATAAAACATGCTATATTATCATATTTATTTTAGTTAGTTAGACTTGGCAAATTAGGTCCAAATTACTACATGTATGATGACATCTGCTAAAAGTAAGGATTCACATACATCAGCATCAGTGCATATCACAGTGAAAATAAATGACTTGAGCATACAGCTGTTTATTGCAGCGTACTTATGTGCTTTCGAATGGATGCAGAATCATATCTCTTTTCACAATGAAGCAAACATGAATGCATAAACGACGCAAGGATCTATATAGTTACTTGTTTTAAAAGCTGTGTTTAAATTAATATGTGTATGATTTTCAGCTTGATGGTTGTGTCTGTTGAGCCCTGGTCATCTTAAACTACTGGCTTCTGCTTAATATTTGACTGCAATAAAATAAAAAATAATTTTATACTAGTTATCAGCAACAAGTGTTTTTTACATACAGTTCCATGAAAAAGTATTTGTCCCTTTCTGCTTTCCTTTATTTTTGTTTATTCATAACACCTTCTAATCTCCAAACAAATTTAGTGTAATACATAAGACACCCTGAGTGATCAAAATACAGGTTTTTTTTTTTCCAAACTATTGTTTTTTTTCTGAATGACAGAAACTCACCAGCACTTATCATTGTGAAGTAATTGGCCCTAAATACTTGGTTGTACCACATTCAGAAGCAACTGCATACACTTCCAACTACAGAAGATCAATCTTTGGCATCATAGACTTTTGGGTTCCTCTTTTCAACAAAGTGTTTATTTCAGGGTTTTTTGACTATTAGGTAACAGCAGCTAAAATTTCTGAATGGTAGTAGAGGCTATTTTAATATTTTAATATTCTAATGCTTAACAATTTCACCTTAGTGGTAAATAATGGCCCAAAACATTTCATGAAATTATTTCAAACCGTTTTTGAACATGGAAGTCAGGGTATCCCCTCAGATGTAAGAAATGAAACTAGATACCACTGTGCATACTAGACACTCTGTTTTTCCATCTGTCTTATCATTTGCTTAAGTTGAAGGTGGGGGGTAAAGGTAAAAGATTAAATTTACCCTTGTTGAGCTGTACCATTTATTTCTTTTTTCCCCCCTGACATTTGATTGTGAACTGTGACCTTAACCTTGAAGTGAGTGACCCAGCCATACTTGGTAGTATACAATGTTGTATGTGTTACATCAACCATATGGAAAATATGGCCTGGACAATCCTTATTTTTTTTTTAACTGTGGTCAGAGGTCACCATGTACTAATGTTATGCAAAACTCCCTACTGTATAGAACTAACCTACCAAGTTCAACAATAGCAACGAATATGAGTGGATGTTATGCGGCACTGAGCCGTTGATGACGGTATTCAAGGACACTGAAACCTGTCTATGCATGTAAATCCAAGAGGCAAAATTGCTCCTTGTGTTCAGAACATGACTTACCATGCTACAAAATTTTCTAGACTTTGTGCTTTCTTTTTTGCTGGTTTTGGTTTGATGGCAGTTGACAAGATACTATGTATGTTTGCCACCTCAGTTCCAATGCTCCAGTGATACCTTGTAATCAACAATCAAGAGTAAATTTAAGATTTACTTTGATACCAATTTTGCTATTTTAATGGGTCCCATGCTTATATTGCCGATTAATTTGGATGTTTCTTAAAACTTCCGGCTTGAACTGTTTGCAAACCCCAGACAAAAATGCGGTATGGAATAAAAGCTTGGCAGATATGGCCAACTATGGGAATGTATACCAGTTACAGGCGAATTTCCAGTAAAGTGCTGTGCAAATATTTAGGAGTAGTGCATTTACACACAACCAGCTGACAAACTTGTTCTAGATAGAAATGCGGACTATTGGACTTGAGTGCTAAAACTGAACATAATAAAGTTATGAATATCTTCACCTCATAATCAATGATTGGCACATTAGGTGCAGATGGGAGAGCCACAGTGGTGATGCGGCGGATGTATTCTCCAAGCTCTGCCCTCATCTTCAATTTACCATCACCAGAAAAAGACCACAGGATTGCGTAGATCAGATATTTCTGTAAGAAAGAGGAAGAAAAAGCTTAAAGCTGAAGCTCCAGTTACAAACTAGCAACTTCTGTACTGTAAACCTGTCTGCCTCATTTAAAGACACTGACCTGTATGTACTTTTCCAGCTGGTCAACAGGCATAGGAAAGTCAGGATGGTTGTTGTTGTAGAGCGCTATATTGCGGCAGGCCTGGTGCATCATGGAGAAAAGGGAACCCAGGCAGCGCAGGCGTGTAAAGTCCATTATGTGCTCCATTTTAGAGGCATGTTCAAGGGCCTTGATCACAAGCCCTGTGGAAGTAAAGTAGGGCTGAAGGATGGCTGCCACATCCCTCTGAATCTGTGGGTTAAAATAATACAGAAATGGTCAAATTCTATTTTATATTTAATATAAAGTTGGTGGCTCTGGCACAGCTAAAAAAACATTTTCATTGTAAGGTTTTACCTTTTATTTTGTGTACAGTGAATATTAAGGGACTAACAGAAGTGATTGCATTGCAATTCAAATAAAGAAATTCCCACAAGCTCAGTTTTAGACCCCTGCTCAGACATTACCTCACCTCATCAATCATAAGGGCTGAGGAGAAAATAGCAACATAGCACACAGGCTTATGGTCAACAAAGTTCTCCTCTATTTTATATTCTTCAGACCTCTATACACATTTATTGGGGTAAGGCAACACAGGATTGGTCAGTTCAAAGAAACTGCTATGTGCCGTTCACACAGGATCGGCTAGTTAGAAAGTGTGGTCATCAGTAGAGGCGTAGCTAGTTTCAACGCACTCACTCTGCGTAGTGTCTCTGATTTGATTACAGAAATAACAATAATAATAAGAAAACAGACTGTGCGCCCAATTTTACCTAAAGTTTACGCAAACCATTTTCTAAAGAATCAGTAAAAGGGCCTCTGTATTTGCAAATACATTACTTAATGCGTAACGATAAAACAGTTGCTAAGAAAAAGCCTGAATGAATTACCTGTAGCATTGGGGAGGCAGAGTCCTCTCCCTCATCCTCAGCACCTTTGCGCAAGCGCTGAGCCTCATCCTCACCTTCATCCAAGGCAATGCTTCGCAGGCGGAAGAGGAAGTTACTGAAGATCATGTCAGTGCTGAGAACATCCTCACTGAACCATACCATTCCACAACGGGACACAGTGGCCAGTGTGGCATACTTCAGGTCTTGTACCTCAAACATGATGCGTACCTAAACATGAACAAGCATTACTTCACCTGAAACATCACTGTTAATCAAATTGTAAAGCAGAAATTTTATATTTAAAAAAAAGCTATTCTGGGTAAATCACTTAGTGTTTACCAATTAACAAATCCATTAAAAAAAAAAATAAAATCATTCAGTAGAGTTTTTACATTGGGAGGCAGACTAAGGCGTTCCCCATTGGGCAGCGTCAATAGCTTGTTGTCATCCAGCACAGAGTTCAGGTTCTCTACCCACTCAGGATCTACATCACCATCAAAAATGATCCATTGCCTTTTCTGCAATTCCCCACGCACATTATCAATGATTCTAAAAATCAAAACAAAACCATTCATATGAACATCAAACTGTTAAAGTATGATTAACATACAAGTAAAATTAGCCCAAGTTTTGAAGGGTGTAGAGATGACTGATGGATATCAGAAACCTACTTTCTGAGCACATGTGTGAAAAGCCCATCTGTCCATTCACGGGTGTTGGGGTCCAGCGTTCCATAGAGGTGGTCTTTGCTTATGGCTTTGGGATCAATGATGTGTGCCACTCCTTCAACGCCTTCTAACCGCTCCAATGCTTTGAGCAGCACACGCCAAGCCATAGTCTTCCCACTTCCTGATGGACCTACCATCATCAGGCCATGATTGATTTGGGTGATTTGATACAGCTGAAGAACCTTGAAAAAGACAGTGTAAGGTGTAAAAATAAAAAATATATCATAATTATGGTAACAAGTGTGGGATCAAAATGCTTGGATACTGGTGAGTTTGTTTACCTTTTCCACCCACATGCTGCCAACATCATCACCATCTCCATACACAAGATACATCTCAGAACAAACTTTCTTGAGCTCCTCTCTGAGAGCAGTCATTTCTCCACGCATGTACTGCACACCCGGAAAGACATCTGAGAGCAGGCTGAAGAGGAGAGGAATATCCTCTGCTACCAGCTTGGGCACCATGGTCTCACACACACTCTGAATCAGAATCTGATAAAGAGGGTGTTAGACTTGGGTTAAGACAGCAAAACAGAATCATCATAATGTTCACTGATATACATGTTAATGTACCAAATAGGTCCAAAGTTTTTGGTGTGACTGATAGTCATGCACTGCTTCAGTATAATTTCCCTTTCAACTCGTGTTTCTGGGCCATCTACTGTATATGCTTTTATACATTTTAGATACTGTGAGACACCTACTGAATGGCCTAACAATTCTCTCATTACCTCCTGCTCAGGAAGGTTCTCCGCAATCTCGTTCTCGTCCACATCCTCACCGCGCTCTCTCTTCTCTCGCTTAATCTTCTGAATGCGCTCTCGCTTCACATTTCCAGCACTGATCAAAACACTCTTCAGAGCTCGCAAGCCAAAATCATAATGAGACTGAGAGGAAAGCTGCTCATCACAAAGCCTAAAAATAAAAATATATAAGCTTCGGATATGATGGAAGGGTGAAGTATTGGATCAAAATTCTGCAAATCAACAAAATGCAAAAATCTGATTAAGAATTCCTAAAAACACAGTAGTGTTTCCCGATTTACTTAAACAAGTGATAAGCTGGTAAAAATAACTACATTACAGTGAACACATCAAGATTTATTGGATTATATTTTTACACTGAATTATAAACAAAATGTCAAAGCATGAAATGCTACAGTACTTGAAAAAGGGAACAATCTTCTTGGCAAGGGTCTCAGCAGTTCGGAAGCCTTGTGAATAGAGCATCACTTGGGCAATGAGCTGTCGGTCGGGTTTGGTCATAGCCAGACTGCGGAAAAGCTTCTTCAGGTTGTCAGGCAAATTAGAGCGGCCAGCATAGCCAGGGTTCATGGTGATGAAGATGGCCATTTCAGGGCTCACCTTCACTTGTTTGTTCAGAAGCTCAGTGGTGACAGGAGCACCTGTAATAAAAATAAATATGCAGTGATAAATAATAAGTAGGAGTAATACAGTTAACAGTCATTCTCGGAATATGATATGTTGAAGGTAGGATAAATGAGCTTATTAGGAATCTAAGATACTGTGAGACACCAGTTCTGCCCCAAAGAATGGTGAACTGTGAAGGAAGGAGGTAGAAGCAGAGGATAGAAATGGTCACCGCTGAATTATGCTCATTGTACATTTTAACTATGTCCAATACATTCCATGTACGACAAGATTACGCCCAAAGTACACCATCACTGTTGGACTTGAATGAAAATCCAGTGCTGTTTAGGTGAATTACAAAAAACAAAGCTTCAAATGGTTCACAGACTTTTAAGCATTAAGGTGCACATATTACTATACTGTTTTTACAGAGATCAGCAAATAATATTTAGGGTACATACTGTGGTCACGGTTGGGGTTGCTGTGCTCCCTTAGGGCCACCTGGATGTACTGAACCTGTTGGGAAACAGCTGACAGCATCCTCTCCTCCAATCGGTTAAACTCATCAAAGCAGCCCCAGGCACCAACTTGACACAGACCAACGAATATCCGGCCCATGGCCTGACAAGAGACAGAAAAGTGGAGATTATCTGACACTGAAATCAATGGCGCCAAGATGGCTTAATTACAAGCACCTCATTTCATTGTAGCACTTAATATATCCAGTAATCATCCAATAGCAGCCATGGGCTGAAGCATCAGAAAATACTGGAGGAAAATTTGCACTCATCAGTCGGGAAGCTGCGCATGAGATGTACCCGGACGTTACAACATGAAAATGATCCTAAACACAAGGCCAAGTCTACCGGTCATTGGCTACAGCAGAACAAAGTGAAGATTCTGGAGTGGCCATCTCAGTCTCCTAACCTCAAAACATTGAGCCACTTTGGGGAGATCTCAAACGTGCAGTTCATGCAAGACAGTCAAAGAATTTAGAGGAGCTGGAGTTTGTTTTTTTTTTTTTTTACCAGGAAAAATGGGCAGCTTTACCATCTGAGAAAATAAAGTGCCTCATCCACAGCTACCACAAAATCCTTCAATCTGTCACTAATGTTAAAGGGGCAATACACCGTATTAAGAACTTGTAAACTTTTGATCAAGGTGATTTGGTTAGTTTCGGTTGTCATGACTTAAAAAAAAAAAAGCAAACACGTTTGTTTGATAATAAATGGCTTCACGCATCCACTAACCATGATCGAAAGAAAAGGATTTGTATTATCAAGCTTTGTTGGATGTGTGCCTAATACTGACAACAACTCATAACTTCACTTCTGATTAACTGATTATCAACTATGGCTTAAATTAATCCAAGTATACAAATTGTTTTAAGAAAGCAACAGGAAATCGTAAATTTCCTTATACTTTTTAACAGCTAATCAAAGACGAACATATCAATTTTATCCTGGACATAAGTCTTGTCGAAATCATGTAACATCAAATTCTGGATCAAAGAAATGAGTAAAAATATTAAAAGTGCTTGATTGACTAGATATACCTAAAAAACAAATATTTAAGCAGGTGGCCATCAAGAATCTTGACTAAAACCTTTTGCAAAAACTGTAGAAACTTAGGAGATCTCCAAAAAGCAAAGGAAAATCAGTTGCAAGCAGTAGTAAGAAATTTCGGACACCCTTGGTACATATAGGTAGGTCGGTCATGCAAGGAAAACTATCCACAAAACAACAGGCTGCACAAAAATTGTAGTTATCCTCCTGACGACTCCATCAAATGCTCCATTAGCAATGTCTGCTTCAGCATGAACTGTACATCATATTTCTTACAACGGTCACCATACTGCCCCAAAACAGGTTCTGTACAATAGCTTACTTGAGTATTAAAAGGTGTCTGATTCTTTTAGTATGATAATTATTCATCATGACAAGCACCTGGGAGTCTGGTATGATCATGGCCATGTTTGCAGAGGCACTATTCACCTTGAGTGATGCTATTAAATTTTTAATATTATGTTATATTACATATTTAGTTAACAAGGACATTTGTTAATTTTTCTGTAATAAACATATTTCTGAAAGTGAAATTAATTCTTTGCGAAAAAAAACTTTTGTCCAGGTAAAAACGGATATGTTCACAAGAAGCTGTAAAGATTAGAAGAAATTTATTTTCAATACTGCTGCTAGCACATATTTTACCACGAGATGGTTATTTTAAGTCATAGTTGAAAAAAATCGGTTAATAAGTTGGCAAGATATTGCTTTTTTACCAAGTTGGCTGAGATAGGCTCCAACCTTCCTGTTACCTGTGTTAATGACTAGGATTAAGCAAATTGATAAAATAACTCCAACACCCCCATACCAGCAAAATTTATGGCTTTTATGTGGGTGATCACTACAAGTGCAAAGTTATATTAAATTTACAGTAACTACTATGGCAAGTTTCAAGGTCACATATGTTTTGGTTTTTTTTTTTATGGACGGTGCCCTTTATTAATGCTTTAAATCAATATCATTGTGTATAAGGTATTGATGGCATTGAAATTGGTTATATATTAACACTAGAGGGTGGTACATTTTTCTTATTGTCCGATTAAAATAATTTTTGCAATTATACTGTAGCTCTGGCAGAGGGCATCTGTACCTCCACAAAAAAACAAACAAACATTATTGAGCTAAATTTTGTTGTGGTTTAAATTAAGGCTTTAGTTTAAATGACTAAGTATGGCTTCCACTAATTTTACGAACTCTAACTGGCAGCCGGTATTTGATATGACATTTTATATGCAGCCATTATTTTACTTCGGTTTTCTTTCAGTAAATGCAATTCCTGCAAAGGCACAGATTGGGCACAATATTATGACAATTTTGTATAGCCAGATTTAGTCCCACTTGACATCAGACAAAGTTCTATGAAATGCTCGGTACGTGTGTTTTGTGATGTCGTTCATCTCTCAGCAACAATTTTACCTCAAAGTACGTACCTGGAAATCAAAGGTCTCATCACAGTTGAACACTAGAACAAAGCGTCCAAGTTGATGGCCAAGAGCCTTGACGGATTCGGTCTTTCCTGTCCCTGCAGGACCTGGAGGACAAAGGGCAAAAAACAAAACGCTAGTCATTTGAAAAAATTAGGACACCCTATGAAAGCCTGTGTGTTGGGTTTATTTATTTACATATTTGGACATGAATAATTATTTTTAATTTTAACAATACTGGGAGATTCAAATAATTTAACTAAACAATTTCTGGTGAAGAATAAATTAGGACAGGAGGTGAAAGAGTCATGTTTTGGGGATGCTTTGCTGCAGCAGGACCTGGCCAGCTCTCCACCATAAATTCAACTGTGTATTAGAGGGTGCTTAATGAACATGTGAGAACATCTGTTTAAAAAAACAAATACAAATAAAAAAAATAAATTTTAAGCTGAAGCGGAACTGGACCCTGCAGCATGACAGTGACCCAGAACATAGCAGTAAATCCACCAAGGACTGGCTGAAAACAGAAATCGAGAGTCCTGGAACAGCAGAGTCAAAGCCCAGATTTTAATTTGATTGAGATGCCGTGAGTTGACTTGAAAAGGCCTGTACATTCAAGAAACCCCTCAAACATCTCACAGCTTAAAGAACTCTGGACAGGGTCCACACACCCTCATGGTTTTGAAATTCAAGGACTTTTCCATGACTCTCCAGGACAGACAAAATTCCATAAGCTCTAAAAAACAATTCCATGAATTTTTCAATGACTCTCTATTATGCCTTTGCAATGAAAATTTCACAATATATACTTGCAACCGAATTTAGAAAAAAATAATAATATAATGCAAATTTAATCAAGTGTTACTGTACAACACAATCAATTTTTAGCATACACTACTTGGCTTCCTAGCATTAACCAATCAAAAAACCCACTGCAATTGATGTACAATACATATACAAAACAGGTATATTAAAAACATCACTGCGGGGACCGTCGGGAGACGCACAGTATTTTCAATGACTTTCAAGTACTACAAGACACTTCAATAAAATTTCAGCACTTTCAAGGGCCTGGAATTGTACTCATTCAATTCAAGTACTTTCCATGCCCTCAAGCACCTCGTACAGATCCAGCCTGCATTGAGGAGTGGGACAAACATTCCTCAGACTGATGTCAGACAATGGTAGATGGCTACAAGAAGCACTTCACTGAAGTTATTTCAGCGAACAGGGTAACACTAGCTACTAGGGGGTCAGGTGTCCTAACTTTTTCCTCAGTTTGAATACACATTTTGGTGATATCTTTATTTAATGAGTCAAACCAGGTTTATTTTTGTAATTTAAATCACTTTCTTTTTCAGAGATCATTAAAAACAAGATTAGACAACAATATGTGAATATTTCTTAATAAAAAACTGAATATTTAATGGGGTATGATCCAAAAATGTTGTCAATGTGAAATGTTCAGCTTATTGTTCATGTGGAGTGCAACAGTATTTCTGGTGCTGTATTAAGAAATTTGAAGTGCTCAACTTCATGTGTGTAATGAAATGAAAAAGGGGTTTGTTGGACTAACCAAAAGGAGATCCTCCTAGACGAGCCTCCAGAGCCTGAGTCATAGTAAGGTAACACCTGTCTGTGAGAGGGGTTTGCACCAGCTTCTCCTGCACACCTAGGTACTCAAATCCATAGTTGAACTTGGCATTGGCCATCTGAATAGAAAGCTGCTGGAGCACATCAGTCTGCTTGGGGTCAAAGTAGAAGCGCATCTGGCTCAGCCACTCAAAGGATTTGGAGTTGTTGATCTTGTTCTTAATTAGGGTTCTAGTCACATCCCTTTGGTGGACAAGCTCTGTGATCTAAACAGAAAGGGTACACTACACTAGCAAGCAGCCTTATAGCAATTTGCATTACATGACTGTATTACAAACAGAAAGAGTATTATCATAGTGTAAGAGGATAAAATGCAAAATTTAAAACATTCTCACAAGATGCTCAAGCTTCTTCCTGCGGATAGGAGGCTGCTCCATCAGGACTGTGTCAGCCAGCAGGTTCAGTGTGGCTTCCACATTTGTCAGCACCGACTGCATAGGAGCCATGCTGTCACCACCTGCAATGGTTGTTAGAGCTATATCCACATTCTCTGACCAATCAATCTGGGTGGACAGTACTACCAACTGGGCCTGAAAGAGTAAAAGGAACATGCAAATTATGGATAGAGTTTTTGTGAAAAAATAATGATAATTTTTTTTTTTTTTTTTACATATTTGCAAAAAACACAAAAATCTATTATTCATGAATGAATATGGCATTTACTTTCACATTTACACATAAAAGACTAACCAATTTTATTATATTGTGTTGAAAAGAGTGTCTTTTTTTTTTTTTTACAGCCATAAATCAAAATCTGTACAGCATGTAATCTTTGAGTTTGTGGTGACTTTCTGGGGGCATGGGAATGGCACTTGATTTAGATCCATATTGGTCACAACTTTGAGAAAACACAAAGTTCCCCCAAACCAGCTGCTCTTTAATTAGTAATTACCTGTTAATTAACTCCATGTCAATAGACATTCTCCATATTAATGTGGCAACGTGTTTGCAACTAGACACTACATACCTGGGGTCAAGGGTGCTGACCAACTCTCTGATGAGCAAAATCCTTGCATGAATCGGGACCATGTCTTAACACGTGTGTTGCTATGGTGTGTGTAAAATGCCTTCCATCACCCAGATTTCTTGTCATATGGACAAAAGACTATTTGTATCATTTAATTAGCCTGAAAACTCTTTCAATTCGCACAAAAACTTTCACTTTTTTTGCTTTGCATACTTCTAAAAACTTGACAGTGAAAAGTTCCTAAAGTTATGTGTATTTACCTCTGCTGATCATCTCAGTAATTTTAAAAGGTGAGATTAAGCCTAATAATGTTTCACCCACCTTCTCCATGCCACTTGAAGGAGGTTTTTTTGTTTGTTTTTAAGTTAGAGTTTTCTGACAAATGGCCACTGATATGAATATATACAAAAACCTTCCCATTTCAATATGGGGATTTTAATGGAATAATAATAATTAAAAAAGAGAAAAAAAAAGAAAGAAAAAAAAAAAACCATATGTCTTGGTATAATCTCTACCTGTGACACTGCCTCACTAACCCCTTACCCATGTCAAAGAAGGGCGGATTGCTTACATGCTGCTTTGGATTGAGTTTTCCTGGCCAAAAATAGAAAATGATGGAAATGCTCATTTCCTAGTCTTTTCAGGCAAATTGCTCTGAATGATTGTATAATTTATGATATTTCATACTGAAACAGCTCAGTCTGGCTGAAATATATCAAACCAAAAAGCTGATGAATGATGAGTAAATATGTTGTTCTGTTGTCCTAAAGGTACCTGGTATCTGTCAATCCAGTTGATGTAGGTGCCAAGGTCAATGGCCGTGCCTTTGTTAAAGGCCCCCAGCTCAGTGACTGCTTCAGCCAGTAATTTAGCCAGAGTTACCCGCATCTCCTTCTCCACCAAAGTCAGCCACTCGTTGATCTTTGGGTGCTTAGTGATGGACACTGGAGTCTTGTAGAGGACCTAAAATACATCACAGTTTAGTTTAAAAATAATGCTTGGCTTTTTTGTGCTCTTTGCTAGGTAGGTGATTTTTTATTTATTTATTTTGTACTACCCCGAATAAAAAAAAGTTGGAATTTGATTTAAAAACTAAAATCAATGATTTGTTAATAAAGAATCTATGACCTGTTCTGCATTCAACACAATATAACCGCACACGATTTGATGTTCTTTCACATAAAAGTTTTTTTTTTTTTAATTAATACTTCATCTTAAAAAAAAAAAAAAAAAAAAAAAGGGCAACACATTTCAAAAAGGTTGGAAGGGTAAAGTATTTTGCACCTTGTAGTGTTGCCATACCTCAGACCAGGGGTGTCAAACTCATTTTCACTCAGTGCCACATCACAAAATTGCTAGGTCATCAAGAGCCAAATAATCACTGAACTGAAGGCAACCATGAAATCTATATGGCAAAATTATTTGTTTAGGCATTTGTCTCCTCCTTTATTGACTTTCCTTGAGACAAGTTAGACAATAGTTCTTGAGTCATGAATGACTGACTAGCTGTTTACTTGAAATTGGTTGTCACCACCAAGTGGATGAATGATAAGTTACATTTTATGGCAATGCCTAATACAAAGAATGGAAATAATATTTGAAAGCTCTCGCAGGCCACATGAAAGAGGGCTGGATTTGGCTTGCGGGACGTGAGTTTGAAACATGTGTCTTAGACATTTGGGGCTGAACACACAAAGTGAAAGCATTTCAAGTGTTATTCTGTCCCATTCTTCTCCTGCAAACAGGTCTTACGGTGTAGAACAGTACACAGTAGGGCTCCAGGATATTAGGAAAACATGTCATATGCGATAACTTTGCGATAAACAACTAAAGTTTACAGTGTTAACGTCTTTCTGCTCTTTCCGCTGTTAATATACTGGATTAGCAGTCAACTTTAGGCCCACCCAGAACGCAAAACTGATTTATACATTTTGATTTAATGCTTTAACACTTTTAAACACAAACATTTAACTAAAAAAAAAATTTTTTTTTAAGTATTATTTATAGGTTATCCTGCATGAAGTTGGCACCCCACTCCACGCAAAAATCCAGGAAAATAGTCCCAGTCGTTTATACCGTAAAAATGTTTATTTGTGCAGTTACAGTTCTTCAGTTATTAATAATTATTTTATGCTTCACATGTGTTGTTAAAATTTAGTTTCGTGTTGCTGTGGTTAATAAGATTTTATAAGTACTATGCTTAGAAGATGTCGTCACCAGCCCCCCACCATGCTCCAAATTGACCTGAAATGGTGTCATATGCTTGTGCTGATAAAATCTTAATGTGCTGCTATGTTTTTCTAACATTAAAAATAATTCTATAAATCAATCTGAGGTTACTCGGCCCTCGATGTGCTCTAAACTGGCTTGAAATGGTGTCATTTGTTTGTGCTTCATTTGTGCCGATAAAATCTTAATTTGTGCTGTTATAGGTTTTAAGATATCCGAGATTTAATTTTTTTCTTTATTTTTCCCCATTTATCTCCCTAATTTAGTCATTTCCAATTCCCACCCATCAACTTTTTGCCTTCCCTATCACACGACCACCACCGACCAGGGAGGGGCTTAAGCAAGCACACGCCCCCTCTGTGACATGCGATGCTACCGCCCGCCTCTTTTCGAACTGCTGCGCATGCGTATTTGGGGGCGGCCTAACACACACATAATTGGCTGGTGATCGCTGTGAGTGACAGGGAAGTGAGCATATGTCATCCCTCCCTCCCGTGAGAGCTCAGCCAATTAGCTCCCATGGACTCCCGGTCACGGATGGCTGTGGCATCAACCTGGATTCGAACTTGCGATCTCTGGGTTAAAATATCCAAGATTTTATAGGTCAGTCTGAGGTCATTTCCAACAAGGAACCAACCCTTTCACTGTATATTATGTGTTATATGTATTATATATTTTTGTTACCCACCAAGCACTATCAAGCAGTTGATAAAATAATCATCTTTACTTTTAATGCATTACCTCTCAAATGTAGAAGACACTGTTTGTTACGTGCTTAGCAGCACTGTTAAATTTAAATCATTTACCATGTTTCAAAATTGTATATTTTTTGAGATTCAGAATACCTGTTCCTGTATTTGACCTCTTCTCGAATTAATTCAACCCATTTGTCAAAAGAAACTTCAAAACTGAAAGGCCTGATCATCTTTGATCCTTCTGGGAGAAAGTGAGCCTAACTCAGTACAAGTTAGTTTCGGAGTCACTTTTGTCATCATTACTGTATCCTAAAGGTGACCAGATGTTATGCCTGTTTGATTTAAGTAAAGTGTACAAAGCCTTTGCAGATATGATTTTCCCCAGCAGCTCACTTAGCTCTGAGCAGACACTGGCATTAGGAGTGGCTATCTTGCCATTTTTAAGTATATTCTCTTTTAATCAGCTGAGAACTGAAAATTTGGAAACCCTGTCAACCGCTGGCTTTTTGAGTATCTTGATTAAATAATAAATGTATTATTGTAGATTACATAAGTCTGGCCTCTATATTGCAACCATTCATTGAATATTTTGTTAAAAGTACCTCCTGCCAAATAAAATCCATGTGAAACTGTAATGTGGGACTCTAAATGAAGGTAGTATAACAAAGTTTTACTTAATACTGTATAAAAAACAGTACTATTTAACACAACTTTTCTACACCGTAGTATTTATGAAGCTATAAACTACAATAAAGGAATTAAAAAAGGCTATTTTTACCTTTTAATGACAATGGAAAACAGTTTAAAGTGGAAAAAAAATCTCTATATTTTTTCATACACATACACACAGCATCATCTCCATTTATTAATTCGCCAAACTACTTGATACTACTGGGGTCACGTGGAGGAGCCCATCTGGTACACACTCAACAGCTCGTCAGACCATTGCGAAAATTAAGCTGACGCAAATTTTTTTTTTTTTTTTTTTACTTTTGCATAGCACGAATGAACTTCAAACCATATAGAATGGTTTAGCAAGTGAAGAAATTAAAAAATACAATGATGAAGTGATGATTATACACTTGAATGAAATTAAATGAAGATAAATCAGAAACCAAGTACAATTCAAGTATTTATTTCATGTAATATTGGATCATATTGATGACTATAAATAAACAAAAAACAATATATAGTAATAACAAAAATAACAGTCTCTTTTTTGAGAAAAAACTTTATTACAGCATTTAACCTTTCAGGAATAGTGTTCACATAATTTTTAATTTCTTCACTCGCTAAACCATTCCATATGGTTTGAAGCTCATTCATGCTATTGGAATTTTTTTTTCTTACCTCTTCTCCCTCTCTAGAGGAGATGCCAAGGACCTCAGTGTTATCTTCATTGAGCAGAATGCTGGCCACTCCAGCAAACATCTTTTTGAAGTGCTTCTGCAGTTTGGCCACATTCTTGCTGTTGCCAATAATCTCAAGTAGGTCCTCATCACCAACAAAATAGAACCTAGAAGAAAAATAACCAATTACGCATTCTTATTTTAGGTGTTTCGTGTCAGCCAAAAACAAATGTGAAGTGACCCAACCTGGGGAAGGATGAACGTTCTCTTTCAAGATACTCTCCTAGCGCTTTCTGGATCTTCCCTAGGAGATCTGCCAGCCTTTCCAGTGACCTCTGAACACCCTGGATGTTCAGGACATCCATGACCAAAGGAGACTTTGTCACCTTCTTCATCAGCGCTAGGAATTCTGTGCTAATGCTATAAAAAAAACAAATATTCAGTCAGGTAACTCCAAATAAAACATTTGCGGCCTTTTCAACTATCCATTTGTTCACCTTTGGAATCGCTGTGTTTCCACAGGAAGGAGATGTTTAATATCTGCGCTGCCAGTGAAAATTCCTTCCAGATAGACCCAACGTCTCTGAACGTCTATCCAGACATCAAACAAAGCCATGATACGATTCAGCTTATCTTCCCAGCTCAGGGCATCTTCTTCAAACACCTACACAAAACACAAAAGAAGCTGAATTCAGTCTGCAACTTAGTATTTAAGGTCAAAACATGTCACTCTATTTAAATGTGCTTTAAAAAGCTTGTACCTTGTAGTATGGAGAGAGCTTCATAGCAGACACACTGTTGATATGTTCTTTGACTTTGTTGAACAGGTCATCCCATCCCCGAATCAGACGACACTTGTTCTGATAGTTGACCAAGTCAAGCTCATAAGAGTTCCATACTTCTCGAATCTGAGGTATTCAAACAAAAGATGTTAAATTCCGAACAGAAGCATAAGATTGTATTCAGGGTTTACAAAAAGATAAAATTAAATATAAATTTATTTATTTATTTATTTTAAGTTAGAGTTCAAGACCTGTTTAAGGAACTCTTCAAGGGCCATTTCTCCTTGTGCCACTAGCAGTACATCCTTCACCACCATTTCATTCTTCTGCAGGTCCACATCCCAGATTTGTCCAAGTGTCAGCTCAGACAGCACCCAGTTGACATGCAGACGCTTCATCAGCTGCTTCCAGTGACGGTCTTTAAGAGCCTCTGATTTCAGCTCAATTACCAGCATGTTCACCTGTGGAGCCATTCAAACATTTAATATATCAAAAGTTATCAAGAGTTTCAGGGGGAAAAAAACGTACGTTTGATGCTTTGTCATTGAAGGAATCAGTATTTCTAACCTTCATGAAGCCCTTGAGAAGCCTCTGTACATATTCATAGGAAGCATACTGTCGAAGGCGTGCTGGAAAGTTCTTTAGCTGGTTGAGAAGACCATCCAAGCTTTGCCGCAGCTACAGATATAAAGAAAGATATGAGAAGAAAGAGCCGTAGAACATCTGTTAAAACAAGGTCAACAATATACAACCTTACCTTGCGTGGTTGCACTGACACCCACGGCTGCTCCTTCATTTGATCAATTTGCTCCCAGACCTTGGACAGCTCCGACCATACACCCTTCAGATCTTGCAACTCTTCCAGTGCAACCTACAAAAATCACACAAACTTTAGTTCTGCATAGTTTTTGTGCATAACTTAAAGTCCAAACATCAAGCAGCACAGAGCTGTTCAAATGATACCTGTACTCTCTCCTCACTGCCACTTAGCAGGCCAGTGTCTGTCAACTCTAAAGCTTCCTTAGCTTTAGCACACTTTTCTCTGTCATCCTTCAGTCGCCCAAACTTTCCTTCATAGATGGTAAGGGACTGTAGGGCTTCCTCTGGACGAAGGCTGCCCTGAAATTTTAAGGGAAAATTATCTCTAAGGTTGAAGACTGACAAAAAGCATGTAAAGGATCTCCACAATATTCTCCAACTTACAGCAACTGGTTTGGTTTTCTCCCAGTCTGTGAGCAGATCTGAGGTGCGATTCTCTACAGCACGGTCCTCCTGGACAATCTTCATCTGCAAGTTAGCCACTTGCTGTTGGATGGCAGTATCCTTGCGTTTCATTATGTCACTAAATGCTCCCCATTCTCCTTCTATGTTGTCGATGTACAACCAAGATGGAGGGAACTGGAAGCGCTGTTTCTCCAAGAGACGTTGCCCATTGCGGAAAAGCTAAATTGCAAAATGCAAACATGAAGTCACACTAAAGACAAAATCACAAATACAGTAGCTGTACACAACTGTTGTGCTTCAACGTTTGTGAACACTTTATAACTTTCCATATTTCTGCATAAATTTGACATCAGATTTTCTAGTCCTGAGTAGATAAAGAGAACCCAATTAAACAAATGAGAAAAATTATTAAACTTTATGTGTATAATATGATACTAAATGTTCCCAACAACTTTTGATCAATTCTGCAATTTGGACTGGAGGAATTTTTACTTTTCCTCCATAAATGATAGCTTCAACTCTGGGATGCTGGCAGGGTTCCTTAAATGAAATGCTCACTTTAGGTCAACATTTAATTTGTTTCAGGTCTGGATAATAGCCATTTCAAGACATTTATTGTTTTTAAACTATTCCTTGGTAGAACAACTTTTAACGTCCTCATGGCTGGTATTTTGCTGCAGGGTTTTCAAATTGAGCCGGCAGCTGGTGGGATTTCTCTCTACTTGAGTCCTCTGCGCCGTCTACATTCATTTTGTTTCCAAAAGAAAAAAAAATCTGCATATTTTCTACATGCAACATGCCTCCTGACCATCTCGTACACGTGGTAATGTGTTGACCCATTCACCCCATCCAATTTGCAGCTTCAAATTAACTGCTGATTCTAAAGGTTCACATGCTTTTACTACATTTCTCAGTAAATAAATTAAGTATAATCTTTTTGTCTCATTTGTTCAATTGGGTCCTCTTTATCTACTTTTAGGACTGTGAAAATCTGATGATGTAGGTCATACTTATGCAGAAATATATATGGATCTATATGGATATATATGGGTTCACAAACTTTTAATGATGAGTGAAATCTACAGGGATACTGATAGAAATTACACACTGTATATTTTTTTTTGCTGTTCTAGTAACTTATTTTATTCCCCTCGCTCCGTTGCCACAAATTTATCCTTTGAATCACAGCATGGCTAAGCCTAGGAACCATTAGCATTTCACTGTCCACCTTGAGTGATCACAAGTCTGCACACTTCTTCCACTTGAGCCTCCCCTATATAT
>JAQMYF010000001.1:35364121-35374185 GCA_030014195.1 Neosilurus mollespiculum
AAAAAGTGTGTTAGTACTCCAGCCACATCCAATAAAGGTATGTTTATAACTCTCTGTATCCACCTATGACTGACTATTATTTAAACTTGAACCCATGCAGTGCAACTTTATTCAGTTTCTTGCTTCTATGCTGAATGCTTGTACTGTCCCCCCTGTATGAATACACTAAAATAAATCTACAAGATCCTTGCATGGTCTGCTGCAGATGCCATCAATACTTACATCAACTTGCTTTTCAAACTGTTTGATCTTCCGCTTAAGGGCTTGCACATACGTAATAAAGGTTACAGCATCAGAAGTGCTGGCTGTGTCCACAGAATGCTGTTCCAGCTCTTGGCGTGACTGAAACGATCAAGTATTTGAAAACACATGTATTTACATAGTAAGCACATCAATAAACACAATGTATCTATTTAGAATAAGGACATTCTCTTGTACCTTGGAAATTTGGGAGTGGAAGTCCTGCATGTTTTGGCCCAGCATCTGCCCAAACTTGCTGAGTACTTCCTTATGCCAGGAGTCATATTTTAGGTTCACCTTAGACTGGACCTATATTGTGATGGTAACCATTAAAATATACATATTATTTTCAGCTTCATTAATTTTTGCACTTACTTACACTTATTTAAAATTTTTGTTCTCACACATTTTAACTGAAAAAAGACACAAAGATTTTTCTGGGAAAATATAGTAACAGAAACACCAGAATACATAGCAAATTATAGAAGAAAAACAATGGTTCTTTGAAAAAAGGATTTACACTAAACAATATTAGCCCTACTTTTCCTGTCACACTTATAGGCAATAACTAAGAAATGTTTCAGGTAAAAGACAAAATTGCAATGGCTCACTGAGGGCTCAGCTGCCATGTTTAAACTGTTCAAAGACACTTCGCAAAAACTCACTCAGACACTCAAAAAATATCGAGCACTCTAAATAT
Source organism: Neosilurus mollespiculum (assembly GCA_030014195.1). Lineage (NCBI taxonomy): Eukaryota > Metazoa > Chordata > Actinopteri > Siluriformes > Plotosidae > Neosilurus > Neosilurus mollespiculum. Next base: position 35,365,062 of record JAQMYF010000001.1, read on the forward strand.
CAGGACCTGTCATCATTTAAGTACACCACCCCGCCAAAACATGCCCTAATATTTTGTTGTTCCACCTTTAATCTTGGTTACAGCATGGAATCACAATGGCATTGTTTCACTAAATTTAAGCAACATTATAACATTTGTTTCCATCCAGAGATGGGTTTATTTTTCACCAATATCTTCGAATGATGACGGGAAAACTGAACCACTCCATAAATTCATCTCCAGCACATCCCAAACACATTCAATAGGGTTAAGCTTAGGACTCTGGAGTCCACAAATTTATACCCTTGCCATTAGGAAGGAAAAAGTTAACTGATGTGATAGCCTGCTCATTCAGTACATTCAGGTCTTCAGCTCACTTCATTTTATTACCACACTTTAAAAACTAAATTCCAAGTAAGATGAAACAGCTTAAATTAAGGCAATTTAGTTTTATGTTAAAGCATTTCACTTACTTCAAGATTTTCAGTCCTTAATTATCTTAAAGTAAAAAAACTTCACAAGTCAAATTTTCTTTTTCTGCTGGTAGAAATTTTATTTTTAAAAAGAATAAATTAAACCCAAACTTAATAAAAGTTTGCATGCATTGTTTATGTATAAACTTTGATTTTATATGATTTTTTTTTCGTTTAGAGAATAAAACCAGCAAATACTCTGCACACAGGGGCCCAACTCGCAAAAATAAGTAAATAAAATGATTATCTTTTTCCGTCTGCAACACTGAACTCATTTGCATAGTGTCTTTGTTTTATATGCACAAGCACCTGCTTATTTCATGGAGCGTAAACAGGAAGTGCGTCAATGAACTGTAGAAGTGCCTAGTTTTAATTTACTCAGAAGATACATACTTTATATCCGATTTGTTAGATTATTATCCGAATACGGTTTTATTGCCATTAACTTGTCTTATACAGTGGTGGATACACGTCCTATTTTCATGATTTCTTGCTCTCGAAAAAGTGAAACAGCAGCCTTTTCAAACTGGCTTATACAAACTATCAAACAGATTTTAGAAGATTGCAACTTCAAAATTGTACGTAAAAACCACCTGATTATGAAAATACGCACATGTTCATGTATAACACGAAAGTCTGGAAGGCTTGCCTTTCATTTCATTTTAAGTAACATGTTCTTCATTTTGGAATGTTGCTGAGCCTTGACCTGACCAACTGAAGCATCAATGCCATGACAGTTACACAGAGTAATCAAGGATAAAGGTGGTCCAAAAAAAAAAAAAAAAAAAAAAAAAAAAAAAAAAAAGCCAGAGTGCAGAAATTTACATTTTTTTGGTACAGTTTACCTTGCCATAGTCAATGATGACCGGGCCAAATTCCTTCCTAGTTTCAGCATTGTCAAAGGTTCCTCTTGCTTTGCGAATCTGCACCAACAGAGCTTGCCACTTATTCAGGTCTTCGCCCAGACGATTATAGATGTTCTCAGGCTGCATATCCCACAGACACTGGTACTGCAGCCAAACCTGAGATAAAGAGGCAGGAAAAGAACTTTGTGACATGCTATACGCAACCGTATACTGTTTAACAGAGCACAGATGTGCATTACCTTGACATACTTCTCGACCTCCGAGACATTTTCCTTGACCGCATTGTAGGCCTCTTCAAGGGCTGCTGGACCATCAGGCATTCTAGTCAAAGCATTCCTGTAATATTTCTCCTCCTCAGATAACTCAAAGTGGACACCAACCTTTGTAGCAGTCAAAGTTACAAAAGTTACATTGCTATTAAGAGTACAAGCAATAAATCTGCGTGTCATTATCATCAGCTAACATGACACTTGCCGATAAATCAATATTAGGTTTTATAACTGCCAATAAAATATTTAATTATTAAATTATAAATTGAATAGGCTATACCTTGAAAACATTAATCTGTATGTTTCCAGATGAGTAGCTATGTATAGTTATGCCATTCAACCATAACTTTAAATTCACTTTAAAACCAGTGATTACCTCCTAATATTGGCATCTATCATGGGGTGGAGTATATTATGCACCAATTAAACAGTCAGTTCTCAAAGTTGAGTTGGAAGCAGAAACAAAATGAGCCAGTGTAAAAAACTGAGCTGGGTGAGAGCAAACGTGTAACAGCAAATATATTAAAGACTGTAGGTATAACGCATGGGTTTTCTCTCAACGATTTTTGACCGAAGTTTTAATTCTAACTTAAAATTTAACTTGGTGAAATAAGCCCAAAATATTTGCTCTAAATACAGTTTCTATACTTTTATTATTAACCACAAACACTACCAGCACTTTCAAAATATGTGAAAATTGATTTTAAGTACATTTTATCATCACTGAAGAGGATGCAAAGGCTGATTGGGCAGAACTTGATGTGGAATGAACATTTGGTGCTGTAGGGTTGGATCTGTCATCAGACTAGTCCTCAGAGTCAATCTTTGTAACATCGTGGACTTCATGGCTCAGAGGACTTTTATGGACTGTTGCCCAAATTTCTTTAGACTACTTTAATGCTTTAAAAATGAGCTTAGCACTACCTTGGCTTCAGTAAATTTCAGACTGCCCATGATAGAAAACAGCTTGTTTGGTCCATCTTGAAGCTAGCTTTACTGTAAGCTCTAGTTTCTCACACAAAGCTAACATTTCCTTAGACACTTTTTTATCTCCTCTTTTCCTGTAAACATTTAAGTTCTGACAGAAACATACATGATTTCATTAATTTTCTAAGATGCTTAATCCTAATTAGGGTCACAGGAAGGCTGGCTCCCATCTCAGCTGACTCTGTGCGAGGATAGTGCACATCCTGAACAGCTTGCCAGACCATTGCAGGGCCAACATACATACAACTGTTCACACTCACAGTCACACCTAGGGGCATTTTGGAACAGCCAATTAGCCTACTGTGCAATCAGATTGTGACATTTTGGTGGCCCGTATGGGGACAGACAAGGACAGCTCAGTTCTCCTTCCTGGGAACTCCAGTTTTTCCTCCACACATTCCTGTGTAGCATTTACTAATATCACTTTTTAGAAATTGTGGATTTTTAATTTGTATTTTTTTTTTTTTTTTTTTTTTTTTTAAATCTTAGTGATTGGGCCCCAACTGCAATACCAACCTGGTATCTCTGACTCTGTATCCTTGGTAGAGACAGAATGACCATCTTCCAGGCAAACATTTCTTGGTAGAGTTTATAACGGCAGTCTTCAATAGGAGGATTCAGATATATAACCTGATTTGTAATCCTGAGCTCATGGACCACATTCTGTACAGAGTTAATGTCATTTTATTAACAGTGTGACATCTTTTGCGGCATTTTAAAAACATCTTTTTTATAGTAGTTTTTGCCTTGACCAAAAAAGTCCCACCTTGATCTTTGGTTCTCCTCCAGGCTTGTGGCTGAGTTGTGGAGCTTCAGTGTCCATGTCCACATCAGCTTTGTCTTCCATTTGCCCTCTAAGCACCTGTGTCCATGCCCTTAGACCAGCCTGTAGACGTACTCCCAATATCCGCTCAATCTACACGAAAGTGATTATAAACAAAACTAAATTAATTCTGAGGCAATTTAGAAGTCACCAGTTTAGGAAAATGCTTAATGCGAGTGTACCTCAATATCCAGTTTGTTGACCCAAATGGGCAGATTAGAGTAGGAGTGCAGATTCAGGTCATCAACAGCCTTCTGCACACGGCTGAGAATCTCTGAGAAAGTCTTATGGTCGTACATGCATGTTTCAAGAGAACGAACCTCCAAGTCAATTTTCTCTTCAATCAACAGAAGGTCATCCACCTACAGGTAAAACAGAACAATTACTACATTCTCATTTCTTCTTCATGTGAGTAGGGATGAGAATGCAAAATGTAGAAAAATGCTTTTTTGTGGTGATGTGAAGTTCTATAGTCCTAGCCCCTCTACTGGCATAATTAATCATGTCTGAACACAGTGAGCAAAGTACTTTTCCCTGGACATCTCTCTTACCTCTGTGGTCACCCAGATTCGTCACGACAGTCTGCTTGTCTATTTCAACAATCGCTGTTCTTTCTAGCCAAGTTTAAAACAGTTCTTTATTCCTGCACTTTCATCAGTCTCTCTCAATCGATCCTTTTATTTCTTGTCCAAAACCTTTCGCCATTATAGGATATATTTAAGCTTGTAGATCTACATTTACTTGAAATTTACACATTTTTTTGTACTGTATTTCTCTCTTATCTCAGCTTTCATTTTACACTTTATCTCTCTTAACTTAATAAAGTTTAGGTACACTTTCTCACCTACCTTTTCTTTCCTGACTTTTGATTATTTTTTTTATTTTGCACTGTGGGCCTTAGAGAGCACTACAATTTCAATTCCTGTGTACGTCTAGTACATATGGCTTTGACAAAGGTAATTTGACTTGACTTTGACAATACATACGAAAGCATCACGCTGTCCTAATATTTTGCTGATGTAGTCAGCTTTATGAATATTTACATTCAATCATGTGATGCTGTACTATGAAACATGTTCAAAAAGGTCACATGGAAAGAAGAAAATATTACTGGTAGAATTCGATTAAACAGACACATTGCACTGCTTATAGTAACCATCTGACTAAATAGCATCCAGTATAGCTGCCAGCTGTATGGCAGACAATCAAGTAACTCACAACATGTGAATTCTACCACAAACTGAAATGTCACAAAAATAAACATTCATTTTCTTGAAGAATGACATACTGATAGTAGCTCTTGCGTTAGCTAACGGGATGCCAACACAGTTGAGGTGACCACTAACCATACACCCTCCTCAGAAAAATCTCAACGGATTTGCACTGATCTTGAGAATGATCATTTTGGTCTAAAGGTCAGAAATTCGCTGAAAATTCTTATCCCTATGCGATAATATAAAATATAATAAAAATAAACAAACCTTCTCTTGGAAATTGAAGACTGTTTCTGCCAGGCGCTGAACATAGGGGTCAAGTTTATAGGATTCCCATACTAAAGCGATACCCTCAGTAATCAGGGCTTGAACTTCCCTCTTCAAACCAGCCACCAAGGGTGATATGGAAATCCGCTCCTCAACTTTTTCACAAGTGCGCTCATATGTACGAACACTTTCAATAAGTGAGATGGCAAAGGGGTAGAGCTGGTTGGCTTGATGTGCTTTGTTAACAATGGCCAGAGGTACACGGAAGCTAAGCCACTTCAGGTTACGAACCTCCTTAGACAGAGTGATGATCTCTGGTAGAAAGTTAACTTTCAGTTTCAGAACGGTTCCGGTGCGCCCACGGGCACGACTACTTTCGATTGTGAAAATGCGGCCTGAAACGCCAAGGTTGCGCTGCTGTACTTTACGGGCCCAATCATCAAAGATCTCCTGGGTGTTTAGTTTGGCACGGAAGCTGTCTCCATCCTGCTTCAGCTTCAGACCCTCCACATGATTCTCCCAACCTTTTCCCAGAACATCTTCCACACGTTTCATGTAGGCAGTCAGTTGCCGGTCAATCTGCTTGGCCCAGATGATGGACCCTGAGACTGGAGGCAGGTCACGCACATGACTCATTTTACAAGACTGGCTTTGTGGGTATTGAACTTTAAACTTGTCATGCAGAGACTCAATGTCATCCTTGACACGCTGGATGAGTTGGGTCTGGTACTCGCGTATGGCTCCACGGATGTGGGGACGCACAAAGAGAGCATTGAAGCGGGAAAAGATACGGAACATCTCATTGGCATTCTTTGCAGTGCCCAATTGGTCACGAAGACGGGCTGTGATGCGGGTCTCAACGCGATCAATGCGCTCATCGTACCGCTTCATCGCAGCTTCCCATGCCTCCATCCCTTCCTTTGAGACATCCAAACCATCTACCTCCTTTACATTTTCATAAGCCAAGTTAACTTCTTCAATGGCATTAGCATCAGCAGCATCAAAAAGGACTTCAGCCACTTTCATATCAGGGGGTTCTACTGCTTCACTCTGCCCATGCTGTGGGACAGCAGACACCTAGAGACAAAAGATCAACAATAGATACAACTGAAAATTGCTAACAACCCAAAAAGCCCCGCAACAGCTCTAATCCTATGAGCCACTTTAGTAGGCAATGTGTACCCAGTCCCAAAATAGACACCAATTACAGTGATGACGGGTTACGGAATTTTCAAATTACTGCTTGGAATGCAAATTCTAGATAAGATAAACATGCTAGTGCATTTACCCAGGCCCAACATGCACAGCAAAAATGGTGGTGTTTTTGAGTTAGTGTGTGAAAAGGGACTGTGGACAGATAGACAGACACAGGGAAGATGGAATCATGCAGAAATATGACCATGTCTTTATTGTTGTAAATAGGCCTGCGTTATTTGAGGTTGCTCCTGTCTGTAATACAGTTAAATGTCATGCTGCTGCTCGACCATTTTGCACTTTTAATCCTTCTACTGCTTTTTAGTTCTCGGCTGTTTTTATTCCGAACTGTGTCTTTCCTGAGTCGGTGTGTAACAGCACGGAGGAGTTCAGCTCATTGTTTCAGTCCCCCTGCCAAACTGTGTTGGACACTCTGGCTCCATTAAAAACCAGGCAGCCTAAACCTAAATCTGAGCCCTGGCTGAACAACACAACTTGTGCTGTTAGGTATAAGTGCCGTAGAGCTGAGCACAAGTGGAAGGCCAAGCTGCAGGTGTCTACTCAACTGCTAAGGGACTGGAGGCATCATTAACAGAGAGCTATAAAAGAGTCTAAAAGAAAATACTTCTATGATATAATTCTCTTCAACAGTCATAAACCTTGGGATTTATTCAAAACTACACCCTTCTTAATGTCGCTGTCCCCTGCTGTGCTATCTGACAGTGTTGTGACTCTGTTGTCTTTGCAGGAGATTGTTGGTTATCTGAAGCCCTCTGGTTCTCCACATGATGCTGTCCCTCCTCATCTTTTTAAAGAGGTTTTCCCCACTGTTGGGCCATCCTTCCTTACAATTATTAATAGTAGCCTGTCCTCAGGTCCTGGAAATTTAAAAACATGCAGTAGTCCAACCCCTTATTAAAAAAAGAAAAACCTGCTCTAGATCCTGCAATTTTTGCAAATTACAGGCCTATTTCCAACCTACCTTTTCTGTCCAAAATTTTAGAGAAAACAGTTTACAATCAATTATTTTTTTTCTTTCTGGAAGCGAACAATATTTTAGAAGTTTCCCAGTCCTGTTTTAAAAATTCACAGCGCACCGAAACCCCAAACAGCCCTTTTGGTTTTTTTGATGATATCTTTTTAACAACTGATTGTGATTTGTGACTGCACCATTCTTGTACTCTTAGATTTAATTGCAGTTAAACACAATTTCTCATTTGGAACAGTGGGTTAGTATTAGGAGAACAGCACTGGATTGGTTTTGGGCATACTTGGCAGATCGAACTTTCCGTGTCAGCTTTGGTGACTCTTCTTCTCTACTCTCTACGTTTTCATGTGGGATCCCCACAGGGCTCAGTTTTAGGTTGCAATGAAAAAAAAAACCCTTTGTAATCTCGGCTGGATTACTGTAATGCACTTTACCTTTGAATTAGTAGGTGATCCAACACTCGTCTCCAGATGATCCCAAATTCTATCGCACGTTTATTAACAGGCATGTCTCTTTCATTTTGGCCTCACTCCACTGACTGCCCGTACATTTAAGGATTCATTTTAAAATTCTTTTATTTACTTTTAAATGGCCTTGCTCCTTACTATCTCTCAGAGCTACTTCAGCCATAACGACCCACCCACAAACTCAGGTCTGCTGATCAGCTCCTCCTGAGTCGAAAACCAAGCGTGAGCACAGAGGGGACCGTGCTTTCGTTGCTGCAGCTCTGAGATTGTGGAATGACTTGTCCCATTATGTGAGACAGGCCTCCTCATTATCAATTTTTAAATCCCTTCTTAAAACTAATTTCTTCTCCTTGGCCTTTGGGACCTCCTGAGGGTTTTTATCTATTTTGGTTTTTGGGTTATCTTATTCTATTTATATCTATTTATCTGTTTTTAGATGCATTTAATTGTTTTAGTCCTCTGCACATCACTTTGTATCAAGTAGTGTTGTTTTTTAAAAGTGCTTTACAAATAAGTGGACTGGATTGGACACTACCCAGTAGGCATGAGGGGTTTACTTGCGAACACAAAACACAAAAATTGCGAACACAAACTTAGCACTATGAACCTTAATCTTAGAGCCATTTAGCAGTACCTGAGGTCTCAGTACACGGACAATTACAGCCCTTAGTTGCTCATGCTGTCTCCTGAAGCGCCTCATGTGATCCAATCGGGACTGCAGTTTTCGATGTGCAGGGCTGAGGCGCCACACCATCTTGAGATTCTCCTCCCTCTTCCTCTTCACAATATCTCTAAGAAGAACCTGAAGTTTTTCATACTCATCTTCCCAGGTCTGGAACACTTCAAAACAAGCTACCATCACCTACAATGTAAATAAAGAGAGTTATCTACTGGTACACAGCCAGAACAAGGAAATTAAGAATAGAGTCAAAGAGACTAGTCAAGACTAGTCAAAGTCATGATTAGAACCTTCTCAAATTCTTCATATGCCACATGCATGAGTTTCCGAGTACCCAATACTTTAAGAAGCTGGGCACTGAGGTCACGGGAGATGGCCTCAACCAAGCGCAGGGCACGCTGTATGGGATATTTTGTGTTTCGGATCTTGCGAAGATGTGTAAAAATGGCCACCAAAGCTTGACGAATTTTATCCAGCTCAGTGGCTGACAACAGATCATTAAGTGGGAAATCCTTCATCAGAGGGTTGTAATCATTTACAGTCTCGACAGCCTGTTTCAGACCTGAAAAATCAAACCATTAAATCATTACATTCTTCAAAATAAGTGTAACAGCAAAAGTAATGCATCATGATGAGACTGTACCAGTGTCTGTGTCAAAGCTAACAGTGGCATGAAATCTTTTGCCATGTTTAAGAATGTCCAAGGTGAGCAGCACTTCTGGACTCTCCCTCTTCTCCTGAATACGATTAAGGGCACGTTCAAGGTTCAGCCAAAAACTAATTTCCTGCAGGGCTGTTCCAGAGGCCGGGTCTCGGTCAAGTTTTGTCACCTACAAACAAAAATAAAATTAAAATCACCACAAACTAAGCAAATGCTAATGACTTTTTTTTTGGGGGGGGGGGGGGGGGGGGGGGGTG
>JAQMYF010000001.1:35379192-35394695 GCA_030014195.1 Neosilurus mollespiculum
GCCCACTCATCAGGGGATTTATTAGGAGCATTCTTTTACCACAGTATATATACACAGTTATCAACGTGTGAATGGTGAGCTTTAATTTATTCAGTGCTTAGTGGTTCAGGTGTTACCTAGGAGGGTTTGTTTCTGTGGCGGCAGGAAGATACATATATATACACACACACACACACACACACATATACACATATATACACACACAAACAAATCATATATATATATATATATATATATATATATATATATATATATACATACATACATATAAAAATACACGTATACACACTGCGCGCTATGTGGGATTAGTGACGTCATCGCGGAAGGCGGCGGTGGTGAGTCGGTGACACGCCCTGTCCGAACTGCTCTGTCATGCACGATGCGCGTGATGAAGAATCGCCTTCGGTCCGAAACACTGACCTGTTTTCTTCCATGCTCCACGACCACTAACTGATTACATTAAAAACTAGCTTTCGTACCCAAGTATAATACTTTATTAGGCTGCAGACATTTGCATAAAGCGTGTGTACTGCGCATTATTAGCGCTGCTACCAAATGCTCCACAAAGAATCATATGATTAAAGTATTAAAGTCAGTAAAAGACGGGTTTATAAATCTAACAGCTGCCTGAATGTTCCACTGGGATCCATTTTGTTTTGTAGTTTAATTAACTGTCAATGACTTCCCGGAACTGAAGAGGACTTTTTAAATACCTTTTAGAGAGCTCCTTTCAATCAGAATGGTGTGAACTTGTGGATCCGAGAGAAATTTCCTCATTTGTTCCACAGAGCTCTTCTCCTCCAGGGTGGTTTCCAGTGAAACCGGCACCTCGCCGCCATCTTCTAATAACAAAGGCACCAGTTTCCGAATGTGTTTCTGCAGAACTGAGGTGTCAGCGACCGTCTGCACAGCAGCAGAAACCTCCATGGTACCACCACTCTCATCTCCTCCACCGTCCGACATTTCGGCTTAGTATTCACTCCTACTGAGCGCTTCTTTATCACCTCGTTCAGCGGGATTAACGACTCCGACTCACCGCCCTCGGATGTGTTCTAATGATTCCTGCTCCCTCCCGATATGTGCTGCCTGTCACTCCGACGCATGCGCACAGCCACAATCCTGCGCTATGGACTCTTTCGATATGCATACATCTGTCCCGCTCGGTGATGAACAGACCTTTGGAAACGTTGGCTGGTGGCTGTATTTGAACGTCGTTTACCCTGTAAACATAAATAAAAGAAATGCTGTATTTTATTTACATTTTCCGGCTACTGTCTCATGAACATGTGCAATGCATTGTGGGATATGTAGTATTAATACGTTTAAGAAACGACTGGTAAAATTAAATGAAAGGTAAATAATGGAGCACATAAGTGAAAGAATCGTTCAAATAGTGATACAAGCACGAAATTTGGTACATGTACTCTTCAAATCCCACTTTTTTTCAAAAATACCGCTGGCCACGCAAAAAATCCAAGATGGCGGCCGCAAAATCCAAGATGGCGGCCCCAAAACAGGCAAAGTTTGTTTTTTTTCTTAATAACTTGAAATGTGTTGGTTTTAAACCCCATAAATGTGTTAAGGTTGAATATAAAGTTGGGTATTGCGGATATTTTGATACCAAGTGCATGTCTGTATATATTACGATTCTTAAGATACCGTGTGTAGGTACTTTTACAGAGTCGGGAGAGCAAAGAATGGGTTTTTGAGCCATAACTATGAAAATATTGATTTTTGATATATAAATGTATTAAAGTTGAATATAAATATGGCTATTGTGGACATTTTGATATATATTTGACAAAGCATGTCTGTAGCTATTATAGTTATTGAGATACAATATCATATCATACCTCTGAAGGTCTACGTGTGATGACAAAAAATTACTTTATCCGCCTTGAGTTGGAAAATACAGATTTTCTGCTTTACAAATGTATTGATGCTGGATATAAATGTGGGTATTGTGGGCACTTTGGTCTGTGTCTGTTATAGTTCAGGAGATATGGCATGCCAAATGAACGTTGAGTCCGAGAATTTTATATCCTGTTCTAGCAACCAAAAAGGCTCCCCGACTCCTGTATTAAAGATGGCGTTGAAGATGTCTGCAAGAATACATATGTAAATTTACACACACACACAAAAAAAAAAAAAAAACCTTGCAAGTGTGATCCAGTCTCCTACTGTAAATACTCAGTGTGAAAGAAGATCGTACATACTGATGACACATACGAAACAGTTTTAGAACGGTTCAATCCCTCCAAAAATAAGACCACAAGAGTGTAGAGTCACACCTCACATTCGCAGCTGCACAGCGCTGTACAGGTGAGACCTCATCCACAGTAGCAGCAGTGCAGGATCTGTCATGCATTAGGATGTATATGTGCACGCCAAAAAAATTTATGTTTCAAAGAATATGAGAATATGATTACTTCACATTAATGGCAGTCATCTTGGTTTAAGAATTTTATGTTATAACTGTAATGAAAAAAAGACTTAAAATAAAATAGGTTTTAAAAATAAAATTTTCATATCACAAAATTAACTTAACAACACTGAATGGTACAAATTTCTTGCTTTTCTGAGTCTGTCTATCTACTATGACAAAGCCTACCAATTGTGATATAGTGATGATGTCACAGAGAACTAAATTAACTATATAAGTGCGTGAACTGCTCTCTTCCTGAACGCACTACTCTAAAACCTGGACAACCATTAACATCTCAGCGAGAATATTGCTGCAAGATCCAAGATTCTACTCACTGCAAGCCTCTAATCTCGCAAAGAAGCTTGCAATAATAATAGCGTGTTTCGATGTGCAAAGATGTATACAGTGTATGCAAGCTTTTATTAAGTTTGGTTTTAACAAATCTCAGACGATACTGGGTGAAGACAGGGTCCTGAACAGCTCACCAGACCATCACAGAGCCAACACACACGGCCATTCATACTCACACTTTCACCAAGGATCATGTCTTTGGACTGTGGGAGGAAACCTAAGTACCCATAGGAAACCCACACAAACACAAGAAGAACATGCAAACTCCACGCAGAAATGCCCTGCCGAGCCAGGACTTGAACCCAGAACTTTCTTTCTGTAAGGCAGACATGCTAGCCACTACGCCACTGTGTTGCCCAGAGCAGGTTATTATCTTAGTTATCTCGACGTTATCTTGTCCTACAGATATTGTCCAGAAGGGAAAAAAAGTGGAAAATCTGCATATCCACAGCAAATTGTGTGAGACTATCAGTCTGCAGGGCAAGAGAGTATATAGAGCAAATAAATTTGTAATTTTACCTTGATTATATTCTTTATTTAAGATATAGCCTAACATTAAGAGCAATACAATAGTAAAGATCAACTTATTTCTCTATTAGTTAAACAACAGAACCCATAAGAGTAAAAGTTCATTCATTCATTCAATTTCTGGACCGCTTAATCCTAATTAGGGTTGTGGGGAGGCTGGTGCCCATCTCAGCCAACTCTGGGTAAGGACAGAGTACACCCTGAACAGCTCACCAGGACATAGCAGGGCGAGAGTAAAAATGTACTTGCTGATTTAATCATCCATCATTCATTTTCTAAACCGATTAATCCTAATTAGGGTAGCGGGGATGCTGACGCCCATCTCAGCCCACTCTGGGCAAGGGTAGAATACACCCTGGACAGCTCGCCAGGCCATCGCAGGCTAATTTAATAATTATCACAACAAATGAATTAACTGAAATACATGTTATTTAACATAAACTTTAACTAGCACATCAAGTGGTATATTGAGTAGTATTTATATACACAAATTAAAATTATATATATTAGTATATATATATATACCGGAGCACCACAAGGGACCATCCTCTTCCCTTTCTTCTTCCCCTACACAACGGACTTCAGCTACTGCACAGAGACCTGCCATTTTCAGAAGTTTTCCGATGACTCTGCTGTAGTTGGTTGTATCAGTGGGGATGAGGAGACGGAATATCGGGCTGCTGTGGATTTCTTTGTCACATGGTGTAAGCAGAATCATCTGCAGCTTAATGTGACAAAAACCAAGGAACTGATTGTGGATTTTAGGAGATCCAAAACACCAGTGGCCCCTGTTTCCATCCAGATTGTCAGTGCGGAAATGGTGAAAGATTACAAATGCCTTTGGATTCATATTGACAATAAACTGGACTTGGTTAAAAACAACTGCATTTCACAACAAGGGCCAGAGCCGTCTCTATTTTTTGAGGCTGCTAAGGTCATTCAACATCTGTTGGACAGTGCTTAGGATTTTCCATGAGTCTGTCATCGCTAGCGCTATCTTGTATGCTATTGTATGCTGGGGCAACAGGCTGAGGGTTGCAGATGCCAACAGACTAGTGATGGGAAGTCTGATTCTTTTAAGTAACTCAAGTTTTTCGGTTTGTTCTACGGTAAAGAATCAATTCATATCGATTCACCAAAAAAACAATAAAAATAAAAACCAAAAACCAACAACACTGCCTGGCTCAAACCCACATCCCCAGATTGCAAGACATACTGTTAACTCACTGAGCTATTCTGCCATAATGAAGAGGTATCTTACTAATTATAAAAAGTGTTCTTTGCTGCTTAAAACAACTTAGTGGTCTGTGTGTTTAATTTTATTTTATTAGTGTGTTTTCTTGCAGTTAAACATTTTAAACATTACAAAAATTGTTGACTGCAGATCACTATGTTCACCTTGTTGTTTAAGATAGGGGTATCTAGTCTCTCGTTCAACGACTCAGTGGTTTAATGAATGACACAGTAATTGGCAAATAACACAGCAAGTCTTCAGTTTGCGAATGACTCAGCAGCTCGGCCATCACCCATCACTACAACAGACTAAACAAACCGATCCGCAAGGCTTGTAACATTTTGGGAATGGAGCTGGACCCTCTGACGGTAGTGTCGGAGAGGCGAATGTTGTCCAAAATAAGGACAATACAGAACAATACCTCCCACCTGCTTCACAACCTGCTGAGAGGCTGATACCTAGCTAAATGCTTCACTAAACGACACAGGAAATAACTGTGGCCATTAGACTGTACAGCTCCTCCATATACCAACAATATCCACTGTCATACATTAACATTTTGCACTACATTTACATTCTACTGTTTATCATATTGATAATACTGTACATTTTACTCACTGACAGTAGTCATTCTGTATCTGTTTATAAAAATAGGAATGGAGGAATGGTTCAAAGGCAAGCACCTGGTGGTTGGGCCCCAGTGCCCCCCCTGGGAACCCCCTCGTCATCCTGGGAGACATCAACGCCCATGTGGGCAATGACAGTGTGACCTGGAAGGGTGCAATTGGTAGCTATGGCCTCTCTGATCTGAACCCGAATGGTTTTTCGTTTGTTGGACTTCTGTGCTCGTCGCTGTCAGAAGGGCCTTCAACTCCCACCTCTGGCAGAACTACTACCACATCCCAAAGGAGGCCAGGGACATAGATTTCGAATGGTCCAGTGTGTTTTTTTTCCCCCTTGTTGGAAAACTCACATTTTTGTAGAATCTATACATGACAGACTTCAGGTTTGCACGATTAGAGTCTCCTGCCGCGATTATAGCACAGTCCGGCTGCACCGCTAGCTGTTTTTTAATGGAGTGTTGTAGCAGCTCCATGGCTAGCTTAGCATTAGTTTGGGGCGGCACATAAACTGCGGTTATAACAACAGACGAAAGCTCTCTCGGCAGGTAATAAGGTCTACACTGTACCATCAGATACATCAGATACAGATATCCGGACAGCAGTGCATATCTTTGATTATGGCGTTGGAACACCAGCTGTTGTTAATGTAAACACACAGGCCTCCTGAGACTGAAGACCGAAATGAATTGAGTTGAATAGTTGCTTCATGCTACAAAAAAAAAACAGAATAAGCTCCAGCCTGATGAGCCACTAGGCTTGGGTGTAAAAAAAAAACCCAACAGACTCCAGGTTCAGTCTATGAGAAACTGTTTTTGATTTTTTTTTTTCTCGAGGTGGTGCTGTTGCCACATTTCATGTTATCCAAACCCTGAAGCCCCACAAGATGTAAATTAGTTCTTGAAAATGAAAGAGGGAGCTAAAAAATACACAAATAAATAAATAATTCTCTTACTTCTAAAAGGGTCCTAAAGCCCCTGTTACACATTGACGATTTAGCCAGTGAGTGCCGATGTATGAGAAATTTGGCGAATATGCTGGCGTACGTCGAGTAAGTTATGGGTAAGTTTGTGTAAGTTACAGCATGCTGGTATATGTTGTAGTAAGGAGAGCTCAGAAAAATTTTGTGCACAAAATTTTCGAGGTATGCTAATGTATGACTTTATGTTCCGCATACGCTGACTATAAGTTGTAGGTAAGTTATGCAATCGTTTACACATTATTTGTAGGTTACACATAAGTTGAATATAATGTCCAGCATACATTGAACCTACATATAACTTATACCAATGAATGCCTAGCATGTTGGCAGCATTTAGGGCAGAGCTCAGCAACCTGAGGCTCCAGTGCCGCATGTGGTTCTTTAATCCCTCAGCTGTGGCTCCCATGGCTGGTGTTGCCACCAACAAGTGACTCCTTTTGACCCCCGGTAAGCTAGCATTGGAATCTACAAAGAAAAAAAGTTTCTGAAGAAAAAGGAATGTTGAATGTGTAATGCGATTTAAATTAGAAAGAAAAATCAAACATTGAAACACATTTCCATAATAAAGTTCTGTTCATTATGGAATGAAGTATTGTGATCTCTGGCTGCACGACAGAGTCCGGTGGCTGTCCACATTTTAGGTGTTGAAATGGTTTGGTATGTGCTGGGGCACATAAAAACTTTTCTGGAAAACAAAGGGGAAAGGAAGCACAGTACTGCAGATTCTAAAAGAGGTTTTGGCATTTGAGCACAAGATGGCATTGTTTGCCAGAGATGTACAGAGAGGTATGCTGTTTCACTTCCCCACTTTTTGTTCGATACATAGAGTACCATTCCTGACACTTATATAAACATGAAAAAATCCTGTCCATCTTTGGATCAACATACTTGTCAGCAGGTTTTTCCATCATGAACTACATCAAAAGTATACATCGCACCTCTCACAGATGAGAGCTTGCATTCCTGTGCAAAAAATAAAAGTGATATCTTACAACTTTCATATGGGGACCATGTGCAGTGAAGTTCAGGAGCAGAAGTCATTTTAACCAGGTAAAAAAAAATATTTAATGAGCTATTATTTTTAAAAATATATATCTTTATATCAGACCCTGAATTAATGTAGTTGTGTTTCATATTCAGGTTGAGGGTTAACTGCTGTATGCCACATGAGGAAATTAAGGAATGATGGCACACTGAAATAGACTGAAATTAACATATAAAATGACAATTTTTATTTGCCCTTTTTAATGACAGTGAATTTGCTGCTGCTGTGAGATTTTACAATGTCGGAGAACTACAATTTCTTCAGCATGACGATGATGTTGATACTGCGATGATACTGCGATATCTAATTTGAATCGGTGAGCGGCAGCCTTTTATACATCACGTGATCAATTTTTGGGGATTCACTGCTGCATAAGTTAGATTATTGCTGGTAATAAATTGTGAACGCTGCCAACATGCTAGGCATTAGTTGATATAAGTTGTATGTAAGTTCCAAGTATGCCAGACATTATATTCAACTTATGAGTAGCTTACAAATACCGTGTGAACAATCACATAATTTACCTTTATGAATATAATTTCCAGCTTTTTCTAATATCTATTCATGTATACTTCATACTGCAACACTGTTTTTGTGTTCCCAGGACCTCAAACCAGGGTACTTTTTCAACTTCTATTTCACCTACAAAACAAATTAATCAACAAATCCAGTTGATTAACGCCCATGCTGTCTCTTTATTCAATAACATTTATTCAAAAGAATATATACAATTTCAGGACAATTGATGGAATGCACACAATTCTGGCAGTGTTTACACAAAATTTCTGTTTAGCATATTGTCACTCATGTGAAAATGATGTATGGAATTCCTGTCAACTGACAAAGGGGGCACTTTTTATTATTATATACAGGCATATTTGTATATAGTATAATTGATAACGATGAATATCAAAGTTAAAGATGTAAGACTGAAAGCTAAAAAAAAGCTTAAACTGTGCTGGTGTGAACGCATAGGCAAAAAAATACAGACACCTCTTTTATGTCAAGATTAATTCTATGATATTTCATGTTTCCAACCTGGCTGCGACATTCTGCAATATGTGTGTGATATTTACGCAAATGAAAAACAAGCTAAAAACACAAATATGAAATGTGTGATTTGTTTGCTTTTCATCTTTAATAATAAAAAAAACTGGTACTATATACACAAGAACATGAAAATCAGATTTAATGTATGAACAAAAATCCAATATTTTGTCAAATAGTTTTACATAATTTCGCGTCGCGTGATTATGTAATCAATTATTACATAAACATTAACAGATATAGCTGCAATAAAAAAAAGATGATCAAATTTCAATTACTTGTTCTTGTAAGTCACACATGAAATTAAGCCAGTTGTCAGTTCATTAACACTTTTGACATTATTTTTGAGAAACATTATGGAGCAACTGACCTTCAAACAGTTTCAGATGCAATCACATAAAAATAGGCAGCTAAAACCCTCCCATTAAAGAGGCTATGTGTAAGAACCCTTCCTATTAAAGGGGCTGTGTGTAAGAGTTTAAATTTACCATGCTCAAAAAAGGTACATAAATTATCAACAGAACATGAAGAATAAAGTTGTCAAACCTGATTCTGTATTATGTGGCAGAGTTACCAACTGAAGTGTCTAACCATGCTAACCAAGACATGGACAGCCCATTCATCTCATAATATAATTTTTTTCAGTAGGTGATAGTGAGTCACTCTCGCCAGACTGCCCTAGTCATGCATGCGATGTCATTGTAAACACTGAGCTAAGCTTTTTTTTTGAAGACTTCTGAAAGCTAAAGAAAAAGTAAGAAACTGACTGCTGAAATTCACATAAAGAAACCAATATCAAGACACCCAAACTTGAATTTGGAGTTAGCATTTGGAGCCTTTGGCCGAAGGAGACGGTATACCCTGAACCACTCGCAAGTCTATTGCAGGGCCAACACACAAACATTCACACTTTCACCTAGAGGCAATCTGGAACAGCCAATTAGTCTAATGCAGGTCTTTGGGATGAAACTAGAGTTCCCAGAGGAAACCCACACAAGCTTTGGGAGAACATGCAGACTCCACACAGAAACACCTTCGCGGGCCCATGACTCAAACCCAGGACCTTCTTGCTGTATTCACCATTTCATCAACATTCCACCTATATGCTATATTCAACGAGTGATAATTCTGAGTGGTGGTGGAGGTGTGTTTGGGGTGGAGAGAAGGAGGGACTGTGCATTCCTTGTTTCTTATGAGAGAGGTGGTTGCCCCAACTTTCTGGTGATATACTGCCACCTATTTTTTTGGAGTATGAAATCGCCAGGTGGCCAATTCTTACACATTGCACCTTTAAAACAAACAAAACCCACTATGATCCACATCATTTTACTAAGCCTTTATAAAAACCAAACAGGTCACAATTCTCACATTTCTGTTACATCCTGTTTTTGAAAATGAATATCATACAACTGGAATGATGAACCCAATATTTGGACAATATCTGAAGAGTAAACAGCACCATTAACAGAGCTATGCTTGGCAAGTGATGTAAACACACTTCGGTTTCTATGTCATTAGTCCTTTATCTTTAACTTTACATTATGGTGACTTAAACATCCCGAGTAAATCAAAATTCTATAACTGAAAAGTTAAAAAAAAAACTTTTAAGAAAATGCAAAACAAACAATCAAACAGACAAAAAAAAAAACCCCAAACAAGCAAAAAACAAAACAAAACAAAAAACAAACAAAAACCCATGTATATCATATATATACACAGTGGTGCTTGAAAGCGCATTCGATGTTCATGCGTGGAAACCCACCGACATCCCAGAGTTGAGGTTGTTCTGTATGGAATGGGCTAAAATTCCTCCAGGCTGATGTGCAGGACTCATCAACAGTTACCGAAAACGTTTAGTTGCAGCTATTGCTGCAAAAGGGGTCACACCAGATAGTGAAATCAAAGGTTTGCATACTTTTGCCAATCACAGATATGTGATATTGGATCATTTTCCTCAGTAAAAATAACCAAGTAAAATAATTCTCTTTAACTACTTTTTGGACTTGTGTGATTATGTTTTAGATCATATTTATGCAGAAATGTATAAAATTCTTAAGGGTTCACAAACTTTCAAGCACCACTTTTTGGCACATTATATCATCTTGGAAAGATTAATTTCTTTTGAGCTGTTGTATAGAGTTTGTTTAAAAATAAAGCAAGGCACCTGCTACGTACGAATAAAACAAACGCAATGATGCCTTAAGAAGTGTAAAGGATGAACAGGCCTATGAACCACTTCTTTGATATATACTTGAGAAATCAAAATAAAATTTCTGGAATAATTAATTTCCAAAATTTTATGCACCTTATCTTCCTCTGTTTCTCTCATAATTCACCGTCCTTGTATAATGTATATATATATATAGACATATCTATATCTAGATATAGATATACAGTGGCACCTCGCAAGATGAGTGTCCCTTTATATGAGGAACTTGGTTAACGAGAGACGCTCATGAGTATTTTCTGCACGAGGAATGCAGAAGGAAAGACGAGGAAAGACGGAAGGAATGTCCACTGATCTGGGCTGCTGAAGCTGAAGTAACCGGCTATGTTTAAGCAGCCATCTTGCGAGCCCAAAACGTTGCCTGCTGTGGTCCCCTGCTGGTCTAATCAACCATAATTTCCCTCAGTATTTTTATTGTTTTCTTACATTTTATTATGCAGTCTTGTGCAGCAATTAACTGTACATATAGAAAAGGAACTAGAAACGGAAAAACATTTCATAAGTAAGTAGGATTTATAATGTATTTAATGCCATTTATGCCAAAATGTCCTGTAAACCAAAATACCATTTATATAGCCTGTTACTGGTAATAAATAGCCAATATTACTCATTATTATAATTATATAATTTAAGTTATTAAAATATACTGTCCCTAGGCCAAGTAATTCAGTTATTAGGAAAATGGGCATTTTTTAATATAAAATTATTTACATAAAGGCATATATAGATGTACACATGCATGACGCTAAGTCATAATTATACATTCATTCAATATGTCATGTATATGTACATATATATTACATTTTGTACATAGGACATGTACATAAGCCATTAACAGGTTTCTGCCCAGTAAGCCAGAACTATTAAAAAAGTGGAACATGAGAGGAGAAAACTATTATTCATCTAAACATGCAGGGCTGTGTTCCGACCATTATGAGGAGCACTGGGTTAACAGAACAGGGCAGACAACAAGGCTCCATCAGGGTGCTGTACCTACATTATTTGATTTTCCACAACATCTTATGAAGCCTGTAAGTAACTTTCAGTCAATTACAATTATTATTCTTTATTAGGTCAGTTTTATTGGTATTTGCGTTATCAGGAATCATGCTGATATAATCATCATTATGATTTCATGCCGTCATAAAATAGTAATTGGTTATTATCAGTGGAATTATTTCACACTTTTCTGTCTAGATGTAATTAAACAATAAAAGTTCCCAATCTTATGTATGATACACAGTACATCTGTTTACAACTGCAGCTTTTAAGTGGATTAACTTTTATAAGTAAATTAAATATTTTAGTTATATATATGCTATATGCAACTAATAACACTTTAAAAACAAGTACTAGCCCTATACATTATGAAACAAATGTGTATATGCGCTTAAAACCCAAGCCCCAAGAAGCCTGTCCTACTACTTATTGGGGCCCGTAACATGGCTATGACACAACATTGATAGGATCAGCCC
The DNA here is from genome assembly GCA_030014195.1 of Neosilurus mollespiculum. NCBI lineage: Eukaryota > Metazoa > Chordata > Actinopteri > Siluriformes > Plotosidae > Neosilurus > Neosilurus mollespiculum. Next base: position 35,391,127 of record JAQMYF010000001.1, read on the forward strand.
CATGTTTCCCAGTCCCTATGTTCTTCAGTACCTATATTCCCCAGTCTCTATTAAATTAATGGATCTTCCATTGTATTGTGTACTTTGTAGAAGTAAGCTACAACGATTGTATCAATATTGTAAAAGAAGTATGATGAAACAAAATCAAACATACGCATCAAAGTAACAATTTATGGAATATTAGGTTTAGGGTTCCTGGGGAACATGAATATTGGGGAACACAGACATGGACCCAAAGAGATTCTCCTTCCAACAAATAACTCCCCTCCTTCCTGCTCTCCTTCTCAAGTCACTTATGCCAGACTCATTGCATCTTCAAGGTAAAGTGCAGGTTTATTTTTCCTTTTTATGCATTTTATTAATACATTTTTGTTTGTGTTTACTTTTGTCTTATATTAGGCATATTTGGGGCATTTTAGAGGGCTGGAATGCAATTGGTTTTCCACTATTTCCTATGGGAAAATTCGTCTTGCTATACGAGCATTTCGCTCTAAGAGCTGGGTCCTGGAACCAATTAAACCCGTCTTGTAAGGTGCCACTGCATTCGTTTATATTTAGTTTTTTAAATCCTCTACCTAGAACCAGTGTAACTGAAGTTCCTGCTTGACACTACAAATCGTTATTATTTGAAATAAATAACTTGTTTAAATGCTTATTGTCACATAACGTGGTAGTTAAGTAATTATCCATGTTTGTTTTCCTTAATTTATAATACCTCCATTTAATGCATTAGTACTTCTGTACTTATGAACAAAAATTTCTCACAAACAGAAACAAAAATAAGTAATTCATTCAGACCTTAGGACTTTGAGTTGTTACTGCTAGTATTAAGAGCTTCGAGACGTCTACGTTATTTTTAAAAATATGACCAACACCTTCATTTCTGTTTTAACAACGATAATTTTCAACAGGCAAAAGAATAAAATCCAACAGCTGGATAGCGCATTGTGTGTTTCCATGGTAATGTACAGACTGAATGCCAGCCTGTAGTAAATGTAGTAATGGTTTCAGTGGAATGTTGTTAAAATTGTAGGTTGTATTGTATGAATATTATATTTTGTATTGAATACAGACGAGTGGACTGATACGCACAGTGACACTGCCCAGTGCTTTTCTACTGAACATCAGCACTCTCAGAACACCACTGCAGGAAATGACCACTATATAAATACATAATAAAATGTCTGGATATGTTGTTGTTTTTTTTTTTTCCTTCAAATATTTGATCATGTTTATGGATACGTTGGGAAGAGTTCATATTTCGAAGTAAAAAGTTTAAAAATATTGTGTGCACTTTTCAAATTGATTAAATACACTGGAAGTAAACAACAAAACCAATATGGTCCAGATGCTTACTTCCCCTTGCTGTGTTTTCATTAAACCTCCCCTTTAACCCCTTCCTTCCCACTTTTCAGTCCTTGTCTATCTCACCAACAGGTGAGCATACCAAACCTGTTACTCAAATCATCAGTGGTATTAACTCCCCTTGGACGTCTGTTCTGTCTCCCTCTTCCACCAGTACGTCGCTGCCCTCTACCCTGCCCTCTCTGCCTACTGTCTCCTGCTGCTGGAAACGAAGCAATGGGTTGGGCATCATGGTTCTGAAGAGCCCCAAAGATGGTGGAGAAGATCTGCAGTGCAACTTGAGACCCAGCCAACAAAGACTCTGCCTGATGACCTCCTCTCAGTACAGACTCTAATCCATGCAACAAAGTACCACTGAACAGCCTGAGAGAGAACAAGAAAGAGAGTGTGAGACTATTATTACAAAAAAAGAAAACATTCCTTTATCTCATGTGAACAATGCCCACCAATCTGTTATATATCTATTTGACACACCAGGAATTAGAAAATAGATAGATAGACAAACAGGTACAATGGAGATATAAATGGATAGATAAGGTAAAAAAGTCAAAGAAATGAATAGAATAAAAACGTGAGAATAAATTATTTTCATTTTTAATTATGTGATATACTAGAATTCTCAAATTCAACTTAACAACAGACATACAACATTATCTTGCCCCAACCATCAGTAAATTTAGCCAGGTTCTGAATCATTTTAAAATTAGCATATTCAATTCGGAGGCGTGCTACTACTAAGGTTTGCATCATATGTTTAGGATCTGTCAATACTGCTCCTTTTATCATATTTCTGGTTAACCAGATGCTCATTTTTGCCTGACCCATTATAAAATTCAGTCAACACTCTTTTTCTTGTGATTTCAGCTGTATTTTGTGCTGAATATAAAAAGCTCTTCTGTAAATTTCTCCTTAAATCCATGGCACCATTCCCCCAGCACATCGAAGAGCCAACCAAGTCTGCTGCACCTTAGGAAAAGATAGTCAAGTGTCTCCTCTGCCAGACAGAAGGGGAAACCTTTCCCTACAGTGGGATCGACGTGTGACAAGTGTCTGCTGGTTTCCATGGTAAAATCCGTCATTGGACGTCTGCTGTGCGTTCCTTTATAGGGACCGCCAATGCCTTTGTGGGGTAGAGCCTGATTCCAACAAACCCGACCATTTTGAGTCCCTTAGTCCACTAAGTGACTGATAGTGAGTGACTTTGTCACAACTTAATTACAGAGATTTCTGTATTAGAGAATTCTAAGTGGACTTCTTGCTCATCCACCCTGCTAATCATCCATACTCCTGAAATTAAATTCTTTCTTCTTGGCTTTCTTGGACTGCCTTGTTGGTACTGTTGAGGTTGTGGACGCAGTTGAGACTAAAAGGATGGGATGGACTAGAAAAGGTGTTTCTGTCAAAGACTGGGAAACCTGGATCTTATGTAGAATGTATGCACAGCTCGTTATCCATCTATTAAAATTCGTTCAGCATTTGCTCTGGTTTGTTAATGATTACATTATCAAGCCGGGTTGATTTTGTTTTGATATTTTTAAAATTTGTTGTCAGTTTGTTTTATCCAGCGTTTGGGAATCAATTTGTCAGGATTTTATGCGTATTTGTGTGTATTCAAACTTTTGCCATTTGTTCATGTTCGTTTCTTCAATTTGTTAAAGAGTGAAGGCCCGGTTGGAACAGCTTTTAGACAGTACTTTGTAATTGGTACACAGTAATGACATGGGTTTCCAGTTTTTCAAAAGTCCAATCCTTTCTAAATTGAAGAAAAAGCAGATTGGAAAGTCCATGTTTTTTGCCGGAACATGCCAGGCTCTTATTAAAGCTCCTTTTGCCTGCTTTCAATGAAAATAACTTTTCTTCTTTTTGAGGATGATCATCTCATTTTCCATTAACCTTATTTTGTTATTGTGTTTCTGATAATGTCAGCATTGTGTGTATTGTACTGCTGATAGAACATCTCCCCACCTCCCACCATTGAACAAGATTGTTGTAACCAGATTTTGGGATTCCCAGATCTGCCAGAACAAATATAACTCTTCACAGAAAAAAAGTTGTAATAACTTAATGTTAATACACCAATAAAAAGTTAAAATATAAAATCCATAATTACAAAATGGTTATCAGTAAAATCCCATGGAGAAAAGGTGCTGCATGCATAGGTGATGTTAACCTTCCCGTACACATGGATGACTATTCTGCTGCAT
>JAQMYF010000001.1:35394795-35413979 GCA_030014195.1 Neosilurus mollespiculum
GGTGTCAGTGTTTTTCTCACGTCTCGCCCCAGAGCTCTGGGTGACACTTCAGGACTGATCGACGAGAAGCCTAGATATTTCTAGAAGATCTAACACTCTGTATATTCCATTATTAAAACTTTTATAGATGTACAGCTGGTCTTTACTTTTACCCATATGTACTTTACATTTTCATGCTTCTCCTGACAAATATACGACTTCCCTTTATGTCATTCTCTGGATGAGATGACTAAATATGCCTCATTTATGAACGTTAAGATTTGCCTTCTGAATGAGACGACGTATCTGAGTACAGGATTCTTGCAGTTAAGAGTCACAGTGAACTTTGCAGGGCTCACACTCATTATCAGCGTTTTGGATGAGGGGTGGATTATTTGAGACCGTGAGACCGGATTGGAAATGGGGAGAAAGATTTCACTTACCCTAATTCCAAGTTCAATTAAACTCTTCACAAGAGCTTCCTGGGTTAGAAACATGACACCTGCCTTGTTCATCCAAAAGGCCAAAAAAATGTTTTCATAACTGATTTGTTATCTGTACTACTCCAAACGGTACATCCTGCACTGCTATACACACCAGGTGTCAGGTACACACCAAATCCCATGATGGAGTGAGAGGGACTGTGCGCCCTTGTCAGGGTGAGACGCCATCCCACCACTGAAACCCATAACAATCAGCTAAACTGCTTAAAAACGGCCAAAAGAGTACCAAATAAAAATTTAATTAATTTGGTAAATTGATTAAGTTTTACTTTAAAATTTAAAATTGCTGCAGAGAGAAGAGAAAGAAAGGGACAGAGAGAGGGACAGAGAGAGAGAGAGAGAGAGAGAGAGAGAGTTATTAGTGAGTGAGTAAGTGATGCTTTGATTTTCTTACTTAAGGCCATACCAGCCTGGGAATACCAGGTGCTTTAAACTTCTTCACCTCCTAAGACTCCTTGCATGTTTAGAATCCTTTACACTTTTACCAACAGGTAAGTAAGTGAGTCAGTCAGTAAAGTAAGTAAAGTGAGAACGATTTTTTGATGCTTTTTAAACATAACCATATTTTATCGAGACAGAGAGAGAGAGAGAGAGAGAGAGAGAGAGAGAGAGAGAGAGAGAGAGAGAGAGAGAGAGAGAGAGAGAGAGACAGAGAGAGCTCAAGCACACAAAAGGGCAAAGGACTTCCCACACTCAATAATGCCTCGTTCACACAGCTCTGGGTTGGGTAGTATCTCGAGTACATGCTTTTCCTAACGTCTTTTCCTACTCAATCATGTTAACAGATACATTTTAATAAAAATAAATAAATCAGTTGATAAAAACTGCGTGCAGTTCAAAAATAAAGCCAATGACTTCCCGCTTGATGATACTGGGCTTGTATCACTGGGTGAGCCCAGCAGGAGTGGTGATATCATGGTGCTCTTTCTCAAATAGAGAGAGGAGAGCGAACTGTTCCTGGTTCATGTTTCACAAGAGTCTCTGTTCTATACATGTTGTATAATAATAATAATAATAATAATAATAGTACTAAGAGCAAACTAAATGACGATAATAGGAGTTAAAATAAACTCAAATAATATTAAATAATTATAAATATTCTCACGGACCTGCTGTAGGGAAGCGCGGTGCTGCTCACAGTTTTACTTGGAAAGATTTTGAAGCGGGAAACATGCGAGGGCGTTACTGAGGAAATGATGGCTGAGAGGTGAATCAATTCGCCTTTCTCACCCGGTGGTGTCGATTAGTGGCGAGTGTGTCGCTTGTTGCTTCCTGTGTGAACATGGCTTAACACTTGCTACTGAGCCTGTTTGTGTTGTTCTGCATACTGCATCCAGTCTGTGTTCCCTAAACAGGCTAGATAGTTTGACTGTCCTGTTTCTCTTTACTCAGATTTATAAACATTTCCAACGTTTGTGAAAACAAAAACAAGTCAGAAACAGGCCCTGCGATGGCCTGGCGAGCTGTCCAGGGTGTACCCCGCCCTCCCCCAGAGCCGGCTGAGATGGGCGCCAGCCTCCCCGCAACCCTAATTAGGAATAAGCGGTTCAGAAAATGAATGAATGAATGAAGTCAGAAACAGGACAATCAAACAATTTCTCCCTCTGTGGAGTTTACTATTTACTACAGTTAAATTAAAAGAACAAAATAGTGTTTTTTATCGTTATTAGTTATTTAATTTTTTCTTTAACAACAAAACAGAACAAGAATACAAGTTATATTTTTATATTTTTTAATATAAGAATATTTTTATTTTGCTGTTTCTTGTATTCTTAAAGAAGCCTAAGCTAGTGCTGTGATTTAAACATTTAAAAATTTTAATACAGTAGTCTGTTCTGAGCTGTTGAAACTACTGCTTTAAACAGACCAGTGAAACGTACTGTCACAATGTTTTCCATCCCATTCAGAAAGGGGGTTGCCCTAAAAATACTTTCATACACCTCCCCTTTCACCTTGCCACTGAGGGTGGGATTAAAAGTGACTGGACCCCAAGGTAGCTTTTGATACTGCTGCCATCAGCTCAGGATAGAGAATGTCTGCATGTAGAATCAAATCTGACAAAAGGGTTCCGGGTTTAAAATTCACTGCTCACTCTGCAAGTTAAGACCAGCAGGATTTTTTTTTTTTTTTTTTTAAAAGACGTTTTCCCCATTTTTTTTTTTCTTTTTTTTTAAATCACACACATAAACATTAGCGAATTCGGTAAACAAGGAATAAAAAAAGAATTGACTAATAATAATAATAATAATAACAATAATAAAAATAATAATAATAATACAGAATGTTGTATCAAGTGTCAGGTTATATTGGGGAGTTTAAACCACATGCATGGATCAGACTTCAAATGAATAGTAGCTGAAATTTCATTAGGAAAAACTGACAAATCTTCTAATGTTATTTTCCTGCTCAGTACAGCCTCTGCTCTGGACAGCTTCAGGACAAACTATTTTATTTCTTTTTTGATAAAAAAACAAAACAAAACTTGCTGACCACTGTCACTAGACAAGCAGAGCAGAGCAGAGCAGAGTGTAAGGTAGCTTTGCCCCACAGCATGGATAATGTGATAAACAGGTCCTATATGGTTCTGTTTGTAATTACCTACGTACTCATCATATGGTATGTTCGATAATATGTTGACGTGTTTAAATTAACAGGAAAAAAAAAAATCTGAAGATTTCTGGGACTTGACCTTTCAGGATCACTCATGGTCTGATTTGAAAGTCCATATTTGGTTTCCTATTAGTGTTTCATATAATATAATAACAGTGTAAAATTTAGAGAGTGTTAGTATACACTGTACCAGGCACACTGAGGCTCAGGAAGCGGGAAACACAACAGCTGGTTCAGATAAATTCCGGCCCACATACAGGACTGCCACTGGCTAAGAGAATGAGCCACGCCCAAGTCTAGACGCCTCCTCTGACTGGAGTTAATTCTCATTTGGTCTAACCGCTGACAGACCAGAGCAGCAGAAGCACAGCCATACAGTGGATCTGTAGAGGTGAGAAGGTGCAGAAATCTTACAAATGTTCCAAAATGTTATTTCAGTTTTCTTTAAAAAAAAAAAAAAAAAAAAAAAGGATTAAAAATTAAAAAAAAATTTGCATTTTGATGTAATTTAATTTAAGACAGGCATAAGTCACGCTCAGGTCTCACTGAATCTACATAGAGGAAGCTCTACTTACCACCAAATATGGCCTGACGTCTGCAGAGTTCACCATACACAAGTCCTAGCAACACACTCTGGAGCAGCAAGGGATTGGGCTTTGGTTTGGATGAATGCATCCAGAAGCACGTCACACACACAGGCAAGCGGAGGTGTGGATGTATCCACTGCAGCACATGCTCCATCACGCTCAAAGCTCCTAACAACACTTTTAGTCTTACAGGTATGGCCATCTAAAGGAGAATGTAGAGATTTAAAAATGATCAGACAGACCTGCAAGCTCATCCATTTTAATTAAAACCTTGATATGAAGGATAAAAAATTTTAGCTTACCTGCTCCAAAGTGCTCAGGCTCAGCTGTGGGTGATGTGGTGGTAGCTGAGCCTCCACTGGGGTTCTCCTGAGATGCAGCTCGATCCTGTCATACTCCTCAACAATACATGGGGTGTTCAAAGTCTGGGCCTGTTCAGTCCAGCACCCTCTCTTCATTCCCCCTCTTCCTCTACCCCATTGTCCATGGCCAGCATTACCCTGCATTACATTGTTGAGTAGGAGCAAGCCATAGATCCTCTTGCGAATGTTCAGTGAGGCTTCATGACTACTAGGCAAACGACTGTTCTCTACCTGTGCTGCCAAAAGGGCTCTCCGAAGGACCAGAACATTCAACACCAGAGGGGGCAATTTGCCTACTGTGAGTTGCTTCAGGAGCCACTCTGGCTGTGACCTCAAAGCTGCCGGAAGCTTCAGGGGATCATAAGAGTGTAGCTGACTGTTTGAGAAGAAGTGGGCGAGACTGCTGCTAGATGGAAGCTGATAGTCCTGAATCCTGGCTGTGAGTTGATTTCGGATGCTGCCTTTCTGCCTGCCTCCCACAATCTCCAACACTGCCTCCAGCGCAGACACAGGGTTAAACATTGACAACCAGAGCAAAAAGCCTTCAATCCGGAGGCTTGAGTGACTTCTCCTTTGTCTTGGTACTGTCGGTAATTGCACCCGACTGAAGAACATTTCCGTGGTTTTTGCATCTGTGTAATCATTTCCAGTGATGACAGCAAACAGTGGCAGCAGCTGCTTGTTCATGTGATTGAAGTGGGCACAAAATCGGTCAACGGTGAATTGAAGGGCAGGGATGTAACATTCCGATGCCATACTGCAAACATTGTCCCACTCAAAAAACGTCATTGGGAGGTAGCCACCACACAAATCAAAGATGTAAAAGTCACTATCATTTGTCAGGACAGGACATCGCCACTGATGTGCTAGAGAAGCGATCTCAAAATCAGCTTCAGAGATGCACTGCACCAAGGGTACACCAAGCTCACAGAGAACCTGTATGAAGACCTCGCGCGTAAGCAGAGGCAAAATGCTGCCATGAGACCCATGGGACAGGGAATTGGCTTGATGTATTTTACTCTGAGCTCGCTCGCACAGTGTTCGAAACTTCTTATCTGTCTCATCCATTCCACCATCTAAAACTACAAATGGATTCACGCTGCATGAAGACAGAGCAGCAAAAAAACGCTGCAGCACTTCAGCAAATGCTTTATAGTCTCCTCCCCTTATCTGGTCCAAGCCAGTGGTAAAATACAGACGGAAATACAGGCTGCAGCCATCAATCACAAGAGCGGTGTTTCTCAGCTTTATATTAGTGAAGAACTGCCGGTTTCCTTCAATATAACTAGTCAGTCCATGCACCCCCATTGCGCTAAATGTCTATAATGGAGATGGGCCTGTAACAACCGAAAAACATGTAATTACAACACTGTGGCTAAATTGCTTCTACAATCAATGTCCAATGAATACCAAGTACATCGACCAAGCACTAGAGCTGTGCATCTTCACGGACCTGAGATTTAGCTTGCTAATGTTCCCCCCCCCCCATTTTGAACCCTTTAAAGCCCATAAAATATATAAATGCTGATTTTTTTCCTCATTTATAAGTTGGTCTAGTTTCTGTTTCTACAGACATTTGGTCTCTAAGTCTATTAGTGTGCAACATGCACCTCAGCAAAATTGATCAAATTTCTAAGTCATATGACTAGGGGTATAGATTACAGAGACATAAAATGTGTGATGTCAGTATCAAAAGCATGTCGAGGCATGCACAGTAACAAGATGAGGGGGTGAATGCGATAGAATAGTGCATTTGGATGTGCACATTGAATTCAAGAAATGAAATAGGAACAACAACAAGCTGGCTTGAGAGGGTACTGATGAAGGTTGCGTGCCCTTTGTTATCATATGAAGGGTAGTACCCACACCATCTGTGTCTGGACAGTCAGCATGGCAATACTGCATGGGCAAAGACACCACTGATGACTGTGTTGCATGTTTCTCTGCATATTAGGGGCATCGATACATTAACATTTGACCATTAAAAATGCATTTTAGAGACTATAACTTGATAGTCAGTCTTTAGCATGTGTGCAATAACTTTTTTATTCATTCCTTTTGTCTTCGTGTCAAGACTGGTGTACCGATTCATCACATTTTTTGTAACTTTTCTCAATTCACATTACCAAAGGTATGCTAAACACATCTCTGGGTCTTTTACCTTTTGTAGCAAGTATATGAAGAATCTTTATATGAAGTTCTTTGTCTGTGTTTTCTGTGCCCCAGGAGAGACGGTTCCTTGAAATTTGATGAAAATGTGTAAAAGTAAGATTTTGTTGAGCACACTAATAATTAATTTCAGTTGAATTTATGCAGCACGTTTTCAAATTAAAATTTTATTTGTCACATACAAAATCATACACAGTACAACATGTAGTGAAATGCTTATTACAACTCTCCTATATTTGAAGAAGAATAAAAACTATTAGTATCATAGAATAAAAACTATCAATATCAAGAAGAAGAAAAATACCAATAACTATTCGGGGGAAAAAAATATACACCAATAGTTAAAAGTCAAATATAAAATATACATGTAGTGATGATAAATAATAGAGCATGTAAAGATGTCCAGTGAGTGTGGCTGTTGTGTGTGCAGGGTAGTGCAAGGTGTACAGGGAGTGCAGTTTGTGTGTGCAACACTCAGCTGAGGTAGAATACAATGATCATGGTTTTACAACAGACATTGTGGCACAGCACTTTTACATGGAAAAAACAAATTTGAAAAAGAATTTAAACATTTTTTAAGCATATAGAAGTTAAAAAACGTGCACAGTGAAACATATTTAAAATGATTCATTTTTTACCTTTGGAAGTCCAGTAAATGTTTCCTGTCGTGAACTCTGCACTTACACCACTGCAGAAATGTAACAAAAAAATAACTAAAGGTATTTTTTTCCAAAGCTCTTGCTGTCCCAGCTTCAGGAGGAGTCTAGCAAAGTAACAAAATAAAAAACAGGACTCAATTCACGATCATTTTCATATTACTTATTTGCGATCATGAAAAATGCCTTTTCAGGCATCTGTGTATTTTCTGTCATATAGAATTCCAATCGCATTAAATGTATGTCCAGATTTTTGTATATCGCCTAGATTAACTCCCTCCTCTTCTGCCAGTTATACGAGGTTGGTGTGTATATAACTGTATTCGGGAGGACTCGCTTCATTTAATGCTACATACTCAATGCATGGGTTTAATCCATGTTTCTGTGAAACACATTACACTAAACTCCTGATCAGTAATGATTTCATTAATAATAAGCACTTCAGATGTACGAGAGCTAATATTTAACAATTCTATCTTTAGATAAAAGTTGCTGGCTATAGATTGAATATGATTTTATGTTAATAAGGACACAGATTTTTTTAATTCGGGGAACAGGCACAGTCTCGATAACATTGACGTTGAGTAACGACTCTGTGAAGCTAGCAGATGCTCGGATTAGCCTGTTAGTCTGCTCTCTAGACTTGGAGACCAAATTTCTATAGAAACAGAAATTAGACCAACCTCTTAATGAGACAAACTAAAATTATATATAGTAGTACATGGTATATAAATGATAAACATATTATAAAATGATTTTCTGCACTAAGCATTTTATTCACAGATTAATGGGTTAACTTCAGAGATGTAACCTACGTGTCGGCTGGAATGAAATGTTAATATTAGAACCTTTTATGTGCTGTTATAGTTCAGTTTTAAATACAATAGGAGTCTGTCAGATAAAACACATACAAAAAAATAATTTTAAATACATTTTGGTAATACGTTAATAACACGTCTCCTGCCTTTTGGTTATACTTAGAATGTATTAATTCTCACAACAGCTGCCTCCAGACCACAGTGTACTTCTTATTACCACCATTATTACATCACATATTACCTGCTTTCACAAAACATAACCAGCAACCCTGCATACAGAGCCAACACGAACTATAATCCCACCGATTATAATCCTGCCTGTCATAAACCCACCCATAACAATCCCACCCATCGTAAACCCACTCATTAAAAAAAAAAAAAAAAGGATTTTAATTATATTCGCACCACTAAAAGATTTTTTTTCTGTTTAATTGTGCATTTTTTTTTTTACATCAGACAAACCTGATATTTTCAACGGGGGGGGGGGGGGGCCCCCCCCCCCCCCCCCCCCCCACGACGACTTGAGAGCCACTGTATATATGCCTGAATAAAATATTTCTGTTGTGCACTTATTTCATTCAAATTTAGACCTGCTTGAATATTTCTTATCATACATTAATTATATTGTAATATATTTCTGTTTAAGTGAAAAGATTAGACTTTTTCCAGCCAGTCCTCGCACTGAGTTCTGCAGGCCACACCTCTCAGTGTATTTAACAGCTCGCAGAACTCCAGTGCTCGCTTCCACTTTACCCACTGCTCGTTAACATTGTTGTGTATTTCCTTAATCTTGGTCTTGTCCCATGACCAGTTATTGTTTGTCTCCAGTGTATCATTACTTCAAGGATTCAAGGACCTCTCCTGAACTGTAAATTCCACATCGCTGGCCAAGAAAAACATGCCTCTACCTCCTCGGCAAACCACAGAGCAGAATTCAGTATCCTGACAGCCTGGTGAAAGAATCTGTTCAGCAGTCTGGTTGTGCAGTGTACAGTGGGTTTAGGTTTAGATACATATTTTGTATCTTTAGTATATTTTTATTTTGCTTATTTTTGTTTTATTCTTATTCTATTTTATTTATGCCAATACATCATCACTTTCACCTATTTTCAATTTGCCCTCTATTATTATTCTTCCTATTTGAGTTTACTGGTCATGAAGTATACAGTCTGTGTTATATAACCTGTCATTACCAAGTTTTACATCCTTGTTGTGTTCTTATCCTGGCCTTATCTGTTATTCTGCTTTCCAGTTTACTGCCTTGCCGCGTTCATGTTGTTTGGTCATCGCCTGACCTTCCTGATCACGAGTTTCTGCCTGCTGTCTTGGATTTATGTCAAAGCAGCAATAAAGCTGTATTTTACCTGCTTTTGCATCCAGATCTGCTTACATGACAGAATACTTCACCAACAAATAGATGCATGAGGAGAAAGGGTGTAGAGCAGCAACAGTTTCATCACACATTTGTGCAAATACCCCAATTTATACCCACAGAAACCCTGGATCTCTACAAGGGCCTTCGATTCCCTCTGGATGGATTTTTTTCCCCAGTACCATTTTTATTTTGAGAGCTTGGTGCACCCCAAGCCTAAGGAGAGTGTCGGGATTAGGATCATGATGTCACAATATGTTGTCATACTCAGTAGCCAAGAACGCTAGTGGACTAGCACCTGGTCACCGAGACAACCATGCCTAAGGAGTTCCACTGAGCTTACTGACTTCTTGATACAGGTGTTCCCACCGTCTCGGTTCACATTTAGCAGCCCTGAGCTTCAAGCCCATGTTAAAAAAAACAACAGGACACAGGGCATCCTTCCAGTGCCATGTTCACATGTGCCCCGGGTCTGTTCCTCTGGCTCTTGTTAGTCCTTAATGCCTGCCTCAGAACCCTAGGAACATTGTGGAACAAGGGAAATAGGACCACCCTAGTGTTTGATGGGGAATCAGGTATTTCCCCTGCAACACCAACATGGTGGAAACTTGGTTTTAGTCAATCAACTTTTTTTAGTCAGTCAATTTCAGCAACAGCTTTGTAGCATGAGATTTAGAATTCCAACGACAGTTTCCCCTGTATTTTATATTCCTGATGATATGATGACTGTATAATAAGTGTATAAATATACTCAGAGATGAAAGTTTGGAAAACTGACCGTCGCTTTAATTCAGTTGGAGAGTTTCACAATCACGTCCTGAACCCGACACTCAGATAACACATTTAAATCGACACAGTGATGTCGAAAGTGCAGAAGTCTTCATAATTCTTTAGTCCAAATGAGTAACTTCAAAAAGTATTTTCTTACTTTCAGCAGGTCCTGCACCGTGCCACCACAACATGAAGATCTGTACTGCCTGCACTTCTTCTTCGGTGGTGACAGTTCGCTGAACAACACTGAAGCTTTAGCGCCCCCTCCTGGGCGCAGAGCGCATATACTCCATACAGCTTCAGCGACAGGGCATTCTTCTCCGTGTAGCAGACGTTGACTGTAAAAGAGACCCGTAAAAGAGACCCGGAAGTCTCTTCAAGTGCAATACCACCGGGATCCGCTAGGGACAGTCTACAAAAGACTTCCGGTTCTGTAGATTTCCATTCAAAAATTCGTAATTCTCTCATAAAATACTGAGTCAATAGATTTTTTTTCACAAATCGTTTTGAGCTCATTGACTAAATTCTATCCTTGTCATCTATTCTTCTTATTATTCTACGGAATAAGATACTAGAGTCATGTGTTTGCATATTTTGGGGGCGTGTCTGGTTTTGGATTGACGTCTCTGGGCTGGAGTGAGTGACAGCAGGTGCTTGGACAGGGCTGAAAGTGCCATCAACGGTTAACTGGAGTTTTTTCGGTAAGTAAATATTTGTTTTCTTTATAGTTTCCGAATTTAAGGCACAGTATATTAATGTTTACAATACACGAGAAGCTGCTGCGTTTTGTCTTGTGTAGTTTATATGAATAGTAGATGCAGCTTGCTAACAGAGCTAGTTAGCTAGCAGTAGCATTAGCTGATGTGTTTACAAAGTTATGATGTGTTAGTCCCTGAGTTGAATTGTATTGTGGTGGTGTAATGCACAGCATTAATTTAATGAAATTGTGTATCAGGACACCATGACAGTTCAGGTTAAGATTTATAGGTCTAGAGGATTTAAATGTGATTAAATCAGTAATGTAGATTTAGGTATGGTTTTATATATATATATATATATATATTATGTGTGTGATTATTTTATTTATATTTGATACAGGTAATACTGTGTTGCTACTCTGCATGAAGTGTTTGATATCATGTTATTTTTTTTATTGAAACATTTCTGTCCTGTGTTCCCACTCTTGTCCGGAACCTTATCGTGGTGAGTGGGCTCTAAACTGAGACAGGCCTTATTTATATGAGCTTTAAATTTATGTTTGTGATGTTTTTTTCCCCAGGAAATCAGATGTCCTGTCTGTGCTTTGACCAGAGCACCTGTTTTCAGAGCTTGAAGGCTTCTGCATCACTTTGTAAGAAATGTATTAGTATTTTTTACTACATTAATATTTGATGGTAATATACATAACGTGCTTGGTTTGTAAACTGAAAAGGTATCCACTGAAAACTGATGGAGCATCACCAACAGAGGGAAGAGCTCACAGAGCAGCATATTTGATGCTATTTATCTGGTTGTAGAAGAGGGAGACTGCATGAACATCATCCTTAGTTCTCAAGTATTTAATAAATATTTCTGTTTATATTGTTGTTTAAAGCTAACAATCATTTACAAATTCAGGCAAAACCTCCATTCATGCTTTCTTGCATAAATACAATACTGTCCCATGCTGCTATTGTAAAATTTCACACGAGATATGCACCATAAAAACCATTAAAAAAACCTTATAGAGTGAGACTCATTACCGATTAACTGAATCACTTTGATAGCTGTGGATCAGGGTAAAGGTTCCTTACAGCAGTTCAGGAACAATGAACAAACCAGTGGGTGACATCATGGTAGGCTACATCCATTTCTTTTTAACCTTTGTATTAAAAACCTGAATTTTCATTAAAATATTATTTTAATGTAAAGTCCCTTCTAGTGGAAACTAGAGTTCCATTGTAATGGTTCCATCTGACCTTCACAGACCAACTTCCTCACATGTACACGAAATAATCAGATTCACAATCCTCTCTCTGCTGGATTAATTTTACGTTACTAATCATAAATCTTAATACCATGATTAAACACTGATCAATAAACTGTTCAAGCAAATTTGTCAATACTTATTTTATTTTGTTGAGAGCATGGTGTATGTTTCAGATCACACATTTCCATGTTTACTTTCATCCTAAAAAGTTTTATATACTGACACCACCATTTATTCAGTAATGCAGCAGATCTGTCCAAAACACACAACCTCACCGTAACATTTCCCACACCCACACCTCTGAAATTAACAAAAGCATGGCCAAGGGAAAAAAATAATAAATAAGACATGATGGGTAATGTGTCGTTTCTGTATATGGAGCTGCAGTCATCTTCACTAACAACAAAAACAGTTATATAATAATATATAATAAACTAACTGAAAAAAACAAGATGAACCAGCCAGCACAGGGGTGGGGGAGTGAAGAAAGCTGCATTTAAAAAGTGATGCTCACATATAGGTGGATAGAGGGATGGAGGGTACATGTGCATGGAGAGTACAGGTGGATGGACAGAAAGGGCGGACAGGTGGATGAAGGGATGGAGGGTACAGGCAGATGGAGGGATATGGAGGAAAACAGCAAAAATCAAGATGAATAAACAGTGCTGAGTATTATAACAGTTCAGTTGACCTTTTGAGTGGTGGTGATGAATGGTTAGAGTAGTTAGATTTGAGGAGCTGATAATGTAATTGGGGGTGTGGCAGGCAACAGGGCTGGTGAAGGTGGAAGGCTGGTTTCAGCAGCAGGTTTAAAGGCCTAATATGATGGATGACTTAAGCAGGATAGGACGTTTGGGGACAAAATCTGTGATTGGATTGATTTTGATGAGGGCTGGGTAAAGACAGGGAGGACAGGAAGGGCGGGGTTAAAGAAGGCAGGGCGAAGACTGAATCCTGAGTTGTAGAGGCGACTGCGTTTTTGCCTCCTGAATACAGCTGATGTGGCTGGGTTGTCCTTGGTGGGAACTCCAAGCTGCCGACCGAGATGCCGGAGTCTGTGCTCTGGCTGCGGCCGCTCGTAGCACATGTGTCCTCCTCAAGCTCCGGCTCCTTATCATCCTGCAGCCATTGGAGCTCCTCCTCCAGTAGGGGGAACGACCTGCGCTCCCACGGTTGCACAGACTGAAACAAAATCCAGAAACCGTTCAGAGGTTTTCCATTACAGCAGACAGACACTGGACCTTTTTAATCAGTGAGAGTAAAACCTGTTATGGATTCTGCACATATCACACACAATTATGTGATTATGTAAAGACAATCCTGGTTCCAGGGCTGTGAACTGAGGAAGACCGGAGCAGGGGGTCTGGGGGGTGAAGAGCATCAATCATACATTATATATATTTATGTATGTAAAGCCATGAGCTCGATTTTGTTGTCGCGTCCGTGCTCACCTGCCCACACAGGCAACACAATGTGTGTGCACCGCTGCTGTCAATACTGAGTGCTCTTGATTTTCCCAAAAAATGTTTTTGTTTAGTCAGTGTTTTTTTCCTTGAGGTGAAATAAGTTTTCGAATACCATTAAAAAGACAGCAAGTTCAATTATGGCTGTTTCTTTACTAAAAATAAAAGCTTTTTTTTTTTTTTTTAAGATTTTTCTATACTGTATTAATCCCATAAGGGAAATTTTTGCTTCTGCATTTAACCTATTCAAAGTGAGCGCACACACACACAAACACTGAGCGCACACGCATTTGGAGCAGTAAGCTGCCACACACATTGGAGGTGCCTCGAGAGCAGTTGGGGGTTAGGTGCCTTGCTCAAGGACACTTCAGCCATGAATGTGGATGAAGAGAAGGTGCTCACTCCCCCACCTCCACACATTTTTCCTGCTGGTTCTGGAATCGAACCAGCGACCTTTCGGTCCCAAAGACACTTTTCTAACCATAATTATTTTTTGTGACGATTAAGGTATCATGTAGACTTTTTCAGGTTTCTGTCATGTATCTAATACAGAAATAATTTGATCTTTGTGATTTTAGTGCCCTTTATTCTGGTACTTCATGGACATTATCATGGGATTAATTTATAGATGTATTAATTTTATAATCGTGATTACTAGATTCAGTCATAACTCCATCGAGTGGAATTAGAGATGTCTGGCCAGAAAAGACAACGAATTTTATCAGATAAGAATCTCTATTTTACATAAAGAACATCATCAGTGTCCAAATGTCCAAAATTTTTTTGCTACTGGACAATGTCTATTGGAAAAATAAGTGAATGGGTGGAATTAATAAAGAGAACACAGAGTTACCCAAGAACATAACCACCTCCGACCATAGCTGGGATGTAAATCGCCATGGCAACAACTCGCGGAAACCCCACTCAGCTTTCATAGCACCAATTAATCTGGAAGTTCCTCCAGACATCACAAAGTAACTCCTAAATCTACCCGGATAAGACAGTAATCCCACTTCATAGCACAGGCATCTGGTAGTAGATTTCCCCCCATGAAGTCAGCAATGCACTCACTGGTTTTATCATCACCATGGTAACAACACTGAGGAAGTTCAGTGGAACATTAAGTACTCACTCAGGCATGCAGAGGCACCAATACGCACCTGCTGTTCATCGTCCATCTGGTAGAAGGGATCATCGGATGCAGAGCAGAAGGGGCTGCACGGTGAATTCTTACCCTGCCTGGGCTCTGGAGAGCATGGCGCCTGTTCCGCAACCCTGCAGCTCTTCCCATCTCCGTAAGATGAGGAGGAGGACCTGGTACATAACAGTCCCACATTTAGAATATTTTTAAAATGCAACACAACCAAACTTTTTACTGACCAACTTAGGTGCATTTTGTAAATATAAATGAAGTTATATTAATAAAGAATATGACGATTTAAATTAATAAAAAAAATTACAGAATATTCATGCAGCAGTCCTTAAGTCATTGGTAGCAGGTGAGGACTCATGATTGGGTATAAAGAAGCAGAACTGTTGGAATTGTTCACCAGTTTAAAATAACGTTTCTAAACACAAGACAACAGAGAATTTCAGTCTTTCAGCATCTACAGTACATTATACTGTGATATGATTCAGAGAATTATCTCAATGTGTAAAGGGTAAGGTCGAAAGCCACTCATGAATGTGCCTGATGTTCGAAAAACCCTCAAACCGTCATTCTACTGTGAGGAATAGTCACAGGACATGCAAGTACTTCAGAAAACCAATGCCACCTCTGCTACTGCATTCAAAAATACAACCTGAAACTCTATTACAAAAGAAGGAAGTCATACAATCAATTCCATGCAAAAAGAAAGCGTTCTCTAGGCTTCAGCTCATCGCAGGTGGACTGAAAGACAGTTGAACCAGTGGTCCACATTTCAGCTTGTTTTCAGGAAAAAACAGACATTTTGTGATGGTATGGGGTGCATCAATACCCACGGCATAGGTGGGGTTTTTGTGTGTGAATGTACAGTTGATGTGTATCGGGATTATTATAGCAGAACAATGCCAGGCCTCGTTATGCACAAGCTACAACAGTATGGTTGAGATCAATATGGTTGTTCGGTCTCCTATTGTAATATATACTGTAGGTATTGTAATGAACTGTGCATCATGAAGAAAAAAAAGAAGAGATCAGAGACTATTGTGAAGCTGAAGTCTTGTATCAAACAAGGATGGACAAAAAATCCAATTGCAAAACAGCAATAATTATCATCTTCAGTTTCTCAAATTATTGAAAAGTGTAAATAAAAGGAAAGGTGATGTAACACGATGAGAAACACGCTTAAATTTTTGTTGAGCATGTTTTGGGCATCACATTCTAACTTCATTTTATTTTGTAAAAATGATAAAATTAATCAGTAAAAACTGTTTAAAAGTAAAAAGTGTTTTCAGCTGAATAAAGATTCACATGAATTAACTAAAGATTTTTTTATTGCATTTTGGGGAAAAAAACATTTCAATAAATGGGGCAAGTATTTTGTAATACTAGTATTAGAAACAAATTTTTTTTTTATTGTTTTCTTTTTTGGGCAATTCTGTTTACTTAGCACTTTGTTAGCAAACTTGGATAACATTATGCAAATCATTTATTGTGGAAAAAGTCTTTAAGGACATGATGATCACCTGCCCCGGTGGCGCCTTCGGGCCCAGCTCCCCCAGCGACTTCTCTCCCTGCTCTCCCATACGACATGCCGCTTCAGAAAAACAGCATCAGACAGATCCTCCACCTACATTCAGACAAAAAAAAGAACTCATCCATTTATCCTCTGCACACATCCAGTATGTAAATTATACCCCACAAAAAATTATCCCGTCTGATGGCAGGTGGAGGTGGAGATTCGCTCACTCACCTCGCCTTTATGTTCTGCTCCGCTTTGCTGCTGTGCTGCGTTTGACTGCTTAACACATTGAACATTTGAGCATACACACTTCTTTGAGACTCCACAGACAGAGTCCAGCTCTCTCCAGCTACACAGACACAGAAGTCAGGCACTATGCATCTTCTGATTGCTGCAGTTATTATATTGCACGATGGTGTAACAAACTCAGCATGAAGTATTAACTGTTCACGCTCCGTTTGTCTCTCTTACCCCGTCTGTCTGTCCCTGTTTCTCCCGCTCTCCGTCTGTCTCTCTCCCTGTCTACATCTCTGTCTGTCTCCCTTTGTTTTTCTCTCTCCCTGTCTTCATCTGTCTCTCTATCTGACTGTGTCCGTCTCTCTTTCTCTCTCCCAGTCTGTCTCTCTCTGTTTCCTTCTGTCTTCATCTCTGTCCCTCTATCAGACTGTGTCCGTCTCTCATTCTCTATCTCCCAGTCTGTCTCTCTGTTTCCCTCTCTGTCTCTGTCTGTTTTCCTCTCTGTCTCTGTCCATCTCTCTCTTTCCATCTGTCTCTCTCCCTCTCTCTGTCTATCTGTCCTCATCACCCTTTGTCTGACTGCGTTTTTCTCTCTCTCTCTCTCTCTCTCTCTCTCCATCTGACTTACTGACTCTCACTGTCAGTCTCCACCTATCTCTCTCCCTGTCTTAATCTGTCTCTGTCTCGACTATGTCTATCTCTCTCTTTCTCTCTCTCTCTCTCTCTCTCTCCTCCCTTCTCACATAGAGATGTTCATGAAGGGTTATTAAAGCTGACTTTGCTCTCTCGAACCGCTGACCACTGATGTGACATCATTGGGATTCAAACTGTCAGACTCTAGAGATGTTGAGAACATTATACTGTCTGTTATTTATCTGCATAACTTACAGAAATAAAAACTGTAAATTTCTGCTTGCATAAGTATTTGCCCCCTTTCAGTAGCACTAGTACTTGGTAGAATCTCCTTGTGCTACAAGTGTTTCAGGGTCAGTGAAGTTCCTCACAGATCTGCACACCGTGTGGGATTTTCACTTGTTCGTCAGGGTTTTTTTCAAACACAGCCCCAGATTTCGGGATTCAGATCTGGACTTTGACCCGTTTTTGTTCTTGACTGCTCCTGAATTGATTTGGTTTTGTGTTTGGAATCATGCCTGCTGAAAATGAAGCATCTCAACAGATTGAAGTAGGTTTTCTTCTAATATCATTCTGCATTTTACTCTATCCATTCATTCAATTTCAACAATAAGCCCAGGTTTTGTGGATGAAAAGCACCCAACAGAACATAATGCTGCTACCACCAAATTTCACTGTAGAGATGTTAACTTGTGTTTTTCACCATAAATAACATGTGGAAACTTATCAGAACACAGCTTGTTTTCCTTCCATACAGTAATCATTTACACCTTCACTGCACTCTCAGTCAATGTACTCTGGAACTGCTTCAGAGAAATCATAATCCTCACTTCGCCTTCCTATACCCCTATCTGTCTAGTTTAAAGGTTTTGCATTTATGTATAGAGTGGAACTAGAAAGGTAACTAGATTTTTGAAGAACAGAGATCGCAGGTATTTCCCGAGTTTAGTAATTGTTAAAATAACCAATATTTTTGTCTATGAAATAAAGAAAGGGTGAGAGTTCCGGTTTCAGGTATTTTGTTCGTGCTAACTTTGGGACCGAAAGAATGAGATTGCGAGTACAATCGGCTGAAAAGTTTCATTATTTCTAACCTAAAGATGGGGTGAGGAGCTCAGACATCTGGGGTGAGCTTGGGGTAGAGCCGGTGGTCCTCCACATCAAAAAGAGTCAGCTGAGGTTGTTCAGGCATCTGATTAGAATACCTCCTGGTCACCTCACTTTAGAGGTTTTCCAGGCTCGCCCAACTGGGAGGAGGCCCGGGGCAGATCCAGAAATGACCAGAGGGATTATAAATCCCATCTGGGAATACTTCAGGATCCCACCGGAGGAGCTGGAGAGTATCACTGAGGAGAGGGAAGCCTGGGTTTCCCCCTTAGACTAAATCTTTTACCGTAATAACCAGGTTAAAAAATACTCATCCTGCAACCTCCTGATGCGAATGAAGCGCTGGTTATTTACCCTTTAATAAAGAAGCTGATTAAACTACAATTATTTTAAATTAAAGATAAACAAGATCCTCAAATCTTTCTCCTCATATTTTTGCCACTTAATTCATCACATCACTCTTTTTACTAACAAATATTGTCTCACTCTCAGTAAATATTACACTATTGAATAAAATACATTCCCATTGCTTGCTTAATTTTTGCATTTTATTGTTGAAAATAATAAATTGTTAAATCCTCCTCCTCTCCTTTTTCTCCATGCCCACTACAGGGATTTAAGTTTGTTTTCAGGCCTACACGTGTTTGATTTTGGGGTGTCTTTATATTCACTACCTTTCTCAGGCCACATAATAAATAGTTCATAAAATTCATAACCTTCTTCTTTTGCAAGTCATTGTATCTAAATAAATGAAACTGAATGTGTATACCTGGGAGTGATGATCTCTTTATACTGGAGCTTCTGCACTCGTGCTCCCAGTCCAGCCAGGCCCAGAGGCATTACCAAATTATCAATATCGAAGGAACTCTCACCTCTCCTCCTCCGCAATGGCTACAACAACAACAACAAACTAATGATACGATTCTATCCCAATTCACCATGACTGCATGTTTCACATCACTGTACGAGAAAGTATAAACATTTATAAATAAGGCTCCAAAGTCTGGCTTCATCTGACATGGGAAAGTTGCAAAAAAGGGACAGTGGTGGCTCAGTGGTTAAGGCTCTGGGTCAGGAATGCCAGTCCCATAACTTCCAAGCTGCCACTGTTGGGCCCTTGAGCAAGACCCCTAGCCCTCAACTGCTCAGTTGTATAAAGGAAATAATGTAAGTTGTTATGGATAACGGCATCTGACAAATGGCATAAATGTAAAAGCTTGCATGCATAGTTTATGACCATACTCATCAAAATGCAGTACTTATTACAAAAAAACAAAAAAAC
>JAQMYF010000001.1:35490664-35508208 GCA_030014195.1 Neosilurus mollespiculum
TCTTATCAGAGTTTAGTAAGAGGAAGTTAGTAAGCATCCAGTGTCTAATGTCCTTTACACAATTCTCAATTTTATTAGATGTGAAATGTGTTCTGATCTAATGAGACCAATGTTCAAAATTCTGGCCATAATTCATAAAGATGTTTGGTTCAAAAGTAACATGGCACATCACCAAAAAAAGGTTCATACCATTGTGGTGGCAGGATCACGCTTCAGGCTGTTTGTCTTTAGCTGGAACTGTGGAATTAATCAAGGGGGAGGGAATTATGAATAGTTCCAAATATCAGTCAATTCTGCCACAAAACCTTCAGACCTCTAATAAAAACCTGAAGATGAAGAGGAACTTCACCTTTCAGCATGACAACAATCCAAAACATACCTTTAAATCAATAAAGGAATGAATTCCCCAAAAGATGAAAGTATTGGCCCAGCCAGAGACCAGACTTGAATCTAATAGAAAATCTGTGGGGTGACCTGAGGAGGGCGATATACAGGAAATACCCTTGTAATCTGGCTTTTGGAAGGAAGAGTGGGCAAAGATTTCCAAATTCGGATGTGCCACACTAATATACTAGAGTTAAAAGTACTGAATGGTGTCTCAAACTCAAAGGGTGCTTAAAAAATATTAGTTTTATGGTGTGTCTATTAATGCAACAAGGTTTTAGTTGAATTGTGCAGATTATAGACAGACATTAAAGGTGAAAAAGGTGTATGTACCTGGTTTATTCAATCAGAAGTTGATTCTAAATGAAATCTAATTTACAGTACCATTTAGCATTTTTAATTTAAACCTGTAATTCTACACAGGTGTTGCACATTTTTTGTATTTTACCCAGATCGAAATTTGAATTTAGTTAGAGTGACTCCAGTCCTGACGTTGCATGAAACATTAATGTTATAAATCGATTCAATTAAATTCAATTTAATTCAGTTTTATTTGTACAGCACTTTTTACAATTGACATTGTTGCAAAGTAGCTTTAAATAGTAAAGCAAATTTGATAAAGGATTTTAATTTTCTTCCTCAGACGACACGAGGAAGAAACCTTGAGAGGAACTAAATTAAAAAGGAAAATCCATCCTCATTTAGGTGAAACCAGATAAAAATACAAATCATGTAGCAGAAACTTCACTATAGTTTAACATGAAGTCTAGTTGGTTATCTTATAACTGTAATGATAATTGTAGTCCTAAATCATTTTAAGTAAAAGAGTTTATATCACCAGTATTGAAAAGTCATCTTCACAGTCTCTACGTGGACATCTAGGTCTATATAGATCATCATCAGCTAGAGCGAGGGGCTTCTTAGGTGAGATCTCCAACCAGAAGTAGCATATCAGGACGGATTGCAGGATTCATAAAGCAGAAGGATCCGGATCACTGGTATTTCAGAAGTAGCATGAGTACCTCTACAAAATACAGAGAGAGAGAGAGAGAGAGAGAGAGAGAGAGAAACTACACTATAGTTTAACATGAAGTCTTGCTGGTTATCTTATGACTTTGATGGTAATTGTAGTCCTAAATCATTTTAGTAAAATAGTTTATATCACCAGCAGTGAAAAGTCATCTTCACAGAAGTAGCATATGTACCTCAACAAAACACAGAGAGGGAGAGAGAGAGAGAGCGAGAGAGAAAGAGAGAGAGAGAGAGAGAGAGAGAGAGAGGGAGAGAGAAAGAGAGTGAGAGGTTGTTCGGTATGTTGATAACAGTGTAATGGTTAAAGAAGAAAGTTTATTAGTGCTGAGTGCATGCAGGGACTCCAGCATGACTGACTATGACAGCATAACTAAAAAGAGAGAACCGGGGGGGAAGACAGACATGAGGGCACCCTGTAACATGAGGCAATCAGCCACTCCACTGTGATAAGAGACGGAGGGACAGATTCAACCATAAAAACATCTGCCAAAGGAAGCAAGTCTCTGGAAAATTACCTGATTACATTTTTCCAAACCTCTGAAGCTGTGAGATGTAAATTTTTGAGATTCAGTGTCTTTCTGCTGCTGTTCCTCTTCTATATGATACCATACTGATCCTCAGAACATCTGTCTATAGAGGGTTTTGGGTTAGGGCGGCTTTTTATGCAATATTGATGTCACAACAGCATCTTGCATGTTTTCGTGTATTTTTAGTGCTGCTAAGGGAGTAGTCAAACCTTGCAGGATAGCATTGGACGTCTGATGGATAGAAACTTTGTAAAAGAAAATTATCTGGTGGTGAAAACCATCTCAGTTGATCATCTCAGGCACTCACAATACCCTGGAGGATGTACGTCGCTGTCTGTTTCAGACCTGGTGAACACCCATTACATTTACGGTGGTTATACTGTACTGATCATAAAGTCGTCTGTTTTGTCTTGTTGACCCCCGTTACACAGTTCCTATTATCTGTTCCCATGCATTCCTTGTCAGTAATTGTCTGCTGAACATGTGGTCTAGGTCCATGACCGTGTCAGGTAGTAGTTTGGCCACAAGTAAGGGACCCGGCCATCAATGGATGCAAACTGACAAGTACAGGACATGGAATGCACAAGATCCAGACAAAACACATGGCCAGCGCACAACAACCATACAACCAGCGGATGCCTTTGACTAGTGGAGCCTGTTCCAAGTTTTTCATATGCACAAAACCTTCCACCACATTGAATGGACCTATCCTGAGAACGAACACATTCACTGAATGAGAAACAAACAAGAAACGCATGCGAACATAGATGAACAGTTTGAAGATTTTGCTCTCCATCAGACCTCTGTTTAATCTTATTTATCTGGCAAGGTGGGACTGCTTAAGGAGTTAGAGTGTGAGACTTGAATGTGTTTCAGTGCTGAACAGTAAAGACACAAACTGAATGAACAGTTAATCAGCGCATCCTAATTGAGAGAACAGCATCTGCTCTGATTTAGGTCATCTGTTTGCTATTGATTGGCCTCTAATACATTATTTAACACACACACACACACACACACACACACACACACACACACACACACACACACAATTATTATCATTATTCTTGTTGATGTTGTTATTATTAATCATGTGATCTCTTATCATGTCACTTTGTACCTTGTACATATTCCTTACAGTTTATTTATTCACTTTAATGTTTCCTGTACAGTGAGTGAACATAAACCAGAGACAAATTTCTTGTCTGTGTACACAAACTTTGTCGATGATGCTGATTCTGATTCTGATTGTAAACCCTGCTCACTGTTCTTGTGTAGGTGTAACATACAGGACTACATGTGGAACAGAGGAACCAGATGTGAGTCAGTTATCACAGAGTTTCAAGTGATGTGTGTTGTGGTGAGCAGTATTTCGGTCACGCTGCTCGTCCTCTTTATGGTAATCGTGTTCTTCTCCAAACGACTCCATGTACTGACGACTGAAAACCGACAACTGCGAAAACGCAGGTTAGCAGTCCCCCCCCAACACACACACACACACACACACACACACACACACACACACTATTTTTAAAATGCAGTAGTGATAACAAGGAGTCAGTCAGGACACTGTAGAAGCAAAACAGACCCGTGTGTGTGTGTGTGTGTGTGTGTGTGTGTGTGTGTGTGTGTGGATAAGGGTGACCTACATACAGCTGTACCGCCGAAATCATTTAAGTACAGTTGAGAGAGCAGATGGAGAGGAGAGGAGAGATGGATATGGGGAGGAAAACTGTGACAGAGAAAATGCATCAAACAACATTCCACAATATTCATCTACTTATTTATTCTTTCTCTTTATCTCTCCCCCTTCGCTCTATCTTTTTCTTTCTCTCTTTCTCTCTCTCTCTCTCTCCCCATCTCTCTCCCCCCTGCATCTTTCCTTTTCCCTATCTCTCCATCTCTCTCTCTTTGTATCTCTTTCTGCATCTCTCTGTCTTTCACAATCCCCCCTTCCTCTCTACATCTCTCCTTCCACCCTTCTCCCTTTCTTTCTCTCTTTCTCTCCATCTCTCTCTCTCTCTTTGCATCTCCCTCTCAATCCCCCTCTCCCTCTGCCCTTCTACATCTCTTTTTCCATCCCCTCTCCCTTTCTCACTCCCCCTTGATCTCTCCCTTCCCATATCTTGCCATATTTTTCTCTCTCCATCTCTCTTTTTTCCACCCCCCTCTCTCTTTCTCAGTAAGTCAAGGCCCCAGTCACAGCAGCCCGTTGATAATTTCTCTCTGTCCACCATTGCTGATGGATCACAGGCAAATGTAAGGAATGAGTCTGGCTCTCCGTCTAACCCTCCTCATGCTTTGGCTTTCTATGATAACGTTATCTGTCAGGTAATTTTCCTTTCCTCTCCTTCCTTGTCTGGTACTTTATGCATGTGTAAGTCAGTACTGCTCGTCTCTCTTTCCATGAGTATTTGTAATCTTTTTTCTTGTCTCTTTGGAAATAAACTACCTGCTGCCTCTTTCCTCTTTGTAATTATATTTGCGTCAATAAGTGTCTGTGTGCAAGTTGTATAAAACCTCAGAGTTCTGTTGGCTCTCCTCTGCAATGCAGCAAGTAAGATAGATAGATAGATAGATAGATAGATAGATAGATAGATAGATAGATAGATAGATAGATAGATAGATAGATAGATTGATTGATTGATTGATTGATTGATTGATTGATTGATTTAATTTCACACCAAAATGAATAATTACATAATAATTGCTGTTTTGTTTTTTTTTGTGAAATAACTCATATCGTATCACTCAGCTCCATCCACACTTGGATTTACTTCTGTGCATGAATTGTAAGATGATAAACAAGTCTAGACTGCAGCATACACAAATCCTGATAAAAACTGGTGTTTTACTGATCCTACCAATTCTCACCCACTCATCCCATAGAAAACCATGAACAAATACTCGTGGGAGTGTAAACCCACTGAAGAGTCCTGCAGTAAGGTAAGATAAACTGCTGTAGCTTGTAGCTTGATGAGCTTTGATAAAACCATCACAGAACCTCTTTTCTGTGTATTTCCCTAACATCCATAACACCAGGGGTTTCTTTATGGCTCTCTGTCTGCTGCTCTCTCCAGTATAAGTTGTGGATTTGTGGTCGCTACAGGGGTAGCGATACTCATCTCGGATACGTCATATATAGCTGTAAAAGTCCTGCAGTACATTCTCTTTATCACAGCACTTCAGGAGAGTTGAAAAGAGAATATTTCTCCTGACTTTTAAACCGAATCAGTCTTGGGTGCTGATCTGTAGCTACAGTTTAATTCTGAGTCGCGTTTCTGTTATTCAGAAGATGAACTAAACTAATTTTACAACATAATGGACTGGACTACAGGTAGAACTTGCCAAAATAATAAATGTCCAGGTAATCATGGTCTGGGTCAGGGGTATCAAACTCATTTTCATTGAGGGCCACATCACTGAATTTCTAGGTCATCAAGGCCCAAATAATCACTGAACATCTATTCAAAAACGGTAACCATAAAATCTGCAGGAAAAATGATTTGTTTAGGCATTTGTCCTCTTTTCCTTTTCTCACTTACCTTTTCTGATAATGCCTAACTAGCAGAATCTTTCCTGAGTCATAAATAACTAGCAGTTTACATGAAATAGGTGTCTGCCATCTAGTGGATGAATGATGAATTAGATTTCATAGTAAGGACTGATGCAAAGAATGTACAATAATCATATTCTTAGAAACCACCAGCGGGCCACATACAATGAGTTGGCATGGGCCTTGATTTTGACATGTGTAGTCTGGGTCTTGGTAGTGAATGTCGAGGTACAACCTTACATTACATGTATGTTCGATCATTAATGAAAATTAATTAGTAATGCATATCTAGGTAGCACTTGTCGAGATAGTGAATGTGTACTCTGGTGGTGTTATGCAGTTTCCACTTTCTCAATACACCAGTGCATATTGGGATGTCCAACCTCATAGATACAGTATAAGTTTGCACCTTGACACTTCTTATCTTTAACTACCTTAAAATGTTTTAGGGGCAGAATGGAGGCGTACATTTTCAACAGTCGTTATTTTCTGTTTGACTTTTAAAACACAGGGAAATTTGATGGAATTGCGGCCCTTCTGGTTGGCTAAAGGAACTAGCAGAAGATTGCATTACTGGCCCTTCTAGTCTCTGAAAAAGTTGTGTTTGGTGAAAATACCTTGTGTAATTCTTAAAAATTAAAAATATGTTTTTCATGAAATACTTTAGCTTGAAATGAGTCATTAGTCTTTTTTTTTCTCTCTGATGTTGAAGTCACAATATGTGAGTTGATATCCTAGTAATAAATTAGCCAATCAGAGCACAGAATTACTAATATATAGTGACCTAGGATAGAATATATCTAGAAGGAAAATAAAGTCTAAACAAGATTTTTTTATTGTTTATATTTAAATATTTTAACCATGACACTGAGGCAGGTCATGTGAGCTTTGCGCTTTGAACGAGCTAACAGCTCTGTGTATCTAACAGCATTTTGTCTGTTCTGTTCAGCGTACTAATTTAAACACAAAAGTAAACCACCCCCTTTAAAGGTGTTTTAGTATATACTAGAGCAAACAAGGAATACAAACCAAAAATAGCTTTTCATAGTTTATTTTTTTATTTAAAGCAATGATGATGCAGCCTGCTTCAAGTGAACATGATAAACTGTGAGTTTCTGCAGTTTTGATTCAAACATTATCCACTAAGAATGATTTATAATCCAGAGCTAGATGGCCAGTCAGATCACATAATTCCTGTGTAGTATATATGCTATGAATTTCCTCAGTAAAGTCAGAGGACTACACTTTGTTCCTTTCACACACATAGAGCAGGTTCTCATTGTGAAAAAGGTGTGTGAGTTTGAGCAGTGTGAAGAGTTTTCACTGAAATTCACAGCACCCCCCTGCTTCGCCTGCTGTACTAACACATTTCAAAAAATCTTTCATCTAACCACTGTGCCGCGAATCGATGTTCTTGGTGTTGATGTTATATTGCTTTTGTGTGTGTGTATGTGTGTGTGTGTGTGTGTGTCCTGCCTCCAGAATGACAACGGCAAGCCAGAGGAAGCATTTAAAAGCCCTGTTAAAGAGGAGGAGTCTCTGAATATCCAGAACACTCTGACTCCTAAACAGGAGAACACCACCATCAGCGATGACGATCCAGAAGAGGTAAACTCTCTGAAGAACATAATGTAGTAGCAGGATCCATCCACAGGCTGACACTGTAGTGGAAACAGTGCATGGTGATAATACATTGGTCTTATAGCCTTAGATATGTATATTACAGTCCTCACTTACCAATCTCCACCTGGATACTCTGGCTATAGATTATTTTTCAATAATGGAGTTGTCTTAGCTTAACTAGCTAGCTTCTGATAGTCTGTTGATGTAATAGTACATGTATAAGCCAATAAAACAATACATGCATAAGCTAATGGCAGTAACTCAGAATTACAAAGTAGTCAGAGAGTGCAAACCTCCCCAAGCCATAAAATCTAAACACTCAGCACCCCTGCTTCTCCTGCTATACTACCAAATTTCCAAAAAAAAAATAAGATTTCATCTAAACTGGATGTGTTTTAACAGGGTTATGATTTTTTTAAGTTCTCATGTCAAGCTATCTCCTCGAATCCACAAAATTCCAGTGAAAAGTCTTAACACGGGGACTTTAATTTCACATCTTATAAGAAATAGGTCACTTTTTCATTTGCCGAACCACTTAATCCTACTAGGGTCATGTGGAGGTTGGAACTTTTCACAACCTTTCTCAGATGGCTCTGGGGGAAGGTGGGTTCACCCTGAACAGCTCGCCAGTCCATCTCAGGGCCAATACACTCACAACTATTCACATTAACAATCACGACCAGGGGCAATTTGGAACAGTCAGTTAACCAAACGTGCATGTCTTGTTGAAAGAAACCAGATTACCCAGAAAAACCCATGCAAGTACAGGGAGAACATACAAATTCCATGCAGAGATACCCTCACCGAGCCTGTGACCAAAACCCAGGATCTTCTTGCTATGAGGTGGACGTGCTAATCACTATGCCATCATGCTGCCATAAAAGAGAGGGTTTTTAAATTTTTAGATTTTTTGTGATGTGATCAGTGCGTGGATTCTTATCAAAATTTAATGGGAAAATCCTTAGGTGATCACATACCCCTCAGGGAAGAAGGTTGCCAACAGACAGACTGACATACAAACTGCACTTTTGAAAACATTGAGGGAGGTTATAATACTAATGGCACCACAATGTCATAGTGGCTAGCATTGTCTTACAGCTCTGGCCACAGTTTAAGTCTTTCGACACTTAGGTTGGTGTCTCATCCAGGGTGTGTTCCTGTTTCACACTCTGGATCAGCCACATCCCCAGGATATGATTGGATAAGATGAATGATTGAATTAAAGGAATATGTTAACACTAAATACTTTTACATGAAACGACTGGCAGCTGCTGTAGGAGAAATGTTAACCTCCATTTATTTTACAGAGGGACTAGCAATGTGTCTCAATCTGCTTACTGGATACTTTCAGTGTACTGGTTCACACTCAGAAGTCTGGCAACATGCAGTGCATTAAGAGTACCTGGACAGTGTACTCCAAATGGTCAAAATATTGCACATATTATACTACTAATGAACACCATTTTGTAACAGTTTTTTATATTTAACATATTTTAGCCATTTGAACGTGGGCATGGGTTGCATGCGGGTTTTTCACATCATGTGATATACTAAACAGTAGATATGTACACTACATATCTACTGTTTAGTAGATATGTTGTGTACATATTATAGTACATGGAAATATACTAACAGACGTGAGTGAATTGAGACACACCGCAGCTCTCTGTTAAGCAAACAGCAGACTATCACTTGATCCAGACACAAATTCGGCTTCGGATTTGTGTAACTCAAAGCAGCAGTGTGAAATTTAAAGCAAATTTAAATGAATTTCAAATGCAGTATGAAATGTGATAATGGTTTCAGCTGCCATGCTGGTGGTGTAAAGTGTGTAATATCCACTGAATCTGTAATTTTTTTTCTCTCAAACACACCCACTCGAGCTGGTTTATGTTTCATCCTGCTTTATGCACACAGAAGCACTCAAGCTGCAGTGGTATTCTCACTTTCCTGCTCCTCCTCGCTCGCATGCTCGCTCTCTGTCATGCTACGTCATGCATTTGCCTCTCAGCGTATAAGTTCACCTTTAAGCCCGGCTGCGGTCAGTCACACCCTTTCTGCTCTCCTCTCTGTCCCGTCCTATTTAGAGTTGGCATGCATTGGTGGTGTTCTGTCTAAAAATTTTAAACCTGTAGAGAAAAAGAAGATTGTGTTGTGGTTAAGAGCAGAGTTTTAATGTTCTTTAGTCTGAGTGAGTACGCCCATGTATGAATAATGTACAGTGCTACTTTAAAAAGTACAATATTTTGTTTTTCATTGTTATTGCGAATCTTTTTAGTGTACTTAAGATTAAAATTTTATGCTTTTTTTTTGTTTAGAACTAGTATTTGGCTTATGATGAAATCCAAGTTTGCTGGAATAAAAATTTTTGACAGTACTGAACTGGTCCCAGTGTATTCGTGAACCATATCTCCCCACTTGCTTTGTATCCTTCTTTCTCCATGTCTCCTACTGTCTCATCTTCTGGGTCTTGTGCATGGCTTGAATGTAGATCTGGGCTTTTGCTGCACTCACCGAGGCTGGGGTAAATGTACCCTGGCCATGTTATACCCCATGTTCCTGTAAGCACATTTTCATCTTGCAAATGAATGATTTCATGTTGATGTGCCATGCAGAATCTCCAGTTTACCTGTTCAGGTGTTCTCTCTCACAAGACAAGCTCACACCTATTAATTCAATCAGCTAAAATCTCTGTGCTCCTAGCATTCTACCAGCCACTGTCATTGCACCCTCCAAATCTCCACATTCACTACTGCACTGGATTAAAACCCTGGAAACAGGTCTGATTTCAATATAACTGATCACACATTATGACGCATATACACACAGGCACACACAAATTAAAGAAAAAAAACAACAAAAAACAACAGCTTCAGCATGTAAAGTCTGAAACTTAATACTGTTGAACTTTTCTTGTAAAAAAAAGGACTGTCGCTCCTGATTTACATAATTTTCCCCATGGATTGTTAAAGATTACTTCAGGATAAAATCTTCTGATTAGCACTGACTCTTCCCTCTAACTCCAGGATCAGACCACATGAAAGTTTACTTTAGTGATAGTGATCATAGGGCCATAAATTCTTGGCGGGTCTTGGTTAAGAGACTGACAACAGTACAAGAAATTTATTAAAGGACATGTAAGGTTGATAAAAATAGGCATAACCAAATTATGTGTTGGGGTATCATGCGGTGTTCCCGACACCATAAATTTCATTCATCCCTAATTTCTCAAGTCTGTCACTCTAATATATTGTTACTCCATGTTTTATCTTTAATTTCTTGTTTGGTGCTTTTATGTTCACAAATCTTTATGCATACATAATATTTTTTTATGACGTGTGTGTGTTTGTATTAAATGTAGTCCATGTGCTTGCTGGGTTTTTTGTTTCTTTTTATTTTGTGTTCTCATCTGTAGAGTGGTGTGACCATCGATTTGGAGCTGCTCCTCCCTAATGAGGTGAAGACACTCCCTGAGACAAGTCCACCACTTCACTATAATGTCTTCCTCTATAAGCTCCCCAAATCCCCCAAAATATCTCCAGGACATTCCAGACAGGGGAAAGTTCTCCCACAGATACGGCCCAGACGAGGTTCTGAGCCTGGCTATAGCCCCATGGCCTCCAGGACCCCCAACCCTCGGCTGGGGAAAGCCTGCACGCCCTAACACAGCGAATAATGTTTAACAGTCACTGCAACATCAGGGAATGACAGCCTGACAGCTTCATAAAGGACTCATTTTCTCAGAGATTTTTCCAACAGTCTCAAAGTCAGGTACACGTAGTCAACACAAAATTTGTAAATGTGGCGTATGACACTCTCCACACAAGGCTTGCAATCTATAAAAACTCTGAACTATGCGCCATATATGAATATTGTGGAAAAAATTGTAATTGGTGACACAGGCGGTGTGGTGGTGAACTGAAGTCGGGGTGTAGAAATGTAGTGTGAGAACAACGATTATAATTACTGATGTCCTTCACACATTTAATTTTGCGCCGTATCATACGTTAGATCCATGTTATCATGATTTAATTCAGCAGCCTTTTTTGTACTAGGAGTAGAGAAATAGTTTTATAAACACCTTCTTCTAAAATCTGAAATATGGATTAAAAATGCTTTGTATATACTTAATCACCACTGTCTCACCATCATATTATCCACTACCGGAGCGCAGGAACTTTGTGTTTTTTAAAGTGAAGATTGCTTAGTACAGGGGTGGGTACACAGGGTTTTATAAATCCAAATATTTTTGGGCGCAAGCAAATTTTGGGTTTTTGGCACAAGAACACTTTTATTAAGAATCCTATGCAGTTTTATCAATAAGACCCTGGACCGTAAACAAATAACCAGCCGAGGGGTAGGTTTCAACCTCCAGATTCAATATGTAAGAACATAAAACAGGAGAATATTCCAGATGCACGCTGGAGACACAGTGACTGTAAAAAGGAAGAAGGCATGCTGGAGACACAATGACTGAAAAAAGGAAGAAAAATATTAGCTTAGCTATAATCAGTACCAAGACACTTCTGACATTAAATAATATCACATCGCTCACATCATACAACAAACACATGTTCTGAAAGATAACTAACTTATTAATGAGGTGCTTTTATGATGTTTGTAATCTGATTTTCCATTAAAATAAACACTGGAAATTGTTTTAACTCTTCATTAGACTGCTGATTCTTTGTTTAAAAGTTAGTGCAATCATTTCCTTATGTAAACACCTACATGAAAACAAAACATAATTTAAAGGGGGATTCCGGCAAGAAGCAGTCACTTACACCACTCAGCTTAGAAAAGAAGCTGTCTGTCACATCCCTCCGAAGCACAAGAGGTGACATTGGGTGGAATAAACATTAGGGAACCAGATAATAATTTGTGCCCTTATGTATTATCGATCATGCATGGAAGAGTGATCATTTAATTTATGGCCAAAAATTAATGCATGTAGTAAAAGGTACTTTACTTGGTAACAAGATTATTAAGTCATGGCCACAAGAGAGTAATCTGTAGTAACAGGATAGAAACGCATGGTAACAAAATCATTAAGTCATGGCTACAAGATAATTTCGTGTGGCCATGAGAAAATTATTTTTGCGAATTACTCAAACAGTTTCTACAAGAAGACTAGGTTGTCGACTGGCAGAATGAGACAGACATTCCTCTATATTTCTCTTTCTGAAACACACACACACACACACACACATATATATGATGGACAAAAGGTTTGACCAGCTTGTAAATTAACATAATTTTTTTCTCATGATGGAGAAAGTGTGTCTCTATCTTCTGCTATCAAAGAAAACAAAAAGCTTGAGAGATGGTGTAAGCGGTGCAAGACAAGAGAAGTGTGTGCATGCATCCTAGAAGAGAGATGTATTTACCACAAAAGTTCACATGCACTTTGTACATGTTATTGTGTGATGTTTGTAACATGAACTTCCTGAATCGATTTCACCTCATTCCCAGTCTGCACTTTCCTGACATTTCAATTTATCATTTGTAATTGTGTAAAAAGGAAAGGGGCCATGAGTATTTTTGTGTGTGTGTGTGTGTGTGTGTGTGTGTGTGTAAATCTCTTCTTTGTCTTTGTGTCTGAAGTCAGTGAAGTGTACTGATTTAATCCGGATAGCTTCAGTAAATCTGAACAACACACACACACACACACAGTGAAGGAATGTCCATGTGCAAGAGAGGGATCTGCAATGAGCTCGTTACTGATAATCACCATAAACTTTATTAGAAACAAAAGTTTATCAAGAATACAGTTTAATTATGAAGATTCAGGAATAAGTTCTGTCACAGTACAGAAACATTACACTTCCTTACGGAGTTTCATGTACATACTTCTATTCATAGATCTTTAGAAAGTAAGCTAATAGTTCATTCTCCAGGTCTGTGTAAGAAAGGGTATTAACTAATTTATTTGAGGTATTTAATCATTATGATAAAGTAATTCTTATGCATTATACAATATCCAGAGAGAGTGGAGATTAACAGAAGCCCTCTTCTGCCTCCATCTTTTCATGTGTCTCTTTATCTCCATTCTCTGATCTCAACTCACACTTCAGGAAGGACAGAACCCTTTATTTATAGGTTTTAATTTTCTTAACCTTCTTCACAACCAGTCACTTCTCACTGAGAAGCAAAACTGAGTTTGTCCATCTTATCTTGAATAAAATCACAGGTCAGAGCTCCATCAGATGGTTTTATCTGCTGTACTCCTCCTTTATTCTCTGTGACATTGAATGGATTCTCACTGGATGAAGGATTCAGAGCAGGCCCGGTTTGATTACAGGGCAAGGGGTGAGCTGGTGAAGGTGTAAGTATACCGACACCTGTAGGGGGGTTTGGATTGTCAATCACTTGAAGAGTAATTGGTCCAGAAGATGAGTTATTCTGAGGCAGACTATATTGGTTTTGAAGGGTGTTTCCTGTTGGAAACATGGTGGGTTCCTGGCTCATGTTTTGGGCTGGAGGATGCTGTGCTTGGCTGTGAGGTGTTCCACCCTGAAAATACATGTTACCCTCTGGTAGTGCGATCCTCTGAGGCATATGAGAGTTATGAGAGGCATGGTAAGCAAATGGCATCAAGAGATTTTGGCTGAAGGGTACCTGAGGAGTTGTTTGAGATAAAGGTGTCTGAGGGATGTTAACATTCAGAAGGGACCCTGGCATTTGCTGGGGTTGAGAAGATGGAATAAATGGAAGAACATGATCCGTATTAGCTTGGGGCAGATTTTGTTTAGGTTGTCCTGGAGGAAGCTGGTTCAGAGGACCAGGAGGAAAGGGCTGTAAGCCAGGCTGGGGCTGGGTGTTTGCTCCAAAAGGAGGCCAGAAGGCACTGGTTGGAATGGACTGAGACTGGTTCAGTGGGGGCATTGGAGGCCTGAACTGTCCAGAATGGCAGAATGCCTGGTTTTGCTCAAAAAGCTCCTGAGAGACAACGGCAGGTACAGCTTTTGGGGGGAAATCTTGGCACTGTGATCCTGAAATCACTTGTTGAGCAGAAGAGGACTGAGGCATGTTACATTGCATGTGATGACCCAGATTTGGTCTTGCAGCAGATTGTCCCATGTTCAGGGGCACAGGATAATTTGCTGAAACAACAGGAAAGGGCACACTGGATGATTTCTGCCAGGGTGCTGGGTTATAGCCCTGATGAGGTAATTGTGAACTATTTTGAGGATTTATCTGTGTAGGAACTGGTGCGATGCCACTGGATGGACCAGGCTGGAATTGTTGAGATACAAAATAACCTGAAGGATGCTGGGTAGGTGCCATTGGTTGTGGGATTCCTGAAATCTGCCCATAAGGGTGTTGGTTAATAGGTGGTAACTGTAAAATTCCCTGGCTTGAAAATGGTGGAACGGCTGGAGGAATGTAAGGGTGTGGTGGACCTCTCGCTAAGGCAATATTTGGAGGCAGGCTCTGTAGTTTTTGGGGTAAATCCTGTCCGAGGTTTAAAGTAGAAACTGAAACCTGAATACTGGAGGAGCCAGAATGAGGACCTGGGGATTTAAGTGCTGTCTTTCGGGCAGTAGGTCTAGGAGGAGTCACTTTTGTGACCTCGCTACGGAAACAAAGCAGGAAAAAAAATCCACACAAAATGACTGGTGTATGAATAGCAATTTTCAATTTACACAAATCAGCCATAACATGAACACCACCTGCCTGGTGTGTATGTATACAGCTCCATCCACAAGGAGTTGTAATACACTATTCTCAAACTCCTTTCTGTCATATCCTGCATTAACCATTTCAGCAGTTTGTGATACAATAGCTCTTCTGTAGGATCAGACAAGATATACTCCCCTTTTACTCCCCACACATGAGTGAGCCATGAACACCCATGATCCTCTTCCACCTCAACACCTTTTGTAGATCCTTCCCCTGCACACCAGAGCACACCCAACAACACCTGCTGTGTTTGGTGATGAATGGATCCAGTCGTTTAACATCACAATGTAAAATAAGTTTTTAGTTTCCTCCACTATTAACACAAAATGCAGTGAGTGAACTGTTTTTATTGCTGATTGATTGACAGTTTGATGTCATTTTTCAAATAAGTTTAAAGGCCATTTATGCATGATGTCACCTTGAGAACTGTTTTTTGACTGTATGTCAACCATGTAGTCTTCTTAGAATTCTTATTTGAGCTTTAGTGCCTTTCTTAAAGGAAATTGTGGAGACAAACATCACAGATGAAACAGAAACAGACTACAGATTGTGTTGGTGATATTCATCCATACAGATTTTAACCATATTTATCAGAATCGAACAACACAAATGAGTAAAGTTCTGGTACAGAATCTGGTGATTTTGGTGGTGACATGGACATTTAACAGCTTCAGAACATACACCAGATTACAAAATATCAACTGGAAAGCATAGTCATCAATATATAATTTTCAGTGTTCAAACTTGGTTGAATAATAAAAAATGCAAGTATGACTACATTAGATATTTTTATAGTACTGTATTATATAAAAGCACAGAGTACAGTACAGTGATTTATATATGAGCAGAGAACGGCAATTAATATACAAGCACAGTAGGGCGATTTATATACGAGCACAATAGGGCGATTTACATACGAGCACAGTATGGCGATTTGTATAAAAGAAAAGAAGAGAAGAGCAATTTATATACGAGCACAAAACAGCAACTGATATACGAGCCCAGTAAACTGATTTATGTACGAGTATAGAACAGCGACTAATATACGAACACAGACCGGCGACTGATACACGAGCACAGTATGCTGATTTATGCATGTGCATAGAGTGGTGACTTATATATGAGCACCGTAGGGCGATTTATATACGAGCACAGTAGGGCAATTTATATACGAGCACAATAAGACGATTTATATAAAAGAAGGGTGATTTATATACAAGCACAGAACGGCGATTGGTATTTGAGCACAGTATGCCGACTTATGTACGAGCATAGAACAGCGACTTATATACGAGCATAGAACGGATATATGAGCACTTATACAACTTATATATGAGCACAATAGGGCGATTTACATACGAGCACAGAAGGGCGATTTATATACGAGCAATCATGGCACCGGCGCAGTACCTTTTCTTTGGTTTCTGGGCTGTGACGCATATTGAAAACCATCTATAGCTTCAAGACTTTTATTTTTGTGTTGGACTGAACATCCAAGTAAAACATTCAATCCTTGAATCAGATCAGATCACCCAGGCGTGAAATGAGCACTACACAACACAACGTAGGTGTGCACAAGGGTGATCAGTAATTTCCAGTTCTTTCTTGTTTATTTCACTTATTACACAGATAAAGGTCTTTAGGAAAAGCAAAAATGCTAACCCAGTCCAATTAAGTAATTGAACAAAAACCAGCAACACACTCAGCAGGCATTTTTACAAAATATTGCTGATTGCTGGTAAAAAACAAACAAACAAACAAACAAACAAATAAATAATAAAGAAAATGAAAACACAAGTTTTGCAGCTACATCACTTCCAGTTCTAGCTCTGACAAGAAAATAATTAAAAAATGCATGCATGTCACATTATTTATTTTAACATAGACATGCTAACAATGTATTTATTTTATTTGTTTACATTTGGTGTTTGAAAGTGGCACCTTCTATGGAGTGTGATATATTATACAGCAAGTGAAGAGTCAATTCTGGAAGCTGATGTGTTAGAAGAAAAAAAAAGAATGAGCATGTGTAAGGATCTGAGCGACTTTACCATTTTGATGTTAAACTACTGGACCTGTTAATCTCCAAAACAGCAGGTGTTGTGGGGTGTGTCCTGACATGCAGGTGTTAGTACCTACCAAAGGTGTAGAAGGAAGGAGAAGTAGTGAACTGGAAGAGGATCATGGGTGCACAAGACTCACAGATGCACAAGTGAAGAGGAGTACATCTGGTCAGAGCCCAAAGAAGAGCTACTGTATCACAAACTACTGAAAGTGTTACTGCAGAATATGGTAGAAAGTCAGAAAGGAATCAGAAGTCAGGTGGTATTAAATTTATGGCTGATCTTATTTTATCCTATGTGGATTTTGAAGATAAATTCCCTCAACATAAGATAATGGATCTGCTAGAGCTGTCATCAAAACACAGTCTTACCTTTCCAATAAGGCAGCTCTTCCCTCTTTCCCTATCGGGCAGATGGTCTTAACTTTGTCCAGAAGAGTAGATGTCTTCTCTTTCAAGTCCTCATAGAAGTTTTTACCTTCTTCTGCCTTTTTCACCAGATCCTCATAAGCTTCATACGAAGCCACCATCGACTGCACAGAGCTGTTCCATCTGTACAGCAAGGCATGCAGGTTACAGCCAAAACTGTCTACTACATACATTATATATATATACAGTACAGACCAAAAGTTTGGACACACCTTCTCATTCAATGAGTTTCCTTTCTTTTCATGACT
>JAQMYF010000001.1:35525834-35543787 GCA_030014195.1 Neosilurus mollespiculum
CGGCTGAGATGGGCGCCAGCCTCCCCGCAACCCTAATTAGGATTAAGTGGTTCAGAAAATGAATGAATGAATGAATTCAACTTAAAAGGTGAAACTAATACATTATATAAACTCAGTACATGCAAAGTAAAATATTTCAAGCCTTTACTTGTTATAATTTTGATGATTATGGCAAAAGATTATGAAAACCCCAAATTCAAAATCTCAGAAAATTATATTGCATGAAATCTCTTGGGTTTTTGAATGCGCACTCACACTTAATGTACACACTTGCGCACTTCTCTACATACTCTTTCGTACACGCTCTCACAGTTTAATACGCGCACTCACTCTTTTGTACATACTCTAGCACTTCTGAACGCTCTCTCATGCTTTTGTACACACTCGCACTCTTCTATACATGCTATCACTCTTCTTACACACTCTCATGCTTCTGAATGCTCTCTCACACTTCTATACATAAGCTTACACGTTTGCATACACTTTCACGCTTCACTTTCACTTAAAATCTAGTGCTTCTGTACACTCTTACACTTTTGTTCCTGCTCTCACACTTCTCTACACTCCCTCACGCTTCTATACACTCTTTACCTTAAACACTCTCTTAAGCTTAAGCACATTTGTTAGCTTCAACACACGCTCTCGCTTTAACACAGGCTCCCTCACCTGGGTGCAAATTCGTGCGATCAACAAGCTTTTCCTGTTGTCCAGCAGTGTTTTTTCGAGAAGGCACTCCTGAGCCTGACCCTGTCAAAACACACAGCCAGAAAGAGAAGTCCAATAAACATGAATCAGATTGAATAACAATTTCGATTAAACAAACCCCGTAAAGAATATTTGAAAATATTACACTTCAAACTGTGTGTACATGTACTCCCTTACATTTAACACTAATGTACAGGTGTGTGTGTTCCTCACCAGCATTAAACTAATGTTGATCGACAATGCTTGGTGACTTAGATCAGAGCTGTATCCAAAGTTGTAATGATCTTGTATGTATGTGAACGCTCCTGCAGCAGACTGGAAATGGGTGCAAGAGGTCTTCATCCCCTACAACACACACACACTCATTATTGGGGAGAGGGATTGTATGTTTGTCCTTGTCTGTGTGTGTGAGTGTAGGGCTGGGGTGGGGGGTGGGGGGTGTGAACGACGGACGGAAGGACGGATGTCGTAGCCATTGTACTAGGGGGCGGGGGGCATGTCCCCCTCACTTTTATAAATTATTAGTTTGACCGCCACACTTTTATGAGATGAAATCTTAGTGCATTAATCTATGCACTCTCATTTTCAGCATCTGTGTTCTTTGCATGATCAAATTCATTCCACTTGATTATTGGGAGAATGCATAAATCAGCAAAATTCCATACCATGCGAGCACATTGGGGCTAACTATCATTAACTTCGGAAACTTGTTACTGAATGTAGCCCTGCATACAGCAAGCAGGACGTCAGGGCACATAAAGGGCAATATGGATTATGCACACGGCCACCTCACAATGTTGAAATGTTGCTAACAACCTTGTTTTTCTTATAGAGCCTCTATATTAATGCTAGATAACGT
Source organism: Neosilurus mollespiculum (assembly GCA_030014195.1). NCBI lineage: Eukaryota > Metazoa > Chordata > Actinopteri > Siluriformes > Plotosidae > Neosilurus > Neosilurus mollespiculum. The sequence continues at coordinate 35,527,399 of JAQMYF010000001.1, forward strand.
AATGTTAAAGTCAACAAAATAATGTTACTGTTAGTGACAAAATTGGAAGGCTAGTCAATCTTTTATTGCTAACTTAGTGTAGATTGCTTTTCATTCACTGTAGATTTCTTAGTTTGCTCCACATACAAGATGGACATAAGAATGTTTACCACAATAAAGAGGAAAGTAAGTTATAGAAGTTTAAGCTGTGCGTTTGGTGGCCAAACACTAAGTTTTTCCTCTGAGACTGTGAGCAATACAGAGGTGGAGAAGATACCCATCATTTCATTTAAATGCAGCTCTGTAATTAAAACTATGGATTTTAATGATTTAAAACAGGAGCCTATTAGCTGTACAAAAGCAGTGCTTACTGCGCAGCATGAAACAAGTTTAATTTCTAAAAATCAGACCATTGGGTTCTAAGAAAGTGATCACAATAAACATTTATTGATGCTTCATGTTATGCTTATTTGACTTTTTTTTTTTTTCTCCCTAATTTAGTCGTTTCCAATTCCCACCCATCAGCTTTTGCCTTCCCCATCACACGACCACCACCGACCAGGGAGGGGCGCAAGCAAGCACACGCCCCCTCCGTGACATGCGACGATACCGCCCGCCTCTTTTCAAACTGCTGAGCGTGCGTATTTGGGGGCGGCCTAACACACTCGAGGGGGAAAGCGCTATCCGCCCCCTCGTACAAATGAGCTCACAGACACCCATGATTGGCTGGTGATCGCTGTGAGCGATAGGGAAGTGAGCGTATGCCATCCCTACCTCCCGTGAGAGCTCGGCCAATTAGCTCCCATGGACTCCCGGTCATGGATGGCTATTATTTGACTTTTTTAAGCTTATCAGAATTATCAGTGTGACAAAAATGGTGAGTATACCATCTGAGTCACAGGCAAGGTCAGATACAGGGTCAGTCTAGAGAGTTACATTACTGAGGTGAGAGATGAAAGGTATTTGGTAATTTAGAATAAAATGTGATGCAGTCTTTTTTCTATTTTGTGGAATCTCATTTATTTGAAAACGGTCAACTCAGGATACTATCTGTAGGGCCATTGTCCTCTGTTCTACTCATGTTCATTTATTTTGTGTGCGAATGCTACATATATTGTACATACAGTACCACTCAAAAGTTTGGAAACAGTTACTTCTGGATCCAAACTTTTGACATGTATTTATAAGAAGGGTCGTTACTATACCAGAACTCGCATACTGAAATCACTAGTAAATCACATCAAGTAATATTTAATTTATATTAACTGGGTTTAAATCTGTGGAATAATATCAGACAAGTTGGATATTGCCCAAATTCCTGATTTCCAAGTTTGCAAATCGACTTTGAGTGCAGAAAGTTTTTCAGAGTTATGGGTACAGTAAATTATAGCATAACTTCAGGAGAAGGAAAAAAACCTGAGCCTGGTGAGGGAACAATTGTTTATAACAGCTGCTATAACATACAGTACCAGTCAATAGTCTGGAAACACCTACTCATTCTAACTGAAATAGGAGGTGTGTCCAAACTTTTCACTGGTACTGTACGTGTTGGTGGGTGTTTTTTTTTTTGTCCTAATGTCCCAGACTGGTATTAACTCTATATTACAACCTGATGTAATAGGCTAGAATGCAGGAAATGGTATCGATTGCATAAAAAAACATGTTCTGGAGAAGGACCCAAAGACCCACCATGACACTGCCCTCCCACATTACAAACGCTTATGACGTCCGTCCGTGTGTGGTTGTGTGTGGGTCTATGTGTGTTCTCACCTCATCAGAAACTCTGTTATCTATGGCTCCCAGATATGAATGTAAAGAACCTTCAAGAGATACAAAAAGAAAATATTAGTTTTTTGTTTGTTTTGTTATTTTTGGAGAAGTGTGGGACAGAACACACTTATAGTACATGTGTGTATTTGTATGTATGTATGTATGTATGTACATATTTATGTATCTACTAACCCCATTTCCATAATTATTGGGATATTTTCCAAAAGGGGGAAAAAGAGAAAAAAAAATCCTGGTGATATGCTAGCCCTATTCCTCTTTGCCATCATCATAAACTATATTCTAAAATAATCAGTTGACTTCATCAGTACTGAGGGTCTTTCCAGAGGCAGACGGTCTGGTCACAGGAGCTGTAAACACCTAAAAAATAATAGGACTTTTCTGACGACCTTCCTCTTATCGTCAAGTTCGTCAGCCCAGAAACTCCTACAATCATGTGAGAAAGAACCATAAAGTCCCAGATCTACGGGGAAATACAGGCAATATTAGGAATACTGGCACAGAGTCCACATTTAGCTTGTTTTCAGGAAAAATAAGTATTGAGGGCATTATATTGTATTGAATATTGGGATGTTACCATCAAGGCAATATCTTTCCCTGGGAAGTCCATGCTGATTTTAGCAGGACAATACCAGGCCTCAATCTGTACAAGGTACAAGAGCATGGCAACCTAGTGCCTACTGCCAGTCCAGATCTCTGAAAAAAGTGAGGATGTGTGACAGTAGACTGGGGGATTTTCACAACAGCTTATATGAGCTTGCTGAAAGGTGCTGACACCATCATGGCACACCTCCTTCAGGTTTCAGTTTTTGGCACCAGTGTGACACTTCTGAGTTTGCTGGATTCTGAAGACATGGAGACAGGTGGATGATTCATTCTGTTTACCTTTAAAATTTCCACTTTTTCCCCCACTCTGGGACCTAATAAGCACTAAACCTCAAATTATACACATGCTCACACGGTCCTGTACTGGACCGTGACCAACATCTCTCTCTCACACTCACACACTTAAACAGAGAGAAAGACACATAAATAACTGCCAGTAAAAAGACACAGGTGCAACTCATTAGCAGGTTGCCTGCTGGTTCTATCTGACTGCTCTCCATCTATACAGGCTGCTCGATCACTCCCTCACTGCCACAGTGATGTAACACAACTGTAAACATGCCTCTGTCCCACGCCTTTTTTGAGTGTGCTGCAGGTATCAAATTAAAACTTTCTTCATATTTACACTTTTGTCAGTTGAATAAAGATTCACGCAAACTTACAAATCACAGGTTTTGATTTTATAGCATTTTGGAAAATATCCCAACAAACAAATGGGGTTAGTATGTATGTGCAGGTGGGTGTTTGTGTGTGCATGAGTGTGCACATGCGTGTGCGTGAGTGTCTCACCGAGATTAAAAAGGACACAGGCCTGTTCATAGCTGATGTCTTCATGAGTGACTTGCTTGTCTGTAAAGATGTCTATCCTGTGGTGAAAGACAGACAGAGCAACCACCAGGGAAATGGGGCAACACTATGCATTACGATCAAGGCAACTGACAGCAGACAGACATTTCCACAATTCATTTCTTTTTTTCAAAATGACTTGCCATGTCACTGGTGCAGCTGCTTCCTGTCCCTTTCCCATTGGAACACGACTCTGCAGGAAGTGGAGCTGTCCAAAGTATTTTCTCAGAGTGTTGCATCCCTCAAAGTCCTTTGGAATATTTACCACACGCTATGGGTGTGTGTGTGTGTGTGTGTGTGTGTGATTGTGTGAGTGAGAGAGAGAGAGAGAGAGAGAGAGAGAGAGAGAGAATAAGTACCCACCATGAGAACGTTACTGTATTATTAATACACTACATGTTGGAATGGTTTATCTTCAGTTCTTTCCTTTGAGGAAACAGTCTGCAAATGAATACAATGTCATTGTGACTGATCAGCTCTACTCCTGATGGGAGTAATGTCTTCCAGGATGAAAACATATCATTAAAAAAAAAAAAAAAAAACCCTAAAACAAAACAGAAGAGTGTGGTGATGCCACTGGGTCACCAGCTTCATGTAGTAATTAGAATTAAGAAATAGACAATTAGATAAGTTTTATTTATGTTGTAATACTACTGCTCATAGAGAAATGGGTAGTCTGCCATGAAAAGTGCAACTAAACTGTTTAATTCATCTAGATCAACCCTGTTCTTGAAGATCTTCCTTCCTGAAGACTTTCACTCCAACCATAATGGTGCCCACCGGATCATCTACTCTAAATAAGACTTAAGGTGATAATTAGATGGTCAGGTAGGTACCATTATGGTTAGAGTAAAAGTCTTCAGGAATAGAGTTGGACACCACTGTTCCAGATGTATACATCAGGAAACATAAGCTGAAATTCCTTTCATTTGCAAAAGAAATGGCTTCTCTGTATAACAAAACCAAAACAGCTAGACCTGCTGTTCTGGATATTAAATAATATCTGTTTTGAAAGAAAATGCATGATGATGATAAAATACTACAAATTTTGTCAGTTGTGTTGAAAACAAATGTGTAATCTGAATTTTTTTTCTAAGCTTTTACTGTTCATTATACTCTCAAATTAACATACAAACAAACCAATGACAGCTGAGAGTAAGCAGGAGCTTACATTAGCTCTCTTATCAAGCTGAAGTTAGCAGGGAAAAACATCCACAGTCATCTTTAATGTGTTTGTGCCATATCATTCGCAGTAATCTTGTGGTGACTGGCTCAAACAATGGTTATTCACAACATATGCAAAGACAAGATTTGCATATCAGAAAGTCAAACAAATGTGCTTAACTATGTTGACATGAAAAGGCCAAAGAAGGTGCTGACAGACTGATAACATGAGGAGCACATGACAAAAACACTGTAACCTCAAACACTGCAGAAAAATAATTGTTACAAAGTCAGGGATTCTGTTACCATATTACACCAGCTTACCAACCGTTATTTAAATGGTTAACCTGTTAGGACTACAGATAAGACTTGAACACAATGTTATGTATAATACATAAAGTATACGGTTTAAACAATTTCAACTCACCTGACGGAGCTGCTCAAGTTTGCTCAGAGCTTCACTGTAGTTCTTAGGGTTTTCACCATAGTTACTCTTAATGTACTGTAAACAAACACAGCTCATAAACAGTAACAGTAACTGAGTACTTCACTGACATTGGATATCTGAGAAAGTTCTGAATGTTCAAAGATGCATTTGGACGAAAAAAAGGCACTGAGTCATTATAAAACTGGATATGAAGGCATTTATTTTTCTAAAAACTTGGCATTCATGAAAATTCTATTCATATTCTACACACACAAGAGTGTCAATGAATTTAAGAAAATAAACAGTGATTGACCAATTATCAGTCTGGCCAATTACTGGAAAGATATTAGGCATTTTACTGATTACTGGTATCAGCATTTTACTTTAACGACCACCGATAATATATACATTTAGGCACTACCTAAAAGCCTAGCTCCTATAAATTTTTCGTGGGAACTCTAAAACCCCACATGCGTATCCTACATATATCAAGATAAATTCATTTTAATAACTTGTTTATAGAAGGGAATAAAAATGAGGCAACCAAACACACAATCTTAGTCTCGACATGTAAAGTACACCATTTAGAAACTGTAGGTTTAGAGAACATTTCAATAACACAAGAACATAATTAGCTGTTTATTTATTTCACGTCATTAACGATGATATCACATCATGTGACCAAAGTATTATACGCCTCTTGTTCTCTACATTACCCTCTCCCAGAAATATTTTCTTACGTTTTTCTTTTTTCGAGATGTAAAATCTGCTGAATGTTTAATATGCTTTAATAATTAGAAATGTTCACATTCCTATGTTTCAAACTTGGGTCTGACATCACATACGCATACAACACTTTCCAGACCATGCATGCCTAAAATTAGTCACGTGATGCTACAACAATAATGGCGATGACCAGAATGCGAGGAAGGCCAGCTGCTACCAGAGAATTTTACTGAATCAGAAAGGAAAGAGCGAAAAAGACAGTCAGACAGAGACTGAAACAGAGAAAAGATTTTCATTGGAGAGCATTTAAAAAAAAAAGAAAAGAAAAAGATAATTTTAAGTCACTCTGGATAAGAGCGTCTGCCAAATTCCGTAAAGGTTAAAAAAGTACATTTTGAGAGATGGAATAGAGTGAAAGGTGAGCTGAACTTGATGTTTTACTATTAAGTTGCGAGGTTCCTACTTCACAGGTGTGTGCAGTGTCTTTTCACATGCTTTTTTTGAAGTCCAGAGTAATAAGGTTGTTATGCAAAAATATTGAATTTATTTTGAATGCATGATCTTTTTAGCCAGTTATTTCTGAGTTAAGAAATCGATCAGCATGCAACACTTGCAGTTGTAACATGTACATGTACAATGATATTACACCACAACACCCCCAAAACCCCCATAAAATCTAACAGAACACTAATTGCTGTTATCTTCATGAACTATTTTCAAATCCTGACTTTATTTTTCTATATAATGCGACTGTTCAGCTCCTCCAGCCAAGAGTCTGCACCATCCAATTCCAGTTACAAACTGTTACTGTACCAAATCTTTTTGAATTCACTCATCCCCTGTTTTGTCTTATTCTTGTTATCATCAGATCTCCAGAAAGACTTTGGTGTAGTCACATCCTCACCGATTTTGATTGATATGCTCTGTGTGCTTCTCTGATAGTATTAGTGAAGCGGTTCCGTAAAGACCTGAATTTCTCGTAATATTGATCCAAGCCGGTGCGTTTGTACTTTCTTCAAGCTGCCTTTATTTCCCTTAACAGTTGCTCTAGTTGAGAATGACTTCAGTAATGAAGGGTCACATCAGCATCACTTGTTTGCATGACAGAAATAATTTTTTTGAGGATTTGGTACATTTCATACCAAAGAAGAGACCCTGAAAATAACATGTTTCTAGCTTTTACACTTAAAAAGTTATTAATGATTGAATTTGGGATATTTTTACAACATTCTTACTGACAATAAATAGGTAACACACCCCCTTTTTAAGTCTCCATATCTCAAATAATAATATATCTACATCTATATCTATCTATCTCTCTCTCTCTCTCTCTCTCTATATATATATATATATAGATAGATAGATAGATAGATAGATAGATAGATAGAATAAAGATATAGATCCAAATTTTGCACGTGGTCTATGTGTGATTTAAAAAAATTACGTTTTGAAAGTATGAACAAAACTGGAGATTCGAAGTTGGGAAGCCTCCGGTGAATTCACAGTGCTGGAACCTCCTGCAGAAGTGCAAGGGCTCTACAATAGTTTATCGCAGATCGCAAAAGTCCCTCATTATCTTTCCCTTTCCGTTATCCTGATGAAGTTCAACATGATTTGGAAGCTCAGCAGGGCCGAAGCAGGACTAGTTTAAAGTGGATGCTCGAAATGACTTGCTACGGTTTATCTTATGTCTTCAGCTGCATCCTAAATACAGTTTCCAAGAGTGGGTATACAGTATAAGCTTCTGCTGTATAACTACAGTATCGTGGGGGAGATTAATTCCGGGCTCTTGCTTAACAGTTTATGCCTGGATGAAAAAAGGGGGTTATTTCTGATCATATTTCAATAGAAACATAGGTTATAGTAGCCAGATCCAGGTTCTGACCCAGAGTCTACTACATACTGATTGTCATACTGAGATGGTTAAAGGACAGTTATGGGTCGCATGGAACAGTCATTAAAGTTTTATCAATCTAAATCAATTAAAAAGGCTTTATCAATCCCTCAAAGCACAGTAAATAATCAGGAAGTGGAAAGTGTTTGGTACTACTAGGACCCTTCCCAGTTCAGGCCATCTCTCCAAACTGAATGGAAGCATGAGGAGGAAACTGGTCAGAAAGATTAACAAGAGGCCTACAAAAACGTTGAGGCAGCTACAGAAATTTTTTGGCAAAGAGTGGTCATTTTGTGCATGTGACACCACTGTCACAGATACCCCTCAAATGTGAGACACTTTATTGCCTTCCAAACTACACCACTACCCAGTGACACTCCCCCTGGTTATTATAGGGTACTTCAACAGTGCACAGTACTACAGTATTGTATATGTGGTATACACCCAATGACATCACACCCAGTTATTGTACTACTACATACCACCAGGTGCCACAACAACCACTTATTATAGGACAACACTCTTCAAACTGGTTCTGCAAGTTGAAATTAAAACTTCCTGTTGTGGCTCAGGTTGCTTTGAGACAAGTGGGAATCATAGGCTTGTTTTGAATTCTGAGGATGTGTGCTGATGATCCAACGCAAACAAACATCACCTTCTAATAAAAATAACTTTGTTTTATTTTTAAACTGCACTGACTGTGATCCCTTCAAAGCATTGGTTCGCTAAATCAGCCTTGCTTTGGTTGAAAATGAGTAAAGACACTTTCTAAACTATAATAAACATTTGTTTTTATGTTTTTAATACAGGTGAATTAAACTTTATTGAATCTGAATTAATGTCAGTCATGAAATGTGGTTCTGTGGAATGTCGGGATGACTGGGAATACTTTTAATGAAACTCTTTAATATAGCAGGATTATTGATCTAATTCACATCACATGTGGCTGATATTATGGTGTATTTTACATTTTAATATTAGAACATGTACAGGGCAAAAACTGATCATGATTTTTTTTTAATTCAACATTCTAAAATATTCTCATTTAAAGGTCACAGCTTTCTTTCATTTTAATGTACATCAGCTTTTATCTTTTTTTTTTCTTTTGAATTATTCTGGTGATGTCTATTTCAGTGTTGTTTATGACGCACTTCTACTGTTACTCGTGATTACATAAGACCTGTGTGATAATAACCGGGCAGGGTGCTGAGATCTCACCTGAGCAACTTTGGATCTGAAGTGAAACTCTCCAGCTTCTTTCAGCTCCAACCAAATCATCGGCATTCGGGGTACCGCCTCCATCCCTAAACAACTGCACTCACTTACTCGATATAAATATAACAACTCATTCGATGTTTTGCTAAGAATTCCGTACCTGTACCTGTTCCGCACTTTCAGCTGTACGACTCAGCCATGGCGTCATCGGGGCGTACCTGTAGACCACGTGATTCCGGCATGCGCTGCATTCGTCTAAATTCGAAATCGGGAACTCGGAATTTAAAGAGAAAAGAACATATTTTGCTCTTGGTTTCACCCCAACGCACCATGCATGATTCGTCCTTTAAACTATAAATTTAACACGTTAAAAGTCGGGGCAGTGGTGGCCTGGTGGTAGGGTGCTGGATTAGTAAGGTCGGGGGTTCAAGCCCCACTATCAATGGGCTGTCACTGCCCCCAAACTGGACACCTCCAATGACTACTCATACTTTTTCCAGCAAGTGTATAGGCTACGCAACACAAAGTTTTCATGTGATTGTGTACATTTGCTATATAACTACTTTATAAATCCTGAGGTCAATAAATAAAGACACAGGATAAACTACTTCCCACTGCAATTCATTTCAAATTTTAACTAAAAGTTTACCCACTCATATATTTCAGCCACCATGTTTTCCTGTTATTCAATGACCCAGATGAGTTTATGGTAATGGTTATTAGTTTATTATAATACATCATAGTTGTAATTCAATACATGATAGGAAATTCCAGCAATTTGCATAGGATTTATGAATGACCAAAAATAGTTCATATACCAGCCCAGTCAGACCGGGCAGGCCACAGATATTCCGTGGAGCATGAGTCCAAAACACGTGCAGTGTTCCTAGTGGCGTCTGATATACCTGTCTTTTTTCTTTTTTCTTTTATTTCTGTCACAGTTTACCTCTGGGGCTTCCAAGCCACTTTACATTCCTCCTTAGACATGATGTTCCTTTTTGCGCTACATAAAAGCACGCATCGGAGTTCTGTGGAGGGGTTGCTTGCTCATCTCCCAGCACTCAGCGTATCTCCCTATTGCTAATAAAATAAAAGTAATGCTAATAAAAATTAACTGGTGATTCTGTCCTTACATGGTTAATCTAATAGCTCATTGAAGCTTATTGAAACTAAGAGCTTATATAATTGTTATGTGATGTTGAAGAAGTGCTTGGAAAAAGAACAGTAGACTAAGGTCAAAGCACTTCAGTCCTGCCAATTTAGTCTAAGATTTATAACCCTCAATCTCATTCTAATTTCCAACTTCCTTTTGTTCAGTGGACAATTACACATTCACATTTCAATTTTGCTGATTTTTTTTTAACAGATAAGGCAAGAAAAAAAAAATCATCATTCATTCATTGTCCTGGCCTGTTGAGTCAGATGCAGGAAAGTTCATATATACACTCTGTCAACATTCTCTATGTTCTCCCACTCCTCTTACTGCTGGTATGTGTTGAAAGAGAAGAAAACTTAGCACAGAAAAGGAAACGTTACTTATACTTAAAACTTAGCAAAAACTTTGTTGTTGTTTTCTCCTCTGGCCATTTTGTTTTTACCCTCTGGTCTTTTGGTTCCATTTAACTGATATTTTCTTTATTTGACATTTTCTTATTTGACTGTGGCTCTTGCCTCAACGAAGTACGTGGTCAGTGATGTCATAAATATGTGAAAGAAACTTCTTAAGTATCCATCAAAGTTACCCACTGACAGTGTTCCTGTTTTGGGCCGCCATTTAAAGTTGGATTTTACACCTCTTTCATAAATAGTTAATAGTAGATTTGACAGTCAACATTTTTCTTGTTTGTACAGCTAAATCAACATCAAGGTAAACCCTAGGAATGCTGTATAGTGCATTTAGCTGCTCGTTTATGATTAAAAAGACCCCTATATACTCATCATTAGCATGGAATGACACACACACACACACACACACACACACACACACACACACACATATATATATATATATATATATACACACACCCCCAAAAAGGACCACCTGCCTATCAAAAAAAATCGTAAGTTTAACTTTTACCTCACAGAGCTTTACTGAAAACTCTTCATAAAGTATGTACAAGTGATGACATTTTGTGAAAATTTTAATCGAACGATAATAATTTCTTTGTTTTTCCCAAAAATTATAAAATCACTTAATGAAAATTTATATTGCCTCAAATAAACCATTGTTGAACTCACTACAGTAGTCTAACAAGAAACAAATATATAAAATAGAAACAAAAAACTAACTGTTCCAAAAACACCCCAAATTTTATGCCCTCATTCACTGTACCCATAACCTTTTGTAGTCAAAGTTGTGATGAGAGTGCAATATCGGTCGGTCGGTTGGTCATATAACTTGGAATTTTGCGAAATCAGGAACTTGGGCAACATCCAACTTCTCTGATGTTATCCCACTGATTTAAACCCAGTTATTATAAATTAAATACTACATGTAGGCCTATAGATATAAACTAATATATATTTATAAATAACAATTTATATGTGTTCATAAAACAAAAATAACTTATATTAAATGGAATTTTTGGTGTTCGGTGACTTCAGTACGTGAGTGCAGTGACTACCCTTGTATTTATGAACATAAATACTAGTCAAAAGTTTGGACCCACAAGTACTTGTGTCCAAAGTTTTGACTGGTACTGTACACTGGTCACTGTACAGCACTTCACAATTAGGGTAACAAAATAACTAATTTTCATTAGTTTTTGTCCTCCGTGCACTTAAGGTGTCCTGGCTAAGGGGTTATGACGTTCTATAGAACTGCTATTTTTTTATAATATGATAAATCAGCTGCAAAGCAGTAACATTTTCTGTAAGCTTTGACATAGAAATTAAATTTAAAATTGACCTATAGCAAATATCATTCACTCTCACCTCTACACCTTTATTCTACACAGATAACACAGTGCATAGCTCATCTTATTCTCTTATCTCTTATAATATGCTCACAGCTTCTGCTAATTCCTCATATCCTTTTCTTTGCCGACATTTTATTGTATATATAAATACATATTAACACCTGTTCTCCTTTTCAGCAGTAATGGGAAGTCCAAATTTTTTAACTTTTGAACTTGGTGTTCAGTAATTTCAGTGTGCAAGTTCTATTCTATAAATTATACTGTGTATAGTTTACAGTAACTACTACTTGTTCTTATAAACATAAATACCAGTCTAATATATATGTATATATATATGCATGCTTTGTGTGTTAATTACCGCTAGATGGCGACAATCACCAAAGCTTCCAATGTTTACAAATTATAAAATATTTACCATCAGTAGGCGAATCGCCCCTAATTAAAAAAGGACGACAAGATCCAACAGCCCTTAATTTAGACCTGAGTTTTAAACAGACTTCCAATACACTCACTCAGAGCACAAAGACAGCCATATAATATCTGTGTGATAAATGTTAATGCAGAGCTGCTGAATTCAGAGGAATATCTAACATCCAAAAAAAAAAAAAAAAAAATCTCTTCCAAAATATTGGCCTCAGTTAATGAGACTTTTACACCTGGCTGCTCTCAGGCATTGTGCCCAAATCCTTCTTCCTTCCATTCTCTTACTTCAGCAGCTAAAAGTGCTTCTGTAAATAAATATGACTCAAGCAGTCTGCAATATTCTCACTGCTATAATGTACCAAGGATAAATGTGTGTCCTGTCTCCACTATTGTATTTCTGCAAACATTTCTTTAAGCCTGAGAGCCAAACACATTTGTTCCCCTGTATTTGCAGTCAAAGAAAATCGTCCTGTAACACATTTAAATATTGACTATTTATTCTTTACATGAAAATCATGCAGGCCATTGATTTTAGGGTTGCAGTAAAGAAATGATCACACATGATTGTGCGAAAGTGAATTATTAGAGTAACGCTGTAATCAGCAGTTCAGGGTATCCAGTCATCCAGTCTACAGTCTAGCACACCTCACTTTAATTGGTTTTAAACAAATGTTTAACTGGGTTAATATAATTAATCAGAATTTATAGATTTCAGTTAAATTTACACCTCAAAATACCTGAAATGAGCCCAAAGTGCTCTAGAAAAGGGAATTATATTTATTCTATTTTTCAGGCTTACTGTACAGAAACACACATTTTACAATCCCCCTTCACACTCTCAGTCTTATAAAATGTTATCCATTGTAAATGTTCTGTGTTATAGCCAAATTGTCTATAACACAAGGGAAATTTTGCCTCTGCATTTAACCCACTTAAAGTGAGCACACACACATAAACAGTGAGCACACACAAACTTGGAACAGTGAACTGCCACACACTGGGGCAACTGCAGAGCTCTTTAAGGGCTTTAGTTTATACTACACAGAAACATAAAAGCAAACAAAACAAGATTTTCATAGATATTCAGATTTTTCTTTTTATGTATTTTAACCCTGAAAAAGGCAGGTCAGGTGAGCTCTGTACCTCAAGCCGAAATAAATGCTGTAAAGCTAATGACATCTATTTAGCCTTCTTAGAGTTTTTTTACATATTTCACCAATGAGCTCCAACCGTGTTTCTAGAGAGCGCCCTTCCTGCAGGTTTTATCTGCAGCCAAAATTCAACACATCTCTTTTATCTGACCAAACCCATCATAAGGCAGTTATAAGATGGTCAGGTGTTGGATCCAAAGTCTTCAGGAGGGTAGCTCTCCAGGAACAGGGTTGGTGAACTCTGTTGAAATGGTGTTTTAGTATATACTACACAGAAACACAAGAACAACAAACTAAAACGAGACAATGTCTGCTCAAAGGTACCGTGAGTGTCCATTGTTTTGATTCAAGCATTATCCACTTAGGATAATGTTTTAAATCCCAAGATGGCAGATCAATCAGTTCATGCCATTTCTGTGTAGTATATACTGAAGATTATTATTTGTTGATTTGCTGATATACAGTATACAATGGCTTGCAAAACTATTCATGTTGGCATCCATCTGTCTTGAAAGACAATGAAGATTGTGTCTTTGGAGTAAGTCTGTGATGGAAATACAGCCCCTGGCCTTGCTACAGTTGCTGCAGGTGAAGACCTTGCCGTTTGTAGGTGCTGACTCCTCTCTCTTGTCTGTGTGCTCTTCTTCCTTCCCACTACTCCTCCCTCCTCTGCTCTGTTGTCATAATGGCCAACTTGATGGAGAGTTGCCAACCACTACGATCTGCTGCTGCTGCTTCAAGGCTTGCTGCAGCACACAGGCTTGGTACACAGTAGTCTTTGTTTCGGTGGTAAGCATGGCCAGTCATGTCTTGGTATGTTTGCAGTTGTGTAATACTTGTTTCATTTTTAGATGATGGATTGGTTCAAAGTTTGAGATTTTTTTATAACCTAATCCTTCTTTAAACTTCTTTAGAACTTTATCTTTGACCTGTCTGGTGTGTTCCTTGGGTTTCATAATGATGTTCATGCACTAATGTTCTCTTTAATAATAATAATAATAATAATAATAATAATTAAAAAAAAAAATATCTAAGGCCTTCACAGAATAGCTGTATTTATACTGAGATTAGATTACACACAGGTGGACTTTATTTACTAATTAGGTGGCTTCTGAAGATAATTGGCTGCACTGGATATTATTTAGGGGTATCAGAGTAAAGGGAGCAGAATATAAATGCAAGCCACACTTTTCCCAATTTTATTTGTAAAAAAAAAAGAAAAAAAAAAAAGAAAACATACATAATTTTCCTTCCACTTCTCAATTATGCACCACTTTGTGTTGTTCTTTCACATAAGATCCCCAAAAAAATACATTTACATTTATGGTTGGAACGAGACAAAATGTGGAAAAGTTCAAGGGGTATGAATATTTTTGCAAACCACTCTATACACCCAGGCTCTCAATCACCTCATCATCTCCTATGAGCAAGAGTCCACTGTTTTAATGGATTATCAGATAATTGCCTAAAATTGCAACTCAGTGACCTTTTCATAGCCACAAGAGGTGTGTTCTTCACGTGGCCTACACTGCCTGTGTAAAAAACTTTTTTACTGAAATAATTTAGGACTATAATTACCATTACAGTTATAAGATAACCAACTAGACTTCATGTTAAACTATGGTGAAGTTTTTGCTACATGGTTTGTATTTTTATCTGGTTACATCCAAATGAGGATGGGTTTCCCTTTTGAGCCTGGTTCCTCTCAAGGTTTATTCCTCTTGTTGTCTGAGGAAGTTTTTAATTCCACAGTTGCTGTGGGCTTGCTCATTATGGACGTGTGGGGTTTACAGAGAAATGTTTAAATTCTTAACCAAATTTATTTTTATTATGTAAAGCAGTTTTGCAATGTTAGCTGTAAAAAACACCCACTGTTTCTGAGCATTATGAAGTTTATGCACACAATACACCTGTAATATTACACTATGCACGTGTTCTCTGGGAATCTGCTTTAGTGAAGTTTATTATGTTTGTAAAAAGAACACCATTCATCAAAACAGGACAGATGGGGCAAAACATTGCACCTGTCCCTAATGTTGTCCTCTCTCTCTCTCTCTCTCTCTCTCTCTCTCTCTCTCTCTCTCTCTCTATACTCACAGGGTTTGCATGCATGGATTGTGTCATATCCCACAGTTCCTCTCAAGAGCTGGGGCCCCATTCCCTCTCCATTCTGCAGGGCAGGCAGTAATTCCCCCCGCATGGGGTGCCATGACATTTAACCAGGAAATTACAAGTAAGTAATAAAGCCTTAATCAGGGAGAGAGGGAGGGAATGTGTGTGTGTGTGTGTGTGTGTGTGTGTGTGTGAGAGAGAGAGAGAGAGAGAGAGAGCCCTAAGCAGGTAGATAGAGATACACTATATTGCCAAAAGTATTCACTCACCCATGTAAATAATAAAATTCAGGTGTTCCAATCACCTCTATGGCCACAGGTGTATAAATTCAAGCACCTAGGCATGCTGACTGCTCCTACAAACATTTGTGAAAGAATGGGTCGCTCTCAGGAGCTCAGTGAATTCCAGCACGGTACCATGATCGGATGCCACCTGTGCAACAAGTCCAGTCGTGAAATTTCCTCGCTACTAAATATCCCAGTCAGCTGTCAGTGGTATTATCCACTTGAGTGGAGATGATGTTACGCTGATACCAATAACTGTTAGACCCAAATGCAGGACAGACACGATGGGATAAGGTGAAAACAGGAATCCTTTATTAGGAACAAGGCTAACATGGTAAATGAACAGTGCTATGAAATATCGGCTGGATCGTGGTGCGTAGACTGAGATACGTCCTCTCTCTATGACGGCACAAGACGATCTCGCCTGGGAACAAGGAATAGCGGGCCTTTTATCCTCCGACGGGAATGAGGAACAGGTGGGATAATCAGGGCGGAACCTGTAATCAGAAAAACACACACGGGAGAGGAGAGAGCAGATCAACCAAACAGACATGACCTAAGTCCTACGGCGGGACCTCACAGTACCCCCCCCCCCCCCTTAGGACCGGCTCCTGACGGTTCCGGTATCTCCAGATGCTGTCTGTAGAACTCATGGACTAGGGCGTGGTCAGAGATGGAGCTTGCTGGTATCCAGGAGCAATCCTCGGGACTGTAACCCTCCCAGTCAGCCAAGAACTGTCTCCCCCGACCCCTCTTGCGTACCGCCAGAAGACTCTTGACCGGGTAGGCTGGGCCATCCTCCACCATCTCGGGTGGTGGCGGGGGACTGGTGGGTGGCACCAGACGGCTCTCAGGG
>JAQMYF010000001.1:35566805-35584854 GCA_030014195.1 Neosilurus mollespiculum
GTCCAGTGTGAAGTTTCCACAGTCTGTGTTGATTTGGGGAGCCATGTCATCTGCTGGTGTTGGTCCACTGTGCTTTAAGTCCAGAGTCATTGCAGCCATCAATCAAGACATTTAAGAGCACTTCATGCTTCCTTCAACAGACAAGCTTTATGGAGACGCTGACTTCATTTTCCAGCAGGACTTGGCACCTGCCCACACTGCCAAAAGAACCAAAACCTGGTTCAATGATTGTGGGATTACTGTGCTGGATTGGCCAGGAAACTTGCTTGACCTGATGCCCATAGAGAATAGACCTGATGCCCATATGGGGCATTGCCAAGAGAAAGATAATAGACATGAGACCGAACAATGCAGAAGAGCTGAAGGCTCCTGGTCTTCCATAACACCTCAGCAGTGCCACAGGCTGATAGCCTCCATGCCACTCTGCATTGAGGCAGTAACTCATGCAAAAGGGTGAGTATAAGTACCAATGCATGATTATACTTTTCAGAAGGCTGACATTTCTGTATTTAAAATATTTTTTTATTATTGATTTCATGTAATAATCTATTTTTTTGAGATTTTGGGTTTGGGGTTTTCATAAGATGTAAGCCATTCATTCATTTTCTGAACCGCTTAATCCCAATTAGGGTCACAGGAAGGCTGGCACCCATCTCAGCCGACTCTGGGCATGGGCAGAGTACACCCTGGACAGCTTGCCAGACCATTGCAAATGCATAAGTAAGCCATAATCATCAAAATTATAACAATGGCTTGAAATATTTCACTTTGCCTGTAATGAGTCTATGTAATGTATTAGTTTCACCTTTTAAGTTGAATTTCTGAAATAAATTAACTTTTGCACAATATTCAAATTCTTCGAGCTTCACCGGTATAACTATGGTTAGATCATACACATTTAACTCACAGCATGTAAGTCAGTAAAATCAGTGGTGATTTGAGTGTCTGAATGTATGGAAAGATAAAGAAGTGCTTAAGATAAAATTAAAGCTAATAAAATCCAAAACTGAAACTTGGGTGGCATGGTGGTGTAGTGGTTAGAACAACTGTCTCACAGCAAGAGAATCCCGGGTGCTTCTGTGTGCAGCATGCTTGTTTTCCCTGTGCTTGCATTACAAAAACATGCACCTAAGGCTGATTGCCTGTTCCAAATTGCCTCTAGGTGTAAGTGTGATAGGTTGCGTGTTTTGGCCCTGTGATGATCTGGTGAGCTGCTCAGGGTGTACCCCACCTTCATACGGTGTTGGCTATGATAGGTTTCATCCTCCCTATAACCCTAATAGGAGTAAGCAGTTCAGCAGATGAGTGAGTGAATCCGACCCAAATGTCCATCCTGCAAGAGTATGAGTGAGTGCGTGTTTGATAGAGAGAGAGAGAGAGAGAGAGAGAACTGATCGCTTCAGTCCTCTTATATAGACTCACTGAACGGTGACATCATCAGTCAACTAAGCCAGGAACTGGATGCTTTGGGTGGCAAAACAAATGTCTCCATTGTCTTCAGTTCATGAGTGAATTACAGAATTATATTTGGCCATTTTAATGTAAAAACCAGTTAGCTGTTGTGCCCCAGAGTGCACAAAGCATTTTAGTAAAGATTCAAGCATCCATTTTTACCTACAAGGATACCAACAGAAAATTAAACTGGCAAATAACTCTCAAATAGCCAGCCCTGAATGACCCTTAAATTTCACTACTTGCTAACTGGTGCTTTCTGGAGGCTTTTTTAAAACAGCTACTGTATCCATTACAAAACCTGACGATCTTTATCAACGGTAGCTTTTCCCCAGAGATTAAAGCCTTTTGGTGATTCAAACATCCGATATGGTGAATGCACTCCTTTTATTTTCCAATTTGAATGTTTACATTAGGTGATAGAGAGCATGCACAGTTAACATTTTGAATCATTAATCCTTGCAACTGTAGTGAGTACTTATATACTGTATATACTAGTTTTTGTCTGGTGAGGTTGGTTTTGCATTCATCAAGTAGTCTAATAACTCTTGTGAAAGTCCATAATATAAAACCTTCTGAATGAAGCTGGTGATAATTATATCCATCCAAAGATTTGTAGATGTTCAGTGATCCATGTGAGTGATGTCCAGTGTAATTTTTCAGATAGAGTAGATGTAAATAACCGGAAAGTTCACTATTAACCTACAAAGTTTGCCTGTTTTTATTAGTGATGCTGAATGAATCAGGAAGCTTCACTTTACCAGCAACTACTTTATTATGATATCTATCCAACACAACTTTATTAATTTTTGAGTTCATTGTCAATTTTCATGAGACTTCAATATTGTATTCCATTGTCCTTTCTTTTATTTTGCCAAACCAGTGACTGTGCATGCACGTAAAACATGAATCAAAACAATATTCAGTGGGTCTAAAGCAGGACACAAGTGGGTTCACGCACATCTCTCTGCTGCAATGAAATTAGTGTGTATTGGGAAATTTATAGCTACAGATTTGAGATCAATGAATATGATAGAATAAGAATTACAGAAGGGCAGCGCGGAGTAGTGATTACAATGTCCTAAGGCTCGAGTCCCAGGCTCAGTGTTCTTGTGGATTTCCTTAAGGTACTCTGGTTTCCTCCCACAGTACAAAGACATGCATGTTAAGCTAATTGCCTGTTCAAAATTGCCCCTATGTGTGAGTGTGCATGTTGTGTTTGTTGGTCTTGTGATGGATTGGCAAGCTGTTTTGGGTGTACCCCTCCTTCTCCCAGAGTCAGCTGAGATAGACTCTAGCCTCCGCCACAACCATAGTAGGATTAAAGGGTTCAGAAAATTAATTTTAAAAAATGTATGAAAAATGTATAAAAAAGTTCTCCCTGCAGGGGGGGTTCTAATCCATGGCACCTAATGTGGAACACCTGATTCTAATTTTATTGAGTTGATGGTGTAATAAATGTAAGGGTGTACTTACTTTAATTTCCATGGGATTTTTTAAACATAACTGTATACTTAATTATTTAGAAATTCAACAAGTTAAATTCAAGTTAAACAAAGTATCAGATTGATATCAGTATTAGCAGATAGCCAAAGCTGTAAATTGTTTCTATTTAATCTTCATGATTATTATTATTGCTTTATTATGATGTAATTTTTATTGTAATTGTTTACACTTCCACCAAGGTTCTTGAAACTTTTGTGGTAGTAATAAATAAACAGCAATCATGACCATTATGTAAAATAGCACGAATAGTGTCAAACTATATGAATTACCTGACAATATGCAAGTACAGTATGAGGTTTTTAAGCATGTCCTATCTTTTAGGAACAACGTTTAACACATTTAAAGTTATCCAATCTAAGGCTGGTGTTATAAGAGTAGCGTGGCTCCTTTATGAGCTGAATCAACTTCAGACCTGGAGGAAATTAAAAAATATTCCCAGCATTTTCCAACTACAGTCTGAAGCGAAAGCAGGAAAGATTAACATTGAGTTTTCTCTTAATTGCCTATCACTTGCTGATTTCCATTTGCATCACCTGACTTGTATGTTTCATGATAATGTGTTCCTATTAATATTTTTGTTGTTTTGCTATATGAAAGTTGTTCTACCTGTTAGATTGTGTTTTTATTCTGTGCAAGATGATGTATGAGTCTTTCTACTTTTTGGTTTCTGCTTCTTTATTAATAATAAATCTTCTTTTTTTTTTTTTTAGTCATCACTTTGTTGATTTCTTGTGGGGGGCACAGACACCGGACTCCATTCAAGTCATCTTCCATGCCTACGAAGCTCCACTCAGAAGATGATAATGCAGGACTCAAATTCTATAGGAAATAATAGAGGTCTGTGATGTCCTGGCGAGCTGTCCAGGGTATACCCCGCTCAGAGTCAGCTGAAATGGGTGCCAGCCTCCCCGTGACCCTAATTAGGATTAAATGGTTTACAAAAAGAATGAATGAATAAATGAATTAATAATAGAGGTGGAAAAGAAATAATTTTAATGAAGAAAGCTTGTATGAATTGAGGGAAGATAGCATGTGTTCTTAAACATTATTCTCAAACACACTGCTCCTCTAAGACACCTGTCCTCATGCAAGATTAATGGCATGATTTACTCTATTCACTAACAGTGAAGCAAATGTCAGCCGTTGTCAGCATGTTTTCTCCTTCGCTGCCCTTCACTCTGTCCGAGAAATACACACCTTCATGAAGAATCTTGTAATAACAAGACATATATGATGTAGGTAAACATTTATTACATTTGGATTTAATTTCCCTTTAAGGTTATAGAGTGGCTTTGCCCATCTCAAGACCTTAATGCTATATAAAATCTGCGGAGATTTACCAATTGGCAGCGTCAAAACCATAAGAATTTGGAGATGATCTGTGAACTCAGTCACATGCAAATTAATTTATAACCTTTACATAGTATGTTTTTTCTGAATTTTATATTGTTAAAATAAGCCTACCATAAAAATTATAGAACTGTCATTACTTTATAAGTTGGCAAACTTACAAAATCAGCATTGTATATCATATCATATATGTATATATGTACATACACACACACACACACACACACAAACATGGTGGTTTCTATTAATATACAATTCTATTTATATACAATATGCTGTTTTTTTTATTTGATTTCTCTGCATAAATTTTGTGAATGTAAAAAAAAAAAAGGGAAAGTAATCCCACAAAGATTTTATCAAATGGATTTTACTGTTCAGACATACAAACAGCAGCCAGTATCTACAGCATCTTCAGTCCTGTTTAATAAGCGATACTCTCATGCCCTGCTGCTTCAAAGTGTGCACTGTATTATTCACACTTTCATCTCGGTCCAGCAGTAACACACTCAGTACACATATTGAAGGTTAGGGGAATGAAAGTGAAATTGTGGACTTCATTCATGAACAGGTTCCCCAAACTGAAACATGTCTTCTGCATACAGGTCCTCAGGGAGCTCCTCATCTCCATCAGTGAAGTACGTAGGAAATGGAGGGTTCTTGTTCTTCGCTGTGTGTCGAGGCAGAATAGTATCTCGTACCTGACAAAATGTGGTTACAAGAGAGTGCAATAAGAAATCCAACAGACATGTAATTTCACATAAAATCCTAGAAAGAGCCTCACGTTACAGGGACAAAACCCAAAAGCACACAAAACAAACTAATGCAACCTGATAAATATAAACCCAGAACAAGCTGTTTCAAGACATGATTCATTATATCTTTAATTCTAATAAGCAGAATATTGACTTTACCTTCACCAAGCAGTTTCGGTGCCCAGGAACAGAGCCGTTCACAAACAAGATATTATTTGTGGTGTTCACTCTCCATACCTGACCAAGAGAGAAACACACAGACGTGTACACAGACATGCACAGAGGCAGCGACACACACACAAGCGTGGAGACAAGGATACACACGAACACACACAGAGGTTTATCATTTTGAGTGGTACAATATTAGTGTTGCTGATCCAGGAACTATAAAAGAGTTTGTGTATAGAACCTAAACCAGTTTATATAATTTACAACATAATGACAGAGGCACAAAGATTATGAATGAATGTAAATGTTGTGAATGAGTATGAGCACCTTAAGGCCTAAGGTTGTGTCATAAATATTTCCCATTTTGCCTGGCATCTTCTTTCCTTTAAAAACTTTGGCAGGATCCTACAAGGAAACAAGCAGATCATCCATCCATGAGACCATACAGTAGTCCCTGCACACATACAGACACGAACAAAGGCAAGACACTCACCCCCCCTGGTCCCAGTGAGCCTGGTCTCCTGTGGGTTTTGGTTTGGCCATGAGAAGCTGGCTGACCTTTGAATCCCCAGCGCTTCATCACTCCCTGGAAACCTTTTCCAATTCTGTACAAATTCAAGTATATCACATGAATTGGAGATTTTTATATAACATCACTTTTTAAATTTAAGAGGTCTGTTAAGGTGTGTACAACCAGTATTTGTGTTTCTGTGTGTGGAGCACAATTGTGAACCAGTTTGAACGTGAAGCTAAAGCAATGCTCAGATATAAACAGTTTAAAAAGAGGTATAAAACAAAATTCTTATGAAGTACAAACAAGAGGAATAAAAGTCTTTTGTTGTCCAGTTATGATTCCATGCCTCCATATAATCAGCTATTATAATGCTGGTTGTATGTAGGCATGGATTACAATGTGCTGTACAGGATAGTCAGCAATTATATTGCTGGTTGTGTTGCGCAGAATATTAATGTGTGAATGTAAAATTATTGGTTGTAAAATAGCTTTATTGTATTAACATTATATTATTAGCATTAATTTGATGTTAACTGATGATCTGTCAACAGTGAAGCAGATGTTAATATGTCATGTCTTACGGAGAAGGGTGGGATTTAATAAGTGTGCATTTGAAGAGTTTGAGTTCAAAAACAGATAAGTGGCATTGTTTAATTATGAGAAAAACAACTGTTCAGTAGCTTAATTTTAAAGCTACTAAAAAGTGTATTGAAAGCTACTGGAAAAAGTTTTTTTTTTTTTACATCTACTGGGAAAATTTTTATTTTTGTAAAGCTACTTAAAAAAATTGTTTTTCTCATAATTAAAACAATGGCACATCTGTTTTTGTACTCAAACTCTTCATTTCTTCTTACTCCTACGAAACGAAACGAAAACTATTATACTGTATAGAAATGATAAAATGTTAAATAATATTGTATTATATTTGGTAAGATGACTATTTGTTTTGTTGGAGAGGCACTAGTTGTTTTTTTTTTTTTTTAAATACAGTTTACATATTCAAAGAAAATTAAACAAATTTAATGCTTATATCATATACAACTGTAACCTTCCTCACACATTCCTTCAATCATGTGGCAGTTCTGCAATATAAACCTCATGCATAGACATTACAAAAACATTACAAAAAGGTGCTGAAGAACAAGAAATAACTACTAAAAGTTGGACACTGCTGCACCAGATCCACGCAAACTTCACATCATCTTAACATCCTTACTTAATCCCCCTGCTCCTCCTGCCCCATCCTCCCTGACAGCTGAAGACTACAGACTTCTTCGATAGGAAGATTAACCAAATCTGTCAGACATTCACTCCTACCCCAACTCCTACTACTGGATCCAATCCCTTCCAACATTCCCCAGACCATCTTTCAAGACCTCCCCTTTACCACAAGTATCATTAATAACTCCATATCATCTGGTCATGTACCAACAGTGTTCAAACGAGCCAGGGTTTTACCCATCTTGAAGAAACCCTCTCTGGATCCATCAGACATCAGCAACTACAGACCGGTATCACGTCTCTCTTTCCTTTCTAAAATTCTTGAACCCTCTATTTATAACCAAATGTCTTTCCACCTTTTGCAGAATAACCTCCTAGGCACTAATCAATCTGACATCAAAGCAGCACATTCCACAGAGACCAGCACTTTTGGTTGTCACATAGAAGCTACATGCTGCAAGATCAGCCAAGATGTCATCAGTCCTCATCCTCCTGGACTGTTCAGCGGCATTTGGCATGGTCAACCACAAGATTCTCTTGTCCATCCTAGGTCCATAGGTCGCTAATATTAGGTTACATAGAGGGATCCACATTTGCTCCATGCAGAATCTCCACTGGCATTCCTCAGGACATAGTACTTGGTCCACTTCTGTTCTCCCTTTATACTGGGTCCTTTGATGATGTCATATCCCCACATGGGTTCTCATACCCTTGCTATGCAGACTACACTCAAGTTGTCCTCTCTTTTCCTCCCTCAGACACTCTGCATGTTTGGCAAGCATCTCATCATGGAGGGCAGCTCCCCAACTGAAGCTTAATCCCAGCAAGACTGAATTGCTGTTCATCCCAGCTGACTCATTCCCACATCAAGATCTTGCAGTCTCCCTGGACAACTCTGATATCTCTCCTTCAGTCACTGCTAGAAGCCTTGGGGTAACCATGGACAATCGCCTGTCCTTCTCTTCTCATATCACTAAACTTTCTAGATCATGTTGATTTCTCCTGTTTAACATTCGAAGGATTCAGCCATTTCGTTCTACTAAGGCCACTCAGATACTTGTTCAGTCCCCTGTCATCTCAAGGCTAGACTTAATAGAGGTGTTTTAAACCACAACAAATTTTAAATTTACTTAAGTCTAAAATAGTGGACCCCCACACACATGCACAACTGCAAGGCCTATGGTGTGTATGTGTGTGTGTGAAAAACTCATACGTTTTGGCTGTCACATCCACATACTGTCCTGGACGAAAGTGTGCGGCATACAGGGGTGTGCCTAAACAAAGAGAAAAGAAGAATAATGATAAATATTCTGGAGAACCCAACAGGCACCACCCCTATATTGGCAAAGGAAAAACAACAAAACCTAAACACACTGCAGCACAGAAATACCTCCACAGGCAATTATTATTACCTGGCTTGATGACAGCGTTTTCTGTCACACGGAACATTGTCACTTTTTGTTTTGGGGGAACTCCAGCATTGTGGAACATCTCCAGGTACTCCATTGACCTCTGAATGAGGAAACAGAGTGTAGTTACCCCACAGAAACAGGTCACTTATTCATCATTCACAAACTCACAAAGTGACAAATATTTGCTATGCCTTCACCCTCAGAGTTGTTCTACAATTCTAAAATCATCCAGAAAACAATTTTATCATCATGTTTCCTCATTAACGAACTGAAATATAAAAAGATCCTCCTCTATGTATTCACCATCCATCCATCAGTACTATCACAACATTGTGCAGAGATGGCTATATCACTGACATAAACTCATCCAAATATATCCAATCAATCCAGAGAGAGAGGTAGAGTGAGAGAGTTAAGTGAAGTGAAAACAAATAGAGAGATGGAGAAAGAAGGAAAGTTCAAGAGAGCAGAAAACAACAGCAAACAGAATTGCTTCTTCTGATTTTGTGCAACACAAACCCTCAGCAAGGTGACCTCCTCCCAACACACACACACACCAAATAATTCCCCAATACGACCACTTGACTTCTCATTAACCAGCCTCTCCACACAGGCTACTGCTTCAGCCCATTACATCAACTCTTCTTCCACAGAAGTCAAGCATGTGAATATTGAGGAGGAATTAAGTGTGTGTCTCAGAAAGGTCTCATAGCTGCATAGAATGTTTATGTTTGAGAAAGAAAAAAAATTATTTTCTCACATGAAAGGGTGAGACATTTTTAGCGCCTACAACCAGAACAGCTGACTTTCCGTCATACTCATCTTTAGGTATGTGCTTAATCACATGGCAGTCCAGCACCTGAAACACACACACACACACACACACACACACACACACACACACACACACACACACACACACACACACACACACACACTTTATTTTATCTTTATTTATAATAAATACTTCAGTATCATGCAGCAGTCAGTATAAAGTTCATTCACACTGCAGGTGTTTCTATAAACAGCACAGTGTATAAATAAACCATCATCAGTGTTCAAGATGCTTGAGATGAAGACCTTCCCATTTCTGTTCCATTGATGACTCATGAAGAGGTAGAGGATGTGAGTAAGTCTTCACAATCAAACCTGGCCATGTACTCATGATCTTTACTGTGTCCTGAATGCAGGAAACTGCTTCATGAGTCTTATTACTTTATAATTATTTTTTTATATAAAAAATAAGCATTTATAGGTTAAATAAATTGATGAAAATACCACCTAGAGGTTAAATTTTCCTCAGCTTAGCAAGGCCCCTGCTGATGTATAGTCGACTGTTTCGTACTTCTCTGTTATGAAATTTTTATTGTAAAAAAAAAAAAAAAAAAAAAAAAAAACAACAACATGATTAATGTCCTCTCAATCAGAAGTGGACAGAGTCCACAGTGTGGCAAATGGACACTCGCCCGCATACCAAATGCGAGTGAAACGCCTAACGGTCGAGTTTACCTAATATCCAGTGGTCCGTACTAGCGAGTAGCAAATGCTGGACTTCTAGGAGACTCTAGAATACGTAAAAAGTGAAAAACAATGCTGTTACATGCCCAAACATGGATGCTGTCATTATTGCTGCCGTGCAGCTGTACTGCGCATATGTTTTCTCTGTTGTTCAGAACCTTTGATTTCAGGATCTGGTGTGACCCCCTTTTGCAGCAATAACTGCAGCTAAATGTTTCCGGTAACTGTTGATCAGTCCTGCATATCGGCTTGGAGGAATTTCAGCCCATTCCTCCGTACAGAACAGCTTCAACTCTGGGATGTTGGTGGGTTTCCTCACATAAACTGCTCGATTCAGGTCCTTCCACAACATCTCAATTAAATTAAGCTCAGGACTTTGACTTGGCCATTCCAAAATATTAACTTTATTCTTCTTTAACCATTCTTTGGTAGAACAACTTGTGTGCTTGTCTTGCTGCATGACCCACTTTCTCTTGAGATTCAGATCATGGACAGATGTCCTGACATTTTCCTTTAGTATCTGCTGGTATGATTTCAGAATTCATTGCTCCATCAATGATGGCAAACTGTCCTGGTCCAGATGCAGCAAAACAGGCCAAAACCATGATACTACCATCAACATGTTTCACAGATGGGATAACGTTCTTATGCTGGAATTCAGTGTTTTTCTTTTTCCAGACAAAATGCTTCTCATTCAAACCAAAAAGTTTTCTTTGTGTCCCATCTGTCCACAAGATATTTTTCCAATAACCTTCTGGTTTGCCATGTGATCTTTAGCGAACTGCAGACGAGCAGCAATGTTCTTTTTGGAGAGCAGTGACTTTCTCCTTGCAACCCTGCCATGCACACCACTGTTGTTCAGTGTCCTTCTGATGGTGGACTCATGAACATTAATATTAGCCAATGAGAGAGAGGCCTTCAGTTTCTTAGAAGTTACCCTGGGGTCCTTTGTGACCTTGCTGACTATTACACGCCTTTCTCTTGGAGTGATCTTAGTTCTGATCTACTCAGAAATCTTCTTTGTTGGTGCCATGATACACTTTCCCAAACGTGTTGACACTTTGATAGATCCGTGTTCTTTAAATTAAACAGGGTGTTCACTCACACCTGACTGTCATCCCACTGATTGAAAACACCTGACTCTAATTTCAACTTCAATTTCCTCCTAATCCTAGAGGTTCACGTACTTTTACCACTCAAAGATATGTAACATTGGATCAATTTCCTCAATAATTAAATGACCTAGTAAAATATTTTTGTTTCAGTTATTTAACAGGGTTCTC
The DNA here is from genome assembly GCA_030014195.1 of Neosilurus mollespiculum. Taxonomy (NCBI): domain Eukaryota; kingdom Metazoa; phylum Chordata; class Actinopteri; order Siluriformes; family Plotosidae; genus Neosilurus; species Neosilurus mollespiculum. The sequence goes on from JAQMYF010000001.1 coordinate 35,577,982, forward strand.
TTTATCTACTTTTAGGACTTGTGTGAAAATATGATGTTGTTTTAGGTCAAATTTATTCAGTAATGAATAAAATTCTTAAGAGTTCACAAACTTTCAAGCACCACTTTATGTCAATAAAGAGATGGATTTACAGCACAATACTTTCACTGTTTCACCCAAAAACTATGCAGTTGTGAATATATTAGCACATAGCTTAAACCTTCAACACATTATAGAATAAAATAATAAGCACTCAAATGGTTTAATTTTAACAGTAATCTCCTTCTAATACAAATAGCGCTAAATACCTTGCTCAGCTTAACCAAGGGATGCAGCTCTATAGACGGCTAGCTGGCATGCTAGCTGTTAACATCGGCAAACTCCTTCAAACATCGGAAGAGCACCTGTTCACATGCGCTAAACACAGCAAAATACATTTGCCAACTGTACACAGCTCCACATTCAATATACTGTGTTTATAACCGGTTCTATAATTCATTATGTACCGTGGTAATATAAATGAAATAGGCTGAAACGTTTATGAAAATGCCTGAACAACTAACTGCTCATTCTGTTGTGCTGCATAAATAATGTAAAATAAGTTCAAGAAAAAAGTACCCGGCGCTGGTTTTTGAGTAGACGGGGATTCCGCCGGCTACCGGCTCTTAATGAAACCTATGCATGTTGACACTACAAGTCCTAGTGGAAAGTTGAGAATCAAAACAACGCCTTCATTCTGTATTATGAACCCCGACCTGCTCGGAAATGAGATGACAAATCTCCACACAGACCCTAACAGTATGTATGTGCAATACAGCTGCGCGGCAACAATGACGGCGCCCATGTTTGGGCATACCACAACATCGTTTTTCAGTTTTTATGGATTCAATAGACGTGGGTTCACACCACAAGTCCAGCATTTGCTACTCGCCAATACGGACCAGTGGATATCAAATAAACTCGCCTGTTAGGAGTTTCACTCGCATTTGGCGAGCAGGCGAGTGTCCGTTTGCCACACTGCAACAGGGATGGCATATTGGACACATTTATTCTAAGAGAATTATAAACAGAAGAATAGAATAATTTGAGTCATATAGCTAATATATATTTTTTTAAAAATAACTAAATTTTTTTTTCCAGGTGAAAACAAACGTGATTTAACTAAATGTTTTCTGTTGTTTTACTGTGTGAACTCTGTTGTAACACCAAGGCTGGATTTAAGATAATGAGCCAAATTCCATTCCCATCTTTCAGGTGTTAGAGAAACCAGATAAAGAGATAGAGTTGCATACCTGTAGCATGGACACGACGTGTCTGTCTCCGGATTTGGTCCACACCGGCATCATTCCCAACTTAATGGCCACAAGTCCAACCCTTCGACTCCCTGTAAAAGACACATCCAGGGCTCAGATTCTGATATGAGAAAACTCTCTCGAACAACCATAAGAGGAAGCTGAAGTGTGTAACTTACGCTCGTCCCACTCATGCCGAGGCCAAGGTTCATCCTTCAGAGGGTTGAGTTTGGCGGCTGTGAGCTCCCTGTACTCCTCTGTCACCTCCCTCTTCATAAACTCCACATTATCTGCAGTCAGATGTTCATCCCACCATGTAGACGTCTTGATGGTCCTCATACAGTGAAGAACACCACCACTAGAAAACAAATAAGGGATTTATTTGTTGTATCTACATGAACAGTGACATTTAATGTTTGTACCTGTCAGTGTAGATAATTACAGTGGTGCTTGGAAGTTTGTGAACCCTTAAGAATTTTATACATTTCTGCATAAATATGACCTAAAACATATTCAAATTTTCACACAAATCCTAAAAGTAGATGAAGAGAACCCAGTTAAAAAATAGACCACAGGGGTCCAGACGCTCCCGCCCAAAGGACCATTTCATAATATGCCAATATAGAACAAGCATAGTAGGCTGAAAGCCTAGGAAGTGTCCGTAAACCTACTATACAATTTTGCCTCTGTGACCTTGAAAAGTAGGTCAAGGTTACTCACACACAAACTCAGCCTAGCACTCATAGTAGTGAGCAAGCATACCAAGTTTGAGAGCCTCAGCTTCAGTGTGCGGCAATTAAATGTCTAGAAACTAAAGTGTTAAGGACAGACAGAGAGACAAATGGACGTAACCCATTTCTATAGCTCCCAAGCCACTCTGTGAGCAGGAGCTAATAAACGAGAAACATATTTTACTTGGTCACTTATTTATTGAGGAAAACTATCCAATGTTACATATCTGTGAGTGGCAAAAGTTTGGGAACCTCTAGGTGATTTGAAGGTGAAATTGTAGTCAGATGTTTTCAATCAATGGGAGGACAATCAGGTGTGTGGGCATCCTGTTTGACTTAAAGAACATGGATCTATCAATGTGCCAACACATGTTTGTGGAAGTGTGTCCTGGCACCAACAAAGGAGATTTCTAAGTACATCAAAGGGCTGTTAAGGCTCATCAGGTTGGAAAAGGTTACAAAACCATCTCTAAAGACTCCACCAATCCACAGTAAGACAGATTGTGTACAAATGAAGGAAATTTAAGATCATTGTTACCCTCCACAACTAAGTCCAACTGGTCGACCAACTAAGATCACTCCAAGAGAAAGGCATGTAATAGTCTGCAAGGTTACAAAGGACCCCAGGTGAACTTCTAAGCAACTGAAGGCCTCTCTTGCATTGGCTAATGTTAATGTTCATGAATCCACCATCAGAAGGACACTGAACAACAGTGCAGTGCATGGCAAGGTTGCAAGGAGAAAGTCACTGCTCTCCTAAAGAACATTGCTGCTCATCTGCAGTTAGCTAAATATCACATGGACAAAACGGAAGTCTATTGGAAAAATGTCTTGTGGACGGATGAGACCAAATAGAACTTTTTGGCTTGAATAAGAAGCGTTATGTTTGGAGAAAGGAAAACACTGAATTCCAGCATAAGTACCTTATCCCATCTGAACGGATGCAGGTAGCGTCATAGTTTGGATCTGTTTTGTGGGAACCCAGTATCCTGACCTTAACCCTATTGAAAGTCTCTGGGGTATGATAAAGACTTTATGGCGTGGTTCAATTTTCTGATCATCAGGTTCAAGATATTGATGAAAAATTAACCCAACTCTGAACGGAAATAAATGTTGGTTAAGAGCAGAACGTAATGGTTAGCATGTACTCTTCACAGCAAAAAGTTACTGGGTTCGAGTCCAGGCTATGCAAGGTAATTTCTGTGTGGAGTGTACATGTTCTCCCTGTGCTTGCCTGGATTTCCTCCAGGCACCTCCTTCAGTCCAAAGACATGTACATTAAGATAAATGGATATACTTGATTGCCTGTAGGTGTAAGTGTGAATGGTTCTGTGTCTTTGCCTTGCCACCGTCTGGTGAGCTGTTCAGGGTGTACCCCGCCATCACCTAGAGTCGACTGAGATACGCTCCAGCCTCCCTGTGACCCTAATAACGGATGAAGCAGTAAAGAAAATGAGCTGAGATATTGTTTAAGTTTGTGGAAACAATGCCATGCCAATTGCGTACTATAATCAAGGCTAGAGGCGTTCCAACAAATTATTATACATATTAGAGTACCTGAGGTTTTTTGGTCAGGCAGCACATTTTGTATTATCTTATAAAATAATATTAAATATATATATACACATGTATAAAAAATATATAAAATAGATCATTTTACAATATGCTGCCTGGCCCCCAAAAAACTAAAAACATCTCAGCTTCTGAAAGATATGATGGAGGTTTATATAAACTTTAGGCAGGTTTGGAAGTTTTGTTGCTTTTTTTTGTAGAGCACCGCAAAGCACAACGTGAGCGGAGCCCCATTGGAAAAAGCGTCTAACCATCCAGTTGCTTTTGGAATGGAAAAAAGAACCTACAGTGTGCGTCCATCCATCCCTCTGGCATACATGTACTGATGGGAACCCTGTGGTGATATTTCTCATGCCAGTATACAACTGTGAAATGTCTAAGTGACAGAACCTTCTACTCTATCTTCCCCTCCAAACTGTTACTTGTTTCAAACCAGTAAATAAAATACACTTTTTTACCCCTCAGCTAGTTATGGCTGGAGGGGTATTGTCATTGGCCATTGCTAGGCTCATGCACATGCCAGCTTTCTGAAAATTTTGCGTAGGCTCTCCCTATGACTTAAACCTGTGCTTGGGGTAACTAATTTGCATGTGACCTTTGACCTTGGCACAGTGACCTTAAACATATAAAGTTTGTCCGGGCCATTGCTTGACTCATATGCATGATAGCGTTTTGAAATTTTGCGTAGACACTCCCTATGGCCTAAACCTGTGCGTTGGGTAGCTAATTTGTTTGTGACCTTTGACCTTGAAAAATTGTCCTGCGCTTCAGGCGACCTGGCTGAGGGGTTTCGACGTTCCATAGAACAGCTATTTTTAATGATGTAAAGAGAATTCTTGATATCTTCATTTTTTTAGCTGTCAAAATAAACTATTCCAGCCACGGAATGCATTACTCATTTGAATAGAAAGGCTTTTAACTCAAACACACTGAGGAATCGCATGGCATTTCTGGCGTGTATATGCTTTTTACCTTGTGATGATAGCGGAGCTCACGTTTGGGTTCTTTTATCCTATAGACACTCGCTCACACTCTTACTAGGATAAATGATTTCTTCGATATTTTGTAGCTAATTGTCATTGATTCTGTCTGCAAATCATACATTTCACAGAGTCAGCAATTCACAAATAAACAACTAATTATACTGTTGTATTACTGGAATGTTCTCTAAACCTGCGGTTTCTAAATGGTGTACTTTTCATGTCGAGACTAAGATTGTGTGTTTGGTTACCTCATTTTTATTCCCTTTCATAAACAAGTTATTATAAAATGAATTAATCTTGATTTACATAGAAAATGTGTATGAGGTTTGAGAGTTCCCACGAAAAACTTGTCATGTAAGGGAAATCATATGGGAGCTCCGCTTTTAGGCAGCACCTAAATCTATATATTACGTTCTTTTTAATATGAAAAACTTGTGGGATTGTTGTCACATGTAGTACACAGACAGTACAGAAATAGCAGGTGGGTACTGACTACTACCTAACATGAGTTTGAATGTGATTGGTTAATTCTGAGCACAGCTACATCCCAATAATAAGAGGTTGTGTATCTTTAAGCAATTTTTATTAATTTTCCCATAAAAGATTTAAGGTGAAGTGTACAGGTCACTTTAAGGGTGGAAAATTTTTAAATAGTTTTCATGGTCTCATTTTTATATCACAAAACCTGTTATCTTACCAGGGGTGTGTAAACATTTTATTTTCACTGTATCAAGCACAGTGTTAGGGTTGTACTTCACTATGAACATTTACTGCCCTTTATTATACACACACCCACACCCATGAAATAATGAGGTAGGTGTACAGGTCGAGTGTACTGTACACCATGTTTGTGTATGTTAATCATCCCTGAGCTCAGCATCAGAGTCTACGCACAGCAGCGCAGCAGGACTCAGTTCTCACCTCAGCAGTGACACAGAAGTTTTAAAACACTGGATCATACCAAGGTCACTGCTCCCATCTGGGCAGTGGTGATGTCTCTTTATTAATGAGCAGGATAGGAATCCCAACACATGAGCTTAGGTGGGAACTGTGTTTGTAAATGTGAAATTATAAAAGCAGTGTGTAAAGCTATGTGTAAGGGATGTCTCAGGATGGTAAAGAAAAAAAACAAATAAGAATTTTTGTTCCATTTCGCTTTCCTACCCGTTGTAGGATACAGACAGACAGATGGACAAGAAGTCCAGCCACTGAACCACTAAGAGGTCTGCTATTACATGGGGCATCCCACAGATCTGATAATTGTACATAAAATTTTACATAAAATATAATTAAAGTAAATTAAGAGGGGCAAGAGAATTACTAGCACCAGCGTCCCCACTTTGAACTGCGGTTGATGTCTGTGCACATGTTTTCCCTGTACGCTCATGGACTTTATCTGCGTTCTACAGTTTCCTCCAACATAAAGACACCCAGTAAGTACACTACCTTGATTTTGTGTGTGTGTGTGTGTGTGTGTGTGTCCGTCCAGGATACTTTAATCTGCAGTGGACTATCATCTCCCCAGGACACACTCCAGATCCTTCAGCAGTTACTTATGATTAATTAATGATAATAAATTAACATTGCAAGAGTGTCTCGGTCCAGCAGCACGTTAGCTCTGTGATACCTTGTATTACAATTAATAATAATAACGTTTTACTATTAATAATGATACTCATCATCTTGCATCTGTATGCAACATTAACAATACGTAAATGTCAAAGTACACCTAACAAATTGGCCACTGACTGTATACTTTGCACTCTAAGCCAACATGATGCATGGGGCTCTAGGTGACCTATTTACCTTGCTTGGTAGCATGTAGCTATGCACAGACCGCTTACCCTTCCGGTGATGTTCCTGCTGCAGTCCTGGGAAGAATCACATTTACTCTGTTCATCAACGCATCTGTGAGTCTAAGAAGTTTACAGCTCCACACTGCCATCTTTATTCTGACCAAAATATATTTTTAATACAACCTCAATTCACCACATACACAAACACATCATTCTCCTGTCTGTCCTGAGATCTAGGAACTGAAATTTCCGGTGTAACATTCTAATGTATCCGGGGGAGAATGTGAGGCGTTCATAGTTCCTATCCTAGATAGTTCCTAGAGTAGAGTCCTTTAAAGCAATTAACAGTATTAATCATCACATTATGAGTTACATTATGAACACTTTTGGGAATATTATTATAGGAATTTATTTATTTTATTTAATTAGGGCCTCTTTTACTCTAGGATAATTCTGCCAGAAGTAAATTATTAAATTGTGCATAAATATTCAAATATTAAAAAAAAAAGAAAAAAAGAAA
>JAQMYF010000001.1:35584954-35606339 GCA_030014195.1 Neosilurus mollespiculum
GCAAGACTAAGGAGCTGATAGTGGACTTCAGTACTAAGCAGGAGAGGAATTACCAGCCCCTGATCATCAACAGGACCACAGTGGAGAGAGGGGACAGTTTCCGGTACCTAGGTGTTTACATCATGCAGGACGTGACACGGTCCTGTCATGTTAACACCCTGGTGAAGAAGGCACGGCAGCGTCTCTTTCATCTCAGACGCCTGAAAGACTTTAATCTGCCCTCAAGGGTGCTAAAAACCTTCTACGCCTGCACCATTGAGAGCATCCTGATGGGAAGTATCACAGCTGGTTTGGAAACAGCACCAAACAGGACAGGCAAGCTCTCCAGTGGGTGGTGCGATCAGCAGAGCATACCATCTGTATCGAGCTTCCTGACCTGGACACTATATTCAGCAAGCGGTGCTGGACCAAGGCCAGGAAGATAGTGAAGGACCTCAGACATCCCAACAATGGACTCTTCTCTCTGTTGCGGTCAGGCAAAAGTTTCCGATCAAACATTGAGCGAATGAGGAGCTTCTTCCCGCAGGCCGTTCGGCCCTGAACCAGAACACTAGTATCTGGACTTTGTAGTCTTTACCCTACACATAAACATTACATTCCACCTCAGCTAACTGTTGCACACAGACACTTGACACTTTACAGGCACATGTCACTTTGCACACAGACACTTTACACTTTACAGACAATATTACTCGAAAAATCGCCACTGCATTTATATTTCATTATATTGCATTTATATTTCATTTTATATATTTTTGTATCCTATATTTAATTTTATTTTAATTTTATATATTTTCTTTTCTTTTCTATTTTTGCATTTTTATATTTATATTGACCTTTAACTATAAAATCCTTTAAATAGTTTTAGATATAGTTATTGTTATTGTTCTTTTCTTCTTGTTATATTGCTCATTCTTCACATTTTAGGACAGTCGTACTAAGCATTTCACTACATATTGTACTGTGTATGATTTTGTGTGTGACAAAAAAATTAGAATTTTGAAATTTTAATGCAATATTTTTTTAAAAGTTAATTTAAATATATAATTTGAAATAAAATATATGGCAAAAGTCCAAAGATATGCAAGAGGTTAAAAGGACAGATGACAGAACATTTTTCTATAGGACAAGGGTTCTAAAGTTCTATGGAAAATTATATAGATGTTTTTTTTGTGTGCAGTGTTGGTGTGTCTCCCTAGGCTTGTGTGGCCCAAGCGGGGTATTAAAAACATAGCCCATGGTATATTGTTTATCTGAATTGCAGTGCAATCAGTGCAATCAGGTCTTTTTCTCTTAATATTCAGTATATACAAAAAAAAAAATTAAAACATTAAACCAAACAGGGCAGCACGGTGGCGTAGTGGTTATTAAGTCCACCTCACAGCAGGAAGGCCTGGGTTCAATTCTCAGCAGGGGTGTTTCTGTGTCGAGTTTGCATGTTCTCCCTGTGCTTGTGTGGGTTTCCTCCGGGCACTTCGGTTTCCTCACACAGTCCAAAAACATGCACAGTTGGCTAATTGGCTATTACAAATCACCCCTAGGTGTGAGTGTGAATGGTTGTGTGAGTGTTGGCCCTGAGATGCGAGTTGTCCAGGGTGTACCCTGCCCTCGCCCAGAGTCAGCTGAGATGGGCGCCAGCCTCCCTGCGACCCTAATTAGGATTAAGCGACTTCGAAAATGAATGAATGAATAAAACCAAACAATAATCAAGTGTCAGAGTATAAAGATAATTACACTTGGTAAGATTTCTTAAAACAAAATAAAATGAGTGATTTGAATATTTCCCAGAACTACTTAATTTTCTGGAAAAATTAAACTGTGATACAGTTTCACTGTATGTGACACTGTATGATGCTCCAACAGTTCTGTGGTTAGAGAGTGAAGTACAGGAGATCTTTGAGCATGCTGGTGAAAACAGCCTAGCACTCAGTCAGCAGCAGGTTGTATCTTAATGTTTGCACTTTAGGGAGTATCCACACCTAGCCAGATAGGATCTACCCAGTTGTGTCTGTTCTAATTTTTGCATAAAACATTCCACTGGTTTGAACAGTCCTTTCCTGACAAGGAACACATTTGCCGAATGAGAGACGGAAAAGAAACTCCTGCGAACGGAGACAAATGGATTACAAAATATTGTTCTCTGCCAGATGCCCATTTATGCTATCCAGCAAGGTGGAACTCCTCCCTTAATAGGAATTATCTTTAACAGCATTAACCAAAAGAAAAACAATAAATGAATAATTAATAAAAATCTTTTTAGACATAAACACTTTGACTGTGACCATAACTGTTGAGTTTTATAAGAGAAATCTCCACTTCCTGGTGTAGCCTTTATTATATAAGGTATCACTGAAGATCCTAAACACTGTGAGCAGGTCTGGAGGATCGTTAAAGACCACATGTTAGCTCAGGTACTCAGGCCATTCAGTGCTTTATGGATTAATTGTAGTATTTTATATTCAGTGCAAAATTTAATTGGGAGCCAGTGCAGTGTGGATAAGATAGGGGTGATGTGCTCATATCTTCTGGTTGTTGTGAAGATTCTTGCCACTGCATTCAAAAGCATGAACAAGTTTTTCCCCATCATGCTGTGACATCATATTTCTTATTTAAGTAATATTCCTGAGATGAAACAAGGCTATCCAGATAATATTATCTACGTGAGCTTCAGATGAAAAACTGGGGTCAATAATCACACTCTGGTCCTTTACTGCTGCACATGATGAAACTGAAACACCATTAAATGCACAGAACAGCTCACAATTTATGGGTAGGTGAGAAACACCTGGGAACCAGTGAAGCATGTGGAGATAAAAGGGCAAATGTTTTTGGTCTCCATGAAAGATCTGTGGCTAAGACTCCCATCACGAGTATAAGTCCTTTTAAAATACTAAAACATAATGACCCCAAAACAGATGCTATTCATTTAGGAGTTTGGAATCATTTAAAAGACATGGGGCTATATAAGGTTTTAGGGGCATTCAAAAGTGAGTGGTGGATTTATTTTTTAGGGTTGGTGTATTTAGAAAATCATTCATTCATTTGTTAAACTGCTTAATCCTACTAGGATTGCAGGGAGGCTGGAGACAATCTCAGCTGACTCTGGGCCAAGGTGAGGTAGATCATTTAACAGCTTGCCAGTCAAACACACACACAGACAAACATTCACAGTTAAATTCACACCAAGGAGCAATTTGAAACATCAAATTGAAATTTATTTTTGTTGTTTGGAGTATAAGGAATAACATTCAGTTACATCTTAGGGGCAGCTGTAGCTTTTTTGGTTAGAGAAGCAGCTTTGGGACCGAAATGTTGCTGGTTTGATCCCCAAACCAGCAGGAAAAATGTGTGGCGGTAAAAGAGTGAATGACACCTTCCCTTCCTCCACCTTCATGGCTGAAATGCCTTTGAGCATGTGTGGCAGCCCACTGTGTTTGTGTGTTCACGGTTTACGTGAGTGTGTGCTCACTTTAGATGAGTTAAAGTAAAATCAAATGGGTATAGCAAAATAAAAAAAAAACATAACTTACTTATTAAACTTGAGACTGAGCAAGAATTCACGGATTATACAAACATCTCTGGGGTATCTGCCTCTTTTTCAGTCTCATCAGGTAAACAAAGAATTAAATATATGTAGATAATATAAATATTGATATATGTATTTTAATACATGTAAGTCAACACTATCTTTCTTTTTTTTTTTTTTTTGCTTAGTAATAGCTATGGTGGTCCCCATTATTGATTTTCCTGACCAAAGGAAGACCTATGTATGATTTAATCAACAGTTTATTATTCCCTGGATTTACAATCAAAATTACATCATGATTTGTCTTTGTTTTTTATTTCATTATTAAGAAGCTGTTTGGGATTTCTTTGGGAATCTGCTTTAGTGACTCTGTAAAAGGTTTTTCTCTGTGTAAAAAGAACACTATTCATCAAAACAAGAAAAAAAAACATAGCATCCGTCTATGATGTTGTCCTCTCTCTCTCTCTCTCTCTCTCTTGCTCTGAGTGTTCTATGTTAGATTTATGACCTGAGTACTTAATTAAACATGAATGTGGAGGTAACTGAAAGACTGTGAAGGGTGTATTAATATATACACTCATATATGACAGTAAACAGCCTATCCTGGATCACAAATGTTGATGATAATTCCTTGGATAAAGTGTCTCAGGTCTACATTACACTTTATAATGATTCAGCTATCATTACCATTTCACATACAATCTGTAAATGCAGTGAAAGCAGATAAATTACAGTCTTTATGACTGTATAAAATTATTCCACAAAATCTCCTTAAACAATAAATTGCTCAAATAAAACAGAGTCAGGAAGGAAAAAAAAACACTCTTTTGCTTCTTTAATTTATTACTGTAAACATGCAGTACTCAGATCAGTATCCGTAGTAAGTATATTACCCCCACACACCCCCACCCACAGACCACACATCATTAATACATGTATGCATACAAAACTAGAAGGAAAGGAGAAGTAATTTGCATTTATCAGCTACTATATTAAAAATTGTTAGGAAATTTAGCAGAAAAAATTCAACAATCCTGTAGAAAAGAACAAAACACATCTAGAGAATCAGTCTTCAGAGCTTTATGTAAATATTTACTGGATAAGCTTGTATAAATCTCCACATGCTGTAAATATATTTTCTGTACTGTCTTTAGGAAACACGTGCAGTAGTACATAATATAACTGAAATCATAATCAAAAGGTGGCACTTTAAAGTAAGAAATAATGATGACGCTCAGGTGAAAATAAAGCCTACCATCTGACTGTGGGAGATTCCTTGGACTGTATAGACCTTCAGCTCCCTGACCAAAACTCACGTTGTGTCAGTCTCACAACAACAACAACCACAACTACAATAATAATAATAATAATAATAATAATAATAAATGAAACTGTCAAAAACTTAAATACACATCATGTACAACTAAAAAATATTAGCACTTCCAATTATATTCCATTTAGCTAAGATGTGCTTCTGGTTGAATTTAAATATAAATACATAAAATAAATAAATTATCCTAAATTCTAAAAAGTAATTGACACAACAATTTTAACGGTTATTACACTTTTTTAAAACTATGGTTTAATAGTAATAGTAATAATAGTAATAATAATAATAATAATAATAATCAGCAGTGTGTTGTGTTTAGGGACTGAAAGCTCTGGAAGACTCGAAGTCTGACAGACACTTGGGCTTGATCCCTTTGTTGTTGTAGTAATCCACTACCTGATTGGGCACCTCAGCCAGCACACTTTTCGCTAGTGCTGCAGGAGAAGCCTATGAAAGTGAAGAGAAGCATGAAGAAGTGAAATGTCAGACTCAACATTGTTCTGAAGAAGGTGAAAGAGGATAGGTGTCACTCTCTTTTCACTATGCCTGCAGAACAGGAAGACTGAGACAGGACACACAGTGGGACGATGTTAAAAATACATTTACCTGCACTCGGAAATAACAAACACAGAAAAACCCCCACACACATATACACTCTCAAGTTTTTTACAAAAACATGCAATTCAGCTCAACATCGAGCTTCTCAACTCAAGAGTTCTGTAGTATTTATAAACTGTGTGAAACTGCACACATTGACCTGAATCCACCAGACTTGTATTGTGCCTGTACACCATTTCATTAATAGAATGTCAAAATGTTGCTGGTTCGGCATTTTAATGCTCCTGGAATGTATCTTTCAAAGTCAGGGAAAAAGTCACAAAGAGAAGAAAACAAACCAAAAGGGCATAAAAAGTAGAAACACAAACAATTGTAAGACTTGTGAGTATGTTTTGTATTCAGAACACAGTCGCTGGTGACAAATAGGTTTGGACAAACCGGGGGTACTGATCGCCTGTCTAAACACGTTTGTGTTCAGGAAATGCCGTGGTGTGGTTGTTCTGCCTTAAATGACATGCCACATTCAATTAAACACACCACAATATTCTCTGAGAGAACACGGCACTGTAAGTGAGAGCAAAAATAAAAATTCAACAGTGTGATCCATGTGCCAGGTTCTGATTGGATCAACAGGGAGTAATAATAATTACATCAATCTAATTTCTACAATAATGCATGAGAGTCACTTCAAACACACAATCCTACAGTTTATTACATTAACCCCAATAAAAGTCACAAATATTATTACAGGTCTCCAACACTGGTTTAGTCATGTCTGGAAAATTGTTCATATAAAAAAATCATTAATTTAAAACAAGGTTAAGTATTATGTGACAAAATTAAACTGTGGATTAACACATTTAGGATTTCTGGTCCTTCAAATTGGTTTGAGCTGACAGGAATGATATGATACTTTATATACTGTTACTGGCACCCCTTGGTGATTAAGTTTCATGAAAAGCAGAGCCAATAATGGTGGATGGCATTATAAGCACTCTTTAGGGGGCAGTCACACCTTGCCAAATTGAGTAAACAAATGTCTAATGAAGACAAAATTTTCAATCCAACTGTCTCCGTTCATATGCATTTCTTGTCCGTTTGGTGGATGTGTTCCTTGTCAGGCGAGGTGTGTTCCTTGTTCATGCACAAAACTTGAAATGAACTCCACCGAGCAAACTCATGCATTCCTTGTCTTGTACTTGTCAGTTCACTTCTGTTGATGTCCGGTGAACCTGACACATGGCCGGACTTCTATCTGACGTGCAACAGGTGGAATGGAGTTGTGAGGAACATAGATTGCATGTTCAGCAGACGATTACTGACAAGGAATGCATGGGAACTTATGAATAATGAATGTGTGACAGGTCCACAGGACAAAACTGACGACTTCAGAATAAGTACAGTATAAACTGTAAAGGGATTTCACTGGGTCAGAAACAGACGATAATGTACATTCTCCAGTGTATTTTGACAGCCTAAAGTAGCTACAGAGACTTTTTTCACCACTGGATCATTTTCTGTCCCAAAATTGTTATCTGTCGGATGTCTGCTTATGCTGTCCGGCAAGGTGGGACTGCTTACTTACAGGTGGATGGGCTATAGCAGCAGAAGAGCACATTATGTTTTACTCCTGTCTGCCAAGAACACAAACCTGACACAAATCTCCACTAAACTGGATAGTTTACAATTAGGAATTTCAGGAGTTTGCAGGAGAGTTCAACACGCAGGAAATTCACTCCTATGAATGGAGAAGTGCTCATTTTTTTCACTCATCTTTAGTTTGTATAAAATTGGAGTAACTGGCCAATCTACAGTGTGTATAAAAAGTCTACACAGCCCTGTTAAAATGCCAGGTTTTTATGAGACACCACAAAAAAGTTGACCATTTTCCCTTCAAAATATTTGCTAAATTTTCAGTTGATTTTCATGTCATAGAAAAAGTCCTGAATCGATTTATCTTGGCCACTTTTTTAACAGGTATTTTAACAGGGTTTGTCCACTGTAGCAAAATAAATGATCAAATGCCAATTTTACTTTCCAAACTAAATTAATATATGACATCTAGCTAGCATATTTGCTAAAATTATCTAGAGTAGCTAATTAACTAGATAAAAGACTAGCTTGGCTTTCATAATGAGCCACATATTGTAAAATAAATCTTTACAAAACAAGACTTGCTTTTGCTACAGAACTGTCCATGTCCTCAAAATCAAAAATCACCGGTCATCTTAGATTCATCTATTCAATTCCATGTGATGTCTTACTGCTGGACAAAGTTGAAGACATCCACAATCATCTTTCAGACATAAAACAACAATTTCACATGTTGTTTATAATATTTAGTTAAAGGCTAGTTTATATCAGTTTCAGGAGCCTAGCTCAATCTGTATAATAACCTCGGGAGCTGGTGATCTATCCCACGCAGTGATTTATGAACATTATATTTTACTTATCCTCAGTAATTTATTGTGCAGTTGATTCTGCAGTCTTTCTACCAGAGCAGTCATCTAAGTCCCATATCTCCATGTGTGGGCAGTCTGATGGTGGTTTGAGCCTGAACTGTACTTTTGCCCATGTGGCCTTGCAAGTGTTTAAAAGTTAAAACAGTTGCTGATGCAAGAATGATTAAGAAGGCCTTTATGGTCCTTTTAATCCTTTCATGACTTTTTTTTTCAGCTGACTGTCACTACCACTGTTAACATTTTTAGCACTGTTAGCTGCACAGCCTCATGATACACTAGTTCTGAGAACCTGGCTTAAACAATTATATTTTATTACATTATAAATATTTTCCAGGTTATATGTAAAAGACCAGAGTCGGCTGAGATGGGCGCCAGCCTCCACGCGACCCTAATTAGGATTAAGCGGTTCAGAAAATGAATGAATGAATGTAAAAGACTACTCCACCCTTAAGACTGTCTTGCCCTGTCATTAGTTTTACTTTACTTTGTGTATAGCATTGACTAATTTCCCTCAGCCAGGTAATTTAAAGGTAATTTAGTTTGCTATACTCACGTGTTTGAAGTTATGGAAGGGCACAAACTGAACAATGTCTCGGAGGACGGGTTCTCCTTTGGGAGAGCGCAAAATGCCATCATCACCGTCCAGCATTTGCATGTCACTGAAGTCAGCATTGCCTATACCCACGATAATAACAGACATGGGGAGGTGAGAGGCATGAACAATGGCCTCTCGTGTGTCAGCCATGTCAGTTATTACACCATCTGTCAGAATCAGCAGAATGAAATACTCCTGTTGAGAGAAAAAGAGGTAGTGGGTCAACAAACAAGCAACTAAGTGGCCTTGACGAAGTCGAACCTGTTTAATATGTTCCATATGGGAGTATATACCACTTATTTACCAACATACAATATTTTAGGTTTGTGTTGTCGATTCCCAACTTACTTTTATCCCGTCTGTTTACATAGGTACAAGACTAATAAGCACTGGAAAATTTATGAAATGCAGCAGAGAAATTCTTTGTTGAGTTTCTCCCCATGCTTGCATGAGTTTCCTGCTGGCACTCTGGTTTCCTCCCACAGTCCATGCACATTAGTCTAATTAGCTGTACCAAATTGCCCCTAGGTGTGAGTGTGAATGTGTATTGGCCCTGTGATGGACTGATGAGATGTTTAGGGTGAACCTACCCTGTCTTTGCCCAGAGCCGGCTGTGACCATAGTAGCACTGCAACCCTATAGGCTGTTCGGCAAATGAATGAATGTAATATTAACTAATTAATTCACCAAACTGTTTAATCCTTTTAGGGTTGCATGATACATGCGAAGGCGGAGTATGCCCTGAACAGCTCGCCAGTCCATCGCAGGGCCAACACACACCACCATTCACACTCACACTAAGGAACAATTTGGAACAGCCAGTTATCCTAATGTGCATTTCTTTGGACTGTGGGAGGAAGCCAGAGTACCCAGAGAAAATCAACACAAGCATGCAAACTCCATACAGAAAACAAAACAAAACAAAAAAAAAAAAAAAAAACAGAACTTGAAGCCAGGAGCTTCTTGCTGTGAGGCAGTCTTGCTAAGCACTATAATAAGTTATAGTAAATACAAAAAATATTAAATTAAACAGACTTCCTCTGTGAGGTAATAAATGTCCGTCTGAGATGAGGTAAGATAAGATAAGATAAGATAAGATAAGATAAGATAAGATAAGATAAGATAAGAAGACGCACCATGGCCTCCTTGGTGTGCATCTCCTCAGAAGCAGAGTTGGCTACTTTCTGGATGATGGGTGCAATGTTAGTGGGGCCATAGAGCTGGATCTTAGGCAGACAGTTCTGATAAGCCTCTATAACACCTTGAATACCTAAGAAAAAGAAGATTCCAGTTTCATACAGTGGTACTTAAAAGTTTGTGAACCCTTTAGAATTTTCTAGATTTCTGCACAAATCTAATAAAACCTTGTGCCTTTAAGAACAATGTCCCCAAAGAAATAAGTCATTCTACCAACAAATGGCTTAAAATGAATAAATGTAATGTTTTGCAATGGCCAAATCAAAGTTCGGATTTTAGTCCAGTAAAAATGTGTGAGAAGTACATAAAGGGAAATCCACCAACATCCCAAAGTTGAAGCTGTTCTATACAGAGGAGTGGACTAAAATCCCTACAAGACTGATAAATAATTACCACAAACATTTAGTTACAGTTATTACAGCACAAGGAGGTCTGAAAGCAAGGGTCCACTTACGTTCGCCACTCACAGATAAGTAATATTAGATTATTTTCCTAAATAAATAGATGACCAAGTGTAATGGCTTGTCTTATTTGTTTAATTGGGTTCTCTTTATCTACTTTCAGTGTGGGAAATCGTTAGAAAGGTTTCACAAACTTTTTAGCACTACTGAATGTAATTTGGTTCTATGAATCAAGGTACCTACCAGGAATGAATCACCTGGATACCTTTCTGAGAAATTCCATAAATGAGACATTTAATTCATACACCATTACTGTATTACTGTCCCTTTTTTCTTTACTAATTCTCACGGGTCAGTATTTGTCCCTAATGCAAGTATCTACTGTATGATAGTTATGCAATGGATCATAGAATCACTGTTACATATACACTGATCAACAATAACTTTAAAACGTGAACTATAACTTTAAAGTGAATAACTGTGGTTCTCATGACAGTGGTATCTGTCATTGGGGTGGGATGTATTATACAGGAAGTGAACAGTCAGTTCTGGATGTTGATGTGAAGAGTTTTGTAAAAGCAGACAACTACATTTTTATGAATTTTGTAAAATATTTGTTTTTCTTTGTGGATTCCAGGTCAAATCTAGTAATCCTAATCTAGGGTATTCTGAGTTAATGTAAATTAAGTAACTGAAAGGCTAATTTGAAAAAATTGGCAAAATCTGATATGTCTTCGCTTCCCTTTTGTCTCACAAAAATATCACTCCCACAAAAATTACTGAAATGACAGAAAGAATAACCTATGCCTCTCGCATATGTCATAAATAATGAACATATCAAATGATATTTTCAGTCTGATTAAAGTACCCCTCCTTGAACTGCCACCTTATTGTGGTGGAGGGGTTTGCGTGTCCTAATGATCCTAGGAGCTATGTTGTCGGGGGTATTATGTCCCTGGTAGGGTCACCCAAGGCAAACAGGTCCTAGGTGAAGGTCCAGATTTTCAGAAGACCCTTATGGATAGAAAATCAAGTACTCAGTTTCCCTTGCCCAGATGTGGGCTACCGAGGTCCACTCCTGGAGCCAGGCCTGGTGATGGACTCCAAGGTGAGTGCCTGGTGGTCAGGCTTCTGCCCATGAAGCCTGGCCGGGGCCCAGACCAAAAAGGACCCACCACCTGTGGGAGGGGCTATAGGGGCCTTGTGCATTGTGAGTTGGGTGGCAGCCGAAGGCATGGGCTCTTTCAGACCGATCCTTGGCTACTGACGCTGACTCTTGGAACAAGGAATGTCACCTTTCTCGTGGGGAAGGAGTCTGAGCTGATGCGCGAGGTTAAAAGATACGGACTAGATATAGTCGGACTCACCTCGACACGTAGCTTGGGGTCTGTAACCACCCATCTCAATAGAGCCTGGACCATATTCCATTCTGGAGTTGCTCATGGGGAGAGGCGGCGAGCCAGTGTGAGCATCCTTGTTGCCCCCATCTCGGTGCCCTCATGTTGGGGTTCTCCCCGGTTGACGAAAGGGTAGCTTCCCTACTCCTCCGGAGTTCAGAGTACCCACCCTTTTTGGAGTCAGTTAGAAACCTGGAAGGGTATGATTGGTAGATATGGCCCGTCCGATCTGAACCCGAATGGTGTTTCGTTGTGTTCTTCTGTGGACTTCTGTGTTCGTCATGGTCTGTCCATCATGAACACCACGTTCGAACATAAGGGTGTCCATAAGTGCACTTGGCACCAGGACACCCAAGGCCGCAGTTAGATGATCACCTCTGTAGTCGTGTCATCAGATTTGGGGCCGCATGTTTGGACACTCGGGCGAAGAGAGGAGCTGAGCTATCAACCGATCACCACCTGGTGGTGAGCTGGCTCCAATAGTGAGGGAGGCCACCCTCCAGACCTGGCAGGTTCAAGCGTGCAGTTAGGGTCTCCTGGGAACGTTTGTCGGAGTCTCCTGTCAGAAGGGCCTTTAACTCCCACCTCCGGCAGAGCTCCAACCATATCCCAAAGGAGGCAGGGGACATGGAATCCAAATGGGCCATATTTTGTGTCACAGCACTCTAAACCAGCTCTATACACTCTACAGGATCCTGGGGGCATGGGAGTTTGCCCAATCTGTCCACATGTGCTTTGTGGATTTAGAGAAGGCTTTCGACCGTGTCTCTCGGGCTATCTTGTGGGGTGTGCTCCAGGAGTATGGTGTACCGGACCTGTTGCTATGGGCCATGAGGTCTCTGTACCACCGGACCCAGAGCTTAGTCCACATTGGTAACAACAGCTCGAATTCATTTCCAGTAAGGGTTGGAGTCCGCCAAGGCTGTCCTTTGTTACTGGTTCTGTTCATAAATTTTATGGACAGAACTTCTAGGCACAGCCGAGGTGTTGAGGGGTTCTGGTTTGGTGGCCATAGGATCTCATCTCTGCTTTTTGCAGATGATGTTGTCCTTTTTGCTTCATCAAGACAGGACCTCCAGCTTTCACTGGAGCGATTTGCAGTGCGAAGCGGCTGGGATGAGAATCAGCACCTCCAAGTCCGAGGCCATTGTTCTCAGCCAGAAAAGGGTGGAATGCACCCTCCGGGTCTGGAACAAAGTCCTGCCCCAAGTGCAGGAGTTTAAGTATCTCGGGGTCTTCTTTACAAGTGAGGGAAAAGTGGAATGGGAGATCAACAGGCAGATTGGTGCAGCCTCTGCTGTAAAGCAGGGCTTGTACTGGTCCATCGCTGTGAAGAAGGAGCTGAGCCAAAAGGCAAAGCTCTCAATTTACCAGTCGATCTACATTCCAACCCTCACCTGTGGTCACAAGCTTTGGGTAGTGACCGAAAAAACAAGATTGTGGATACAGGCAGCTGAAATGAGCTTCCTTTGCAGGGTGACCCGGCTCTCCCTTAGAGGTAGGGTGAGAAGCTCAGCCATCCGGGAGGAGCTTGGAGTAGAACCGCTGCTCCTCCACATTGAGAGGGGCCAGTTGAGGTGGCTTGGGCATCTGATTAGAATGCTTCCCAAACGCCTACCTGGTGTTGTGTTTCTGGCATGCCTAACTGGGAAGAGATCATGAGGTCAACCCAGAACATGCTGGAGGGACTATGTCTCTCGGCTGCTCTGGAAACGCCTCGATGTCCCCCCGGAAGAGCTGGAGGAAGTGGTTGGGGAAAGGGATGTCTGGATTTCTGGACCCGACTCCTGATTAAGCTGAAGAAGAAGTTGATGATGATGATAAAGTTTCCTGTTGGTACAAGCTACTAGATACCAGAGTTGCAAATTCTTTTTTTTTTTTAAGAAAAGAAAATCATAAACAAACACGATAATACAGTGCATAAGTCTCTTGATCATGTTTCTGCTCAAGAAAACACTCATGGATCATCTTCACATTCAGATCTGTTGGTAGATGTCATCTCATTCGGTCACGTGATTGGCTGAAATGGAGTTGTTGCTAGTTGCAGTAAAATGGGACCAACAGTTGTCAATTTTTGAAATAAAACCTTTATTTTTGTTGTGATTTTCATTTGAGTTGTTGGCTTTTATGTAAACGAATGTGCCACATCGATAGATGGCACTGTAACCTGTCTGCTGGTAGGAAAGAAAAAAGCTCATGACCATAGGTAAGGGCTGAAACATAGATTGATTGGTAAATTGAGAGCTTTGCCTTTCGGCTCAGCTCCCTCTTCACCACGATGGACCAGTACAACTCTGCTTCATGGCAAAGGCTGCATCGTTCTGCCTGTCTCCCGTTTCAGCCATTCAAGACTGAAAAATGATGAAAGCTTCCCCTTCATCGGTAACATAAGGGAGCAGTCACACGTTGTGGTAGAGCATAAAGGGACATTTGACCAATAGAAACTTTGTGTAAGAAATTATCTGGTGGTATCGGTTTTGGCCCTGGTGAGGACTCATCAGTTCCCATGAGTTTCTTGTCAGTAATCATCTGCTGAACATACGGTCTATGTCCAGCACATCTCCAGATCACCTGTTGCATGTCCGGCTGCGAGTCAGGTCCACCGGATATTATCGGGAATGGACTGACCATTATACACATTATGTATATATGGGAACACAAGTTCCAAACAAAATGCAATCCCAGCACACAACAACCATACAACCAGTGGACACCTTTACCTGATGGAGTCTGTTCCAATTTTGTACATGCACAAAATCTTCTGCCAGATAAAATGGACAAGGAACGTATTCTCCAAATGAGAAAAAGAAAAGAAACGTGAACAGAGACGAATAGATTGAAAGTTTTGCTCTCTGTTGGACATCCATTTACACTATCCAGCAAGGTCTTCCCTTAAGCTTACTGTTTGCATAATGCCATCTTTAACAGGTGCTTTGCCCTCATGTATTTGATACTTTGCATCAGATTTCTGCATTGTGAACTTACCATTGAAAATACTGACATTGTGAAAGACAGTTTCAGTTTCATTGGATGGAGGACACTAATCTGGAGTGCGTAGTGGATTCTTGTTCAAAACATTGCTGTTTACATTCAACTGGAAAAATTTCTATTCAGTTTTACTGAAGGAACTTTCCTGCTGATGACTGTTCAAAACTTTCCAAGCTTGAGCTATACTGTCAACCTGAAACTCACCGGTTTCTGCATTCTGCTGTTTGTAGAGGTCTCTTCCAAGTCAGACTACCATTCCTGTAACTTGTATTGTACTTCCTGTTTCTTGTTGTACGTGCCATCTTTTTGTTGTATTTACTTGTCAGATGTTTAAGTTTCTTCCTTGTTTGAGTAACAGAAGGGTTATTGGCATGCCTGGTGAAATTAACTTACCTGACTAATGGCAGGCAAGCAGATGCTGAATATTCATTGATTTTTGCATTATATTGCTCAGTGACTAATCCACATTGTATAACCCTTTGAATCTGTTTTGAAGTTGAAATGAAAACCTGAACCTGAAATAAATGTTTATAGTCTGTTTCTTGACAGACAATCTTTTTTTTTAACATGGGGATCTGAAACCATTTAACGTGATAAAAATGCACTAATAGAGGAAATTTGGAACAGGCAATTATCCTGATGTGTATGTCTTTGGACTGTTGGAGGAAACCAGAGCACACAGAGGAAACCCACAGCACAGGGAGAACATACCTACTCCAACAGAAATGGCTTTACCGACCACAGGGCTCAAATCCAGGACCTTCTTGGTGTGAGGTGTAAGCATTGACCACTTGTCCCTATGATGGGTAAATACTTTTTCATTGCACTGTAAGTGAACTGGCACATTTGAGCAACAAGTCTCTGTAGATACTCAGTCCTCCAGGTTATGATAGCCTTGAGTGCTTGAGTAAAAACTACTGGATTTTTACATTTTTTTTTACATTTTTTTAATGTGTCACATCTCATCCGAAAGCCTTCTTTAGTCCCAGGTACTTAACCTCTATTGGGGCTTACACCTTGAAGGTGGACCTGAGAGTCATTAATACCTACTGATTTCAGGTGAGTCAGTAAGAGCACTGAGTCAGGTGTAAATCACATGCAAGTCAGTGACCCATGCTGCCTTCCTGTGAGTTGTTATGGTCACCTATGTCAGGTTGTGCATTGGGATTAAACCACCTGGGAAGACTATTTTAGGTGGCTAAAAGTTGGTGTCTTAAGCCACCACTTCTGTTGAATGATGGTCATTCCATTTGGACATGGATGGCCTTATTTACTTTTCTCTTATGCCGTCTATCTTCTTTGTCCAAAATCTGAATATTGTTATTCTCAAAAGAGTGTCCTGTCTCTTTTAAGTGCAGATGTACAGCTGAACTTTGTCCTGCTGAACTGGCTCTCCTACATTGTTCCATGCACCTTTGGAGTGGTTGTTTGGTCTCTCCTCTGTATAGGTCTGAATACTCCTCACTGCATTTGTACAGCATACACAATACTGTTCAGGTTCTTTCATATAAATTTTAGGCCTGTCTTCAAGCTGCCCTTGCTGTCAAAAATGTTGAAGAAAATAATCTTTGCTCAGTTGAAAGGTTTTCTGGATGAGCATAGCATCCTGGAGATTTTTCAGTCAGGTTCTAAAACTTTTCATAGCACAAAGTCAGCTTTGTTAAGGGTATTTAATGACATTCTCCAAGCTTTGGACTCTGGTGACCCTGCGATCCTTGTCCTGCTTGACCTAACTGCAGCCTTTGATACAGTGGACCACAACATTTTATCTCGTTTACAGCACCTACTGGGCACTTATGGTACTGCCCTGAAATGGTTGAACTCCTATCTGGAAGATAGAAATATTAGTGTAAACATTGCTGGTTCTGAATCCTCCTCCGCTCCCCTGTTATGTGGGACTCCACAGGGCTCAATCTTAGGGCCACTGCAGTTTATATACTTCCTCTGGGCTCTATTCTTAGAAAGCATGGTATCTCCTTTCACTGCTATGCTGACAACAGTCAAATTTATCTACCACTACAACAGAAGGATGCCTTTTCAGTTGCACCTCTTCTAGATTGCCTAAATGATATAAAAGCTTGGATAGCCCTTACCATTTTAAATTTAAATGACAAATAAACTGAAGTGATGGTGTTTGGTCCCAGTGGCTCCTGTGAGTCCCCTTCTGTTGACCTGGGTCCCTTGGCACTGTATGTAAGGCCTGCGGTTACAAATCTGGGTTTTAAGATGGACAGTGATTTTTAATATGGACCATCAAATTTCCGCAGTCCAGTTTTTTTCATTTAAGGCAGCTGGCAAAGGTGAAACTCATCCTTTCATGACAGCAGTCAGTAATCCATGCTTTCATCACATCTCGGTTGGATTACTGCAATGCACTCTATTTTGAAGTCAGCCAGTTTCCTATCTGTTTTTTATTTGTTATTATTTGTTTTACTTATTCATTGTTTTTATGTTGTTTGAAAATTTTATGCTTTGCCTTAATTTTACTTGCGATATACAAGTATCTTATATGTAATTTTTTGAAGGTAAGAAATCTTGTTATGTGTGTACACACACAGAAAGTTACTAATATGATTTTTCTTCACTCCTGGCAATTAGAAGTAGTAAAATAGTTCAAGTAATGACATGTTTGTATTTATGTTCTTCTCAGCTTCTCCAACAATCCTGTCACATGGGATGACAATGTTGTTTCAACTGTTGTCCTGCTTCACAGTGGATGATATCTAAGGTCCTTTTCTACATCTCTTTGCTGATTTGGAATGCGACATGTGTGTTTGTGTGTGTTTTCCTTCATTCCTTCTTTTCCTTCTGCCCTGGATGGAGTGTTCTGATAACCCGAAGTCTATGTTCAAGTGAGTGGTGGGAGTCAAAGAGTGGGCTTTCATCATGTCGTGCAAACAATTCAAACATTGGCTCATGCGATTCTATCAGCTTACTTGAAACTAGGTGTTAATGACTCTCAGTTCAATCCTAAAGTGTCAACTCCACTAGAGAATAAACACCTGGGACTCAGAGCTGAAGAGGCCTTTTGGATGTGAAGTGAAACATCCTCAAAACAAAAAAGAAGTTTACTTGATTTTGACTCAAGACTACTGAGCAATAACACATTGCAGTAATGGTGCTAGTAACTAACAAATGGGTGTGGACACGATCCAGAAAAGACACAAAAACAAGAAAGGCTTACTTCTGCATGAGAAAAAAAGGCAAGATATAAGAAAAGTCACCAGACAAGTTGACTGTAGTCTCAAGCTGCTAAGCACTAACTCTGTCTGGTCTATAGGTATCTCATATGTCATTTTGTGAAGGTAAAAAATATGGTTATGCGGTATAAGTTACTAATATGATTTTTCATGACTCCTGGCAATTAGAAGTGGTAAAATTGTTCAAGTAACAACATATTGGTATTTATGTTTCAAACCTCAATAAAATGAGATCATTGCCTCTGATAAAAGTAACTCGGGGCATGTCTAAGGTTCTAACCAAAGGGTTCTAGTAAAAGCTTTTGTAATTATCAGCGGAAAACATTTAGCCTGTAAAGGAACATAATTTCAGTGTATAAACGGCAAAAGAAAATCATATCTGTACCAACACAGAGCATCTCCATAAGTGTGTGTGATGTGTTCATTTCACACAAAAAGATTAGTGTGGAGTCATAACATCTTACATCAACTTACCTGTCTATGCTGGTGGATTAAGACTAATATGCAAACGCGCGCACACACACACACACACACACACACACTTACCAGCACATTCTGGGTTGTCCTCATCAAAGTTCACAGCAAAATCATGGGAGACCTGCAGAGAAAAATATAGATTTTTTTCCCGTCTATGTAATTACTCTGATTGCAACTAAATCTGTTTATGGAATCAAAGAGAAATTGTTCTTTTCGCTGCTTGTATCTTGCTTGTAACTATCTATACTCTAATCCCAGCTGACTTTTTTCCCAGGGAGGAAAAGGGATTACATACCGAACACGTTACCAATCCATCACAGAGCTAACACAGACACAAACATTCAGACTCACATTCACACCTAGGGGCAATTTAGAGTAGCCAGTTTACCTAATTTGCATGTCTTTGGATTGTGGGAGGAAACCACATTACCCAGAGGAAACTCACACAAGCACAGGGAGAACATGAAAACTCCACACAAAAATGCTCCAGTCAGCCACCAGGTTAAAACTAAGAACATAATTAAAAAGAAATATGAGTAAAAATAACAAATGCTGCATACAAATAGAAATGCTTAAAATACAAAATCTGGTAATAAAGTCCACTGTGTGTCCACTGTCTCGTTGGTGTGCCATTACAAGCGCTTACATTTGGACTTTTAAACTCAGTGAAAATGCTACTCTAATTCCACAGCAAAACTTTATTATTTCAAATACATCTGCTGAGTCACATCCAGCAAATTAGGGTTAATATAGTATATGGCCATTGATTTGCGCATTTCAACCAATTGGATCATCTGCCGTAGATTAGTAAAATGAGATAGTGTGGGACTTGGATGATCAGCAAAAAACCTGTCAGCTTAGGTAGTTTTAATTTTCCAAGTGTTCCAAGGTGATCAACTGCATTAATTCCTGATATTACAAACCTTTATGCACCAGATTAGGGATAAAGAAACATATGTACCTACTACATGTATTCTAATCTCTGTCCGCACTATTGCTTATTCAGTATTCAGAAGAATGGACTAAAATATTAACTTCCTGTCTTTTAAACACATACAACTCATCAGAGAAACAAAAATGTATTTATACCATTATACCATTTTATCAACAAAAATAAAAATGCAAGACTTTGGTTTTTGCTCCAATTTTTCATAAGCTGAACTCAAAGATCTAAAACTTTTTCTATGTACACAAAATGCCTATTTCTCTCAATTATTGTTCACAAATCTGTCTAAATCTGTGTAAGTGAGCACTTCTCCTTTGCCGAGATAATCCATCCACCTCACAGGTGTGGCATGTTGTTACGATACCACACGGAGACAGAAGAAATAAACTTATACAAGTTTATTGTGACCAAGGAGTTGGGCTCGGAGAACCACACACACGTAAACGAAACTGAACGGAAATCAAACCTGCCACGAGGGGCGAACACTAACCGATAAACACAACACAAAAAAGGGAAATGAAACCTGCCGCGAGGGGCGAACATAAACCGACAAACACAACTTACTGAAACAAAGGAGGGAGTCAGGAACAGAGAGACGGATGACGGGATTAGTACGAGGATGAGGCGAGGGAGTTGAGGTGAGTCCGAAGCGCTGGTTAGAGATGCGGTGCAAATACGTAGACTGCTAACGAGGCTAGACACGGAGGAGTGTCTAGTGGGGGTTTTTATATTAAGGAGGTGATTGGATCCGAAAATGAGGTGCAGGTGATTAGAATTCGGGGGAGTGTGCTTGCGGTGTGTGAGAGTCGGGTCGCAAGCTAGCTGCGGGTGTAACAGTACTCCCCCCCCCCCCTCCAGGGACCGTTCCGGGGTTCCGGGGATGTCGACGCCATGGGCGTCCCCTGAGACGAGGTGCTGGTCGACTGGGATGCTGACGATGGAACTCCTCCATTAGGCTGGGGTCCAGGATGTTTGTGAAGGGTACCCAAGATTGTTCCTCGGGTCCGTATCCTTCCCAGTCGACCAAATATTCTATCCTCCCATGGCGTCTGCGGGAATTTAGGAGACCCCGGACGGCATGAATGGAGTTTTCCTCTGTAGCCAGTGGTGGAGGGGGTTCTGCAGCCTCGCCCGACTCTGTGGGAGAAGAGGTCAGTGGTGAGTGGTACGGCTTTAGCAGGGAGACATGGAACACAGGGTGGATTCTGTAGGTGGGAGGGAGTTTCAATTTGTGTGTGACGAGGTTTATTTGTGCAATTATTTCAAAAGGACCTACAAAACGAGGACTTAGCTTTTTGTTTGAGTCTTGGAGTCTGATGTTCCTCGTTGACAGCCACACCTTGTCCCCAATCTGGTACCGGGGCGGATCAGAACGTCTTGTGTCTGCAGCAGAGGTCCCCCGTCGGACGGCGTGTTGAAGGTGGCGATGGGCCTCGCTCCAGATCTGTTCACTCCTTCGAAACCACTGGTCCACCGCGGGGACGTCCATGGGTTCACTGTTCCACGGGAAGAGTGGAGGTTGGTGACCGAGTACGCACTGGAACGGGGTCAGCCCTGTGGACGGTTGGCGCAAGGAATTCTGTGCGTACTCGACCCATGGGAAGAATTGGTTCCAAGAGGTGTGGTGCCGATTGCAGAAGGTTCGTAAGAAACGCCCAATGTCCTGAATCTTTCTTTCCATCTGCCCGTTTGTTTGGGGATGATACCCGGAAGATAAACTGACCGTCACCCCCAGTAACTTAAAAAAGGCCTTCCAGAATCTGGAGGTGAACTGCGGACCCCTGTTCGTTACCACGTCCTCTGGTAACACAAAATTACGAAAGACGTGCTCGAACAGGGCCCTGGCCGTCTCTGCGGCCGTTGAAAGGGTCTTGAGAGGGATTAGCTTGCACGCCTTAGAAAAACGATCCACAACCACTATGATACAGGTATAGCCCTCGGAGGATGGAAGGTCTATCATGAAATCCACCCCGATGTGCGACCACGGACGTTGAGGTACGGGCAATGGAAGAAGCTTCCCAACGGGAAGATGTTGAGGCGTTTTGGATATGTCGCAGGCTTCACATCTGGCTGTGAACCTCTTGGTCATGGTGGCCATCCCAGGCCACCAATAGCGCTCCTGGGGGATGGAGAGTGTCGCCTTTGTCCCAGGGTGGCCCGTGCGAGGGTTGGAATGTACAGCCTCCAGTAGGGGGAGTCGGAGGTCATGGGGTACATATTGAAGTCCTTGTGGTGTTTCTGGTGGCGCTGGATCTGTCTCCAGGGCGGCTTGGAGCTGTTCCTCCAGGTCCCACTGTATGGAATTTAC
>JAQMYF010000001.1:35662847-35694068 GCA_030014195.1 Neosilurus mollespiculum
ACCAGCAGATTCAGGGACAGTTTCTACCCACAAGCCATCAGGCTACTGAACTGCTGATATACCAGACAATCTGCACACTTTTGCACACTCATTGTACACACTACTTCTACACTACAACCACTTTAGTGTTTTAAGTGTTTTTCTTTAGTGTTTTCCTTAGTGTTCTCCATTAGTATTTTTTCCCCACTAGTATTTTTTTTTTTTATCCCACTATGTACATATACATACATACATAGATACATAGATACATATAAATATATATATATAATAGTCACATTCCTTTTTAGTTATATGTATATGTATAATATATATATTTTGACTCCTTTCACTTGTATAGTTTTATTCTTACTTGCATTTTATCTGAATGCTAAATTTATGTGCAATATTTGTTTTTTAAGTGCAATTTTGAGGGGGCTCTGAGTCCAAGAATTTCATTGCTGGTAGTGATGTTTCATTGTCACCTGTAAATGACAAATAAACTTGAAACTTGAAACTTGAGTGGACCCCACACTTCCACAGCTCTCAGCCTCAACACCAGCTCCCCACAGGGACCCTCTACACACAGCTGCACCCCCACACACAACACTATTGTCAAATTCACTGATGGCACCACTGTCGTGGGGCTCATCTTGAGGGGGGAGATGAGTCGGCCTACAGAGACAAAGTGCATTGAATTAACTTCATGGTGCACCGATAATAACCTGCTCCTGAACATGACAAAGACCAAGGAGCTGATTGTGGACTTTCAGAGAAAGAAAACTGTCATGCAGCCTCTCTTCATTAATGAAGTAGGTGTTGAGAGGGTGTCTAACTTCCACTTCCTGAAAGTCCACATGACAGAAGACCTCACCTGGGGGTGAAATACAGTTGAACTGGTGAAAAAGGCCCAACAAAGGCTTTATTTTCTAAAGGTTTATTTTCTTAAAATGCACACAACCATTCACACCCACACTCACTCCAAGGGGTGATTTGGAACAGCCAATTAGCCTACTGTGCATGCTTTCGGACTGTGGGAAACCCACACAAGCATGGGGAGAACATGCAAACTAGACACAGAAATGCCGGAGCCCGCCCGAGCCCAGGCCTTCTTGCTGTGAGGCAGACGAGCTAACCACTGCACCACCATGCTGCCGGCTTCTTACTAATACCTTGAATAATGAAGAATACTGCAGGGGGCAGTACTTTCTCCTACAAAGCATCACAGTTATGGAACAGCTTTCCAGTTAATGTTCGGGACTCACAGTCTGTCTATTGAAGACTAGGCTGCAAACTTACTTGTTTAGTCAAGCATTTTGAAAAATGCCTTTTATTAGGTGAAGGATAAGATCAGAGGCTTTTCAAACATACAGTTCTGGTAAACTGGGATGTTTGAAATTCTCAATGCTCACTCAGGTCTGCCGATAGTGGAGTGGCTGATTGCCTTATGTCACAGGGTTCCCACATGTCTGTCATTCTTTTGGTTAGTTATGTCATCATAGTCAGCACTGATAAACTCTCTTCTTTAACCCTTACATTGTTATGAGCATACAGAGGATCTCCCCCATGTTTTTTCAAGGTGCAAATGTTATCTGAAGGAGTTTTTTCTTTCCACCATAGCCACAGGCTTGCTCATTAGGGATGTATCAGGTTTCTAGAGAAAATCATAAGTTAAAATTCATTCATGTAAATTCATATAAAGCTGCTTTGTGACAATGTCAATTCTGAAAAGCACTGTACAAAACATCTCAAGAAAATGTTTTTTAGCCCCTGTGGACTCAGCCAAATTTACCAACCAATGCACTATGGACCAACCCAAGTTGAAAGTGGAGTCCATGTCACAATCATTGTCTATCCTGACCCTTAAATGTTGGAATCCATTGGAAATAGGACTGTTTACCTCTATGCACCCCATGTAAGCCTCTGAGTGGATGCATTACATAGGAAACCATCAAACATTTAGTCGCCACTTCAAAAGGTCATCACATTATTCGTGGCATTCCCTGGATGGCATAACAAATGGAAGACATGCCCAAAGAGTTTAAGATGCTACAGTTGTCTCCACTTTAAGAACAAGGGCAGTACATATGACTGTGGAAACAATTGGGCCATCTCCCTGTGGTCTATAGCTTGGAAAATTTTAGACTGTGTCATCCTCAATTGGCTTAATACTAACATTGCTGAAAGAAATCTACCAGAGGCACAGTGTGACTTTCGTCCTGGTCACAGCACTATTGATATGATATTTAATGTTCGCCAAGTGCGAGAAAAATGCATTGAGCAGAACATGTACCTTTATGCTGTTTTTATAGACTTGACCAAAGCTTTTGACATGGTTAACAGGGAAGCTCTGTGGATTATCATATCAAAATTTGGCTGACCAAAACACTTTGTCAACCTTGTCCGCCTTTTCCATAATGACATGTCTGGCGTTGTCCTCTCCAATGGCGAGTATTCAAACCCCTTCTCTATCTCCAATGGTGTGAAACAAAGATGTGTGCTTGCACCAATTCTGTTCAACCTCTTTTTCACGTGTGCTCAGCCATGCAGTCCAAGACCTACATTAAAGCATGAAGCTGGGATACAGGACGGATGGATCACTGTTTTACCTCAGACCCTTGCAAGCTAAAACTAAAACAACTGAGAAAATTATCTTCGAGGTAATTTTTGCAGATGATTGTGCTTGTATGACTCATAGGGAGTCTGACCTACAACTCATTGTCAACAAGTTTGCTGAAGCATCCCGACTGTTTCGCCTGACAATCAGCCTAGGGACCACTGAGGTACTTTACCACCCAGCTCCTGAATCAACTTTCCACCCTCCTTCAATTAGCACTAGAGAAACTGATCTGAAGACAGTGAAGGAGTTCAAATATCTTCATAAATAACCTGTCACAAATTATGCACTATGGTAGCCCTTGTACAATAACATAAGAACAGAAACCTAAACCAAACAAATACCAATTTTGTGTGCAAAATAAATTTAATTAAACAAAAATTATGCTATTTAGCACTGGTTGCCAGATTTGATCCAGCAAAAAACATAAAACTTCTGATTCTTCACAGTAACTGTGACAATAAGGAACATGATGGCTTTTGATGCTAAATTCTTTGTTCATTAACAATTCATGTGTTACAAAGGTGTTAAGTGTTAATACCTTGTCATCAAGCTTTTTGGCACTAAAAGCAAGCTCCACATAATCATCATTTCCAGATAATTCCTCTGCTGTTACCTGTGATAGAATCAGAGTGCAAACTGCTTGGTGAAAAGATGTGTGGCACTCACTGTGTTTGTGTGTGTGTGTGTGTGTGTGTGCGTGCGCGTGTTTGTTTACTTACCGTTATAGAAGACTTGCCCGCTGTGTTGCCCTGTTTCAGTAACGCTTTAGAGAGTTTTCTCTGAGACACAATCTGTGCAGAAATGAGATTCAGAAAACAATTTTACAATTCGAATCTTAAACCAAGCAAAAGATGCATTAAATACTGTAACAAGAATGATTTAAATGCCATATTCAACAGATGTAATCAACACAGTCATATTATTCAGGCTGAACAGATGCATCCTAAACAAATAAGACATAGGTAATACGACAGGTAGACTATTTTAATTTTTTTAATGAAAACTTAAAAAAAAAAAGAAAGAAAAAAAAAGGAATCTTCACTTGTTTTGGAATTGACCATCACACTCCAAAGTAGTGGCTAATGTCTCATATGAAAAAAGAAACTTAGGGTTTTATGTATTCAGTTTTCATTAGTGATTTTGTTGTTGTTGTTGTTTTGCCTAGCCTAATAGCTTTAGTTTTTTCCCCATCTGTTTGAATTCTGTTCCAGTGTTATTGTGGGGAGGTATGAATTGTTTGCCTGAGAACTAACACCCTACCTTTTCCCTCGTCACCAGCAGCAGCTAAACACAGAGTCTCAATAATCTGCACAGAGAAACCCGTGCCCTGACTAATCTAAGTAGTTATTTTGTATATACTAATTTGAAATGTCTCAGAATTTGTGCTAATGTTACTTGTAGACAGGCCTGCCAGATATGAGACGACATTTTAAGACAAAAATATTAATTAATTAAACATTTTATTTTCATGGGTTTTTTTTTAGCCTTTTCAGGAGACATATGTTAACAGAGGTGCACTTTTGTAATTTGCAGCATAAATCCACAATGCACAGCCATTATATGCCAATATAATTATAGTTCTGGTAACCCTGTTTGCTGAACACAGTGCTTCATTAAGATTCTACAAATGGGAAAGTTTGAAACTATTAATCTACACTGGCTGGACAAAAAAATTAAATAGTTGAAAGTTAAAGTCTTCTCCAGCACATCCCAAACACTTTCAGTGGGGTTAAGTTCAAAATACCTGGGTGCCAATAGATGCATGAAAATGATTTATGTTTCCTGAACCACTCTTTCATTATTTGTGCCTGAATTTTATTTCCTTTTTCAGGGAAGAAAAGGTTCACTGATGTGAGAACCTGGTCATTTAGTAGATTCAGGCTGTCAGCTGACTTCAATTTATTGCCACATTATGT
This sequence comes from Neosilurus mollespiculum, assembly GCA_030014195.1. Lineage (NCBI taxonomy): Eukaryota > Metazoa > Chordata > Actinopteri > Siluriformes > Plotosidae > Neosilurus > Neosilurus mollespiculum. Next base: position 35,667,360 of record JAQMYF010000001.1, read on the forward strand.
TGCTGGCCCTTGACCAGTCCAACTGAAGTGAGTCTAGATCATATTGTGGTTTCCAGAGGCTTGTATAATGCCCACTATGGGTGATGGGTGAATTGCTTCATGCACTATCCTTCTTACACAGGCATGCCCATCACTCTATCTGGAATAGAGTAAATTTGGTCTCATCAGATCACATGACCTTTTTTTCATCACTCCAGTATCCACTTTTACAAACTGAACACACAGCAGTTTAACTCCCATCCTGTAAGTTCTCATCAGTTCACATTGTTTCACATTGTGTGTGTGAAAATGCTCATACTTTCACAATTAAACACAGCTGTATGTTCTATTGTCCTTTTTCACATTAAAACTTCTTGGCACACCATTTCCCAAGACATTTACATTTACAGCATTTGGCAGACGCTCTTATCCAGAGCGACTTACAATGATCATTTTTATACAACTGAGCAATTGAGGGTTAAGGGCCTTGCTCAAGGGCCCAACAGTGGTGACAATGGGGATTGAACCGCTGACCTTTGGATCAGTAACCCATCGCCTTAACCACTATGCCACCACTGCCCAAGAGGCACAGCTCAGTCCTACTGCACTGGCAGGACCATTCTGTGCTTTGTTCATTCACTATAGGAACTGGCCTGGAAATGTTTAAGCACATGTTGTTAATTCAGGGCTTTCAAAATGCTTTTGAGTAGCAGGAGAACCACGAACAGTAGCAGGAGCCTCTGTCCTCATGATGTTATCATTACCATTATTATTTTAAGTGAGTAGTTATATTATTTTTCCTTTCACAGCTAGAGAAACTCTTGTCATTAACGACGTCACACTCGTGTACAGGGTCCCCCATGGTTATGCCCGGACATATGCTATAGGACATTCCAAAAGCTCTGCTCAGAAGCACCACGCAGTAGCTCCACTTATATAATACGTGTGTGAGATGGCGGGAGGGATTTTTTTTTTTTAAAGAAAAAGGAAAGTAGATGTCTCACAGGACTCTAGTAGGTGGAAATCCTGCCAGCCGCGGCTTAATTTTAAAAGCCCTGTTATTGGTAGAATTTTTACAGTCCTTGTTCTCTGTTCTAACTAATTTTGTTTTTTACGCCCATGATGATCGTTATCAAGTGACATGTTCACCATATGTACACTACTGCCCTTTAATTGTATTCTAAATCACATGTATTAATTTATACATTTGCCATACCGCTTAATCCTTTTACGGTCATGGGGAGGCTGGAGTCGTTCTCAGCCAACTCTGGTCAAAGGCAGAGTACACTCTGAAAAGCTTGCCAGTCCATCAAAGGGCCAATATACACACAACCATTCACACCTCACACCTAGGGGCAATTTGGAACAGCCAAATAGCCTAATGTGTATGTCTATAGACTGTGGGAGGAAACCAGAGTACCCAGAGGAAATCTATGAGGAAACTTGACACAGAAGCACCCTTACAGATCCCAGGACTTGAACCCTTCTTGCTGTAAGGTGGACATGCTAATTACTATGCTACCATGTTGCCCTCTAAGTCACATGTAATATCCCAAATTCCCTTTGGTGCCTATCAAATAAACTCCACCTGTCCTTAGTGCAATCTCCTAAGTGTATTTGCCTGCAGAAGAGAGAGCAGACACCTGTCCGAGTGTGCACTCCAAAGCACCAAGGAAGTCCGCCTCCTTGAGTCCATTATGGGTGCTGCTGATGTCATGGAGTTCGAAGCGCAGACGCTGTACCTCTTCAAAGTAGTAGTCTACTGTAAAGACCTTGGAGAACACAGGGCTGATACTGCTGCGAATCACCTCAGTCCGGTCAACCTGAAACAAATACAGCAAAATCCAATCAGAGCAGTGCTCATTACACTGCTTACAAAAAGATAAAATTTTAATAATAAAAAAATGTATAAATAAATTACACTCTACAAACAAAAAGAAGCAAAAAGAGTACAGTCTTATCTTTTTTTAAATATAAAAACAAAGCATTAAAAGGAAGAAGAAAATAAAGAAGAAGAAACGTGAGAAAAAAGAAAGAAGAAAAAGAAAACATAAAAGTAAGATATATTTTAAGTAAAAACAAAAAAATATGCATATTCATATACTTCAAAATGTATTTCTTTGTTTACCCTGTAAACACACTTTAATCCCATGTCCTAGTGAAAAACTCAAGACAAAAATCACTGATGCTCCCTACCATCTGTCTTGTGAATGCTCGGTTGATCCACAATAAAATGGAAGAGATATATCTATGGCTGACAATGCAGAGGACCATGAACAACTTCTGCAGCATGCTTTACATGGAAACGTGGCTGGACAGCACCACTCCAGCCAGATGCAGCTGTTGAACTAGCGGGCCACACCGCCTACCAAGTCAACCTGACTGCCGACTCTGATAAGAAGAATCTCAAAGCAGTGGACTGTGTATCTAGAATAACAACTCATGCACCAATGACACTGTAGTGGATACACTGTGTAGCCCAGACCTGGAATTCATGTTGCTTAAATGCAGACCATTTACTCTCGCAAGGGAGTTCACTGCTGATTACATATTTGCTGTGTATATTCCACCAGACACTAACACTATGCTAGCGCTAGCCATGCTACACAATAGCATAAACAACAGCCTGCTTGCATATCCGGACAGTGGTTTATTTGGCAGCAAGGGACAATTGCGCTGACTTAAAAACGGTTCTCAAATTCCACCGCAATGTGAACCAGGGGAGATAAACACACTTTAATCCCCCACTCCAAATACATCCCACAAAATGATATGTATTTGGAGGACAGGGCATGCAGACTAATATCTCTGGATGAGTACACCACAAAGGTGCTGGACTATAGCAATTTCTGTGTGGACTGTGCAACATCCTGGAAGCAAACACGTGTGTTTCCAAATCGAAAGCCCTGAATGACACATGAAGTATCACAACTAGTTAAAGCTAGGGATGCAGCATACACGTCTGGGGACACCAGTGTCTACAGTGCAGCCAGAACTGCTTTGAGAAAGGGCATAAAATCTGCCAAACTTACATAACATTACATAAAGGGCGTATTTAAGCCAAATTCAGTGATTCTACAAATCCTTAGCAGGTGTGGGAGGGGATCAAGTCAGTCACAGACTATAAAAGAACAACATCTCCCTCAGTGAACTGCTGCACCACCTTGGCTGAGGAGTTAAATCTCTTCTATGCTCATTTAGACAGGGACAACACCGACCCAGTACCAACCCCCATCCCTTCTACTGACACCGCCCCAGTCCTGAGCACACATGATGTGAGACTCTGTCGGTGTAACATCAACCCCAGGAAAGCAGCTGGACCAGATGGAGTGCTGAGATAGACGCTTAAAGACTGTGTGACTGAGTTAGCAGAGGTCTTCACCAGCATTAACAATATGTCACTGTACACATCATGGGTTCCAGCATGCATTACAGCAGCCACAATTGTTCCTGTTCCTAAACAGTCAAATATAACATGCTTAAATGATTACCAACCTGTGGCCCTCACTCCCATACCAGCAAATTTCCTGGAGAGGGGCCCCAGGTCCATCCATGCTAGAACTACCTGATTATCCCATAGTCTCTATCCTCACACAGTGAAGCTATTGAATGATCAGTGCCCCCTCTCTGCCCTTCACTCATCATCACACACCACACTCTTCCTCTGCAAACACTGTGACATAACTTGTAGAACACACCTCAATTTACTGCCCAGACGCTATTCTTTTGCACATGGAAGATGGGACTTGAATATTGCACTGGTGCAGTTTAAATAAGTCACTGACATTTTACATCTGCTGCTGAACTGTACTCTATTGCACTTTCTATCCTATAACTTTTTTCATCTTATAACTCTTTATGTAAATCATATAACTATGTATATCTTATAACATTTTTCTACAACTTTTGTAACTTGATGCTAGTATGAAGATGCTGTACTGATATCTCATTGTTTAATACAACAATGACAATAAATATTGAATTGATGACATTATAGTAAGTGTACTCATTTTTTAACCTTATAAATATGATCACTTTTAAAAACGATATTGGCTCTGTGATTCCTGACCCTTACGTTCTATTTTTTATTTCTATTTTTTTCCTATTTTTATTATTTTTTTCATTTCTACTTTTCATGACAGCTATATTGCCTTAGCTTATCCAGAGAGAAAATTAATCAGAAGCTGCTACTGAATATTTCGGTACACACATAAAAATATTCAGTGAAAAAACCTCTCCTAAAATTCACCATTTTTTTAAATAAGCGCAAGTAAACCCTTTAACCATGGACACCCAGTGAACAGGTGTTTCAAGGTATCACAATTTTCACAGCAAAGACATTTCTCCTGTACCCCTGGAGCTAGGTATACTTGGTGTCTCTTTGTTGCTCTGACACCATGCAAAACTCTCCACTGGAAATGTCCCATTCCCTTTTTAATTGGGCATTTGTACAGGGAATGACTACTGCCTTATGGGGAAGAGCCCGATCCAAAAACTCAACTCCTTCACATTGGATAGAGCCTGGAAGTTCTTGACCTGGCAGACTTCTTGCTTATATTGTTAAAGGTGGATTGCTGAGGTATCCTAAAACTGAGAAGCATGTCTGTTTATTATACCAGCCTGGCTAAATGACGCTCTTCAAGTGTAAGACTGTAGCATTACAACTGGTAAAAATGCATTGTGGAATAGTGGTTCATCTCTTACCCAACTGCTGGGGATAATGTCCCTTCTTTGGATTGTTAATACTGACTACACCTGGAACACTGTCCAATAGAAAGAGTACAGCTTAATGAGCTGTACTGAGCTTAGGTCCATTAAAAAGAGCTGTTTATCCAACCCATATCTCCAACTTTGTATCCAGCTGTTAGTGTTAGTGTTGGAGGCATACAAGAGTTTCTGAGTAGCCTGAAGTTGAAATTCTGCAATTTTACTGTCTTTGGCCTAACCAAAAGAACTCCACCATTTTTCTCCAGAACATATTCACCAGCTCCTTGAGCAGATAGACAACCAATGCCACAGAGCTGAGGCAATGAGAGTATTTAGAATCAAGACACCCCCAACACACACACACCTTTATGACAGCTGGGGTAGCAACTATGTCCACTTTGACATTTATGGGCTTTTCTAGGAAACTTGTATGAAGAAGTAGAAGAAGAACAGAAGAAGGTAGAAGGATACTAATGGTGTGTTTATTTGTTTTATTCACGAGAGGAAAGCCAGTAATTATTTCATTTAAGTGAGAGCTGCAAATTGTTGTTAAACTAAAAATTATATATATTCTTTCTGTGGTGCATTTGATGTTGTAGACATCATAATTGTTCATTCATTCATTCATTTTCTGAACCGCTTAATCCTAATTAGTCGCAGGGAGACTGGCGCCCATCTCAGCCGACTCTGGCCAAGGGCAGAGTACATCTTGGACAGCTCGCCAGTCCATCGGAGGGCAGAAACACGCTGATGGCTATGCAGCCTACTCTTGACGAAAATCAGCAATGGTTCTTTTACATGCCTCTCACCACAGACAGTAAGAGACATGGCTGGCCTTTGATAACCCAGTTAGCTGCACTGGGACATCATAATGGTTTAAAAAGGCAAATTCCATTTACCATATGTTCATTAAAAATGAAATCCTGAGTTAAAATGTAAATATGATTTGTATGTGGAAATACGGAGGGGTATTTGTATTTTTTGTTCATTCTGTAGTTTTCACGGTGTCCAAGACAGGTCAAGAGTAAATAAATGAATCCGCACCTGTTGAAGCACTCTGCATTTTGCATGGTTTATTCAAGTAGCTGCTGCAAGGGCAGCTCTAACTGATACACCTCTCAACTTTTAGAGTACTCAGCCCCACCATGATTTTCACCATATACACAGCTCTAGAGTACAGGAACTTTACACAAGAGATGAATAAATCCCCAATAGCAAAAGCCCTTAGGGCTGGATCTACTAAAGGTTTGCGTGTATAAAAACATGTGCGAACTCACTGCACACTTAAAAAAATGTACAAACTGATTTACCAACAGTGCGCACTAAGGGTTGTGTCTTGCAAAAGTGCAAAATAGCGCGTCTGCATCCAGTTAGTACGTTTTCCGCAATGAATATGCAACATGGGGCGTTTACACGCAATTGTGTGTGTGTGCTGGGAAGAGAAAATGTAAATATATTATTTAGCACACGCAAAGCGATTTATCAAACCTGAAAGCAATTTTGTGTCTATATTTTACACGTCTCAAAAGGAGGTGCAAATGCTTTGTATGCGTAATTGCGCACTTCTTGGGGTATGCATTTATTTTTTTATTTTCATTCAATATGTAATGCAGAAAAACACCTTGATTAAACATATGTTGTAGATTAGAATACGAGTGCCAGACAGTTCCCTCTGGCCTAGTGTCACCCAATAAACCACAGAGGATTGCAAAGTTAAGCAAATCAACATTTATTGAAAAAAGATGATTAAAATCACTTTCTAAATTCATATAAATATATCAAACAAAATGCTCAGTCTCATTGAAGTCAAATTCGGTTAAGTCCCGCAAAATCATATCACACACATTGCTTCAGTCACAAAATATATTAGACTATAGCTCTAACATACATTTGGCAAAAAAAAAAACCACAACAACACAGCTCCTTGTCGACTAGCCATTTTTCATTCATTTTCTGAACCGCTTAATCCTAATTATGGTCGCGGGGAGGCTGGCGCCCATCTCAGCCGACTCTGGGCGAGGGCAGAGTACACCCTGGACAGCTTGTCAGGCTATCGCAAGGCAGAAACACGCTGATGGCTATGCAGCCTACTCTTGACGAAAATCAGCAATGGTTCTTTTATATGCGGAGGATCTGCAGGAGTGGCGGCTGCTTTGGGGGGGATTTGACTTGAAAGACTGCAAAATGTTGCCACAGTAGGTACATTAATTTTTCCTTTATTAAATAAATATCTTTTCAGAAAAAAGTGTTACTTTTATTTGCTGACGTTTTATTACACGCTAATTTTTCTTTTGTACTTATTTTGATGTCTTGATGTCTTCTTTTCATTCTTCATCCACTGTTTGCATCGTTTTACCAACAGCATTTACTTTTTCAGATTTTCTCTCATATAGCGTTCCTTTGGGCGATCGTCAGATTTCTTTGCTGTAGCTCATTTAATTGTTTATTGGCTTCATCTACCAACACCTCAAATTCTGTAGGGTCGAATTTCATTTTGCGCTCCAAACTCGCCATGGTGCACAACATGAAACACACAAAACCCTCATTTAAAAAGGCGTGTCTCCAACACGATTGCACTTGCTGTCATTTACGCAGTCACTCTTAGTAAATCACCCGCAAACCGCAGTTCCACCCCACACGCAAAATTCTAGATTGCGCACGCAAATTAGTACACGCAGCTTGGGATCTTAGTAGATCTGGCCCTTAATGTATTTAGAATGTACTAATGGTCAACCCTATCAAAGGCTTTTTCTTGGTCCAAGGAAACCAGCCCAAGATCAACACTATAGCTCTGAGCAAGGTCCAGATCAGGAATAAATTGTCTTTAATAGATCTGTCTTTGATACAGTGCATTTGGTCTGTGTGAATTAAAGTTTCCATATGTTCAATGAGTCTGTTTGTCAATTTTTTGATAAAATCTTGTACTCAGTACATAACAGGACTACTGGTCTCCAATTCGTGATTACACACAGGTCACCATTCTTTGACAGGAGTGTCAGGAGTTTGACAGCTCTTGGAGAGAAAGCTGACTTCCATCCACTATTGTAATACTTCGAAGTCCTCCCCTTTCAAGCCCCAAAAGGTTTTGTTAATGCCTGCAGAGCGACCATCAATCCCAGGAGCTTGACCTGCAGGCAACTGCTGTACAGATACAGACACTTCATGAAAGGAGGTAGTGGAGTCCAGTGTATTTTTCTGGTTTGAGCTGATTGATGGAAGATGCTGCAGGATTTCTTTCATGCTCCAAAAATCTACATGCTCAGCAGCATACAAATCTGTATAGACGTTAACTGCTAGTGTCCACAATTCAGAGGGGTCAGAAGTTATTTTTCCATCAGATTTAAGCTGAGCATCAGTTTTTAAGCTGAGCATTTGTTTGTCCCACCCAGTCTTTTTTCAAGATTAAAAAAAAGATGTGGGTCCATCAATGTCACGCAGTGTGAGGAATCTGCTTTTGATAAATGCCCCTTTAGCTCATTCCGAAAAAAAAAAAAAACAGCTTACCTCTTGCGTTTTCATGTTTACAGCACCTTTTACAGGAGTGTCATTGTTTTATAAAACTTTTGGTCCAGCTGAAAGATTTAAAGAATTGTTTATAGCCACACCTAAAAGGTGGTGTACTGTGGTCAGATTAATTCATACTTTTCCGATCTCCCACCATTGTGACTTACTCTCATTTAAGTGTTTTTGTTCTCTCCAATATTCCAGAAAAATTCTCAAAATGCTTACGGAACAGAATCCTGGAAGAAAAATTGGTGTTTAAGTGCCAATAAGCACTTTTAAACCTGGATGTAACACTATTATGATCTGAAATGGTACTGGGAAAATGTGTGCAGAAGACACTGTTTCGTACACCTTTAGAGATGTATATCCTGTCTAGCCTGGCAGTATACAATTTGTTTGCAGAAATGTTTACCCATGTATACTGCTTGTAATAGTATTATTCCCTCTCCAAGCATCCCAATGACTCAGTGAGGTAAATACTCTATCTAAAATCAGTATGTTACAGTCAGTACAGACTGTACAGTTACAGTCACCACCTACAATTAAAACGTCAATTGCATTAATATTTTGCAGTGTTTGATTAAAAAAAAAAAAAAAAGGATTAACCCTATCACAGCCCTTGTAAGGAGAATATACATTAACAAAAACAAACACAGAATCCTCAATCTAAACCTCACAGCTAAACACCCCCCCATCTCTATTTTCCACTCTGACAACAAATTCACTTGTAAATCAGGGGAAAATACACATTCATTTTTAACAATATCTGTTACTAAAAGTAATTTCTCCTGATCCCTAGCTCCATTAATGTTTAAAGATCTCACTCTTAAAGATCCCATGGTTGGTTGGAGAAGAGAAACAAAAAGCCAGGCAGCAAGGACACCAGGTGTAATCTGCTTATCCATGTGCATTATAAAGCCTTACCAGGATTCTTCCAAACCAGTCTAACTTTTTTCCTGACCTCAGTTAACCTCTTTTTAAGACATTAGTCGTCGTCGTACCCCCCACACACACAAAAATAAATAAACCAAACCCAGCAATCTTGCATACTTTTATCACTGATCTCAAAACCTTTTTGAAATCCATAAAATACTTTTACCCTTACCCTTTAGTATCATCTAAATAAGCATTGATTTGATCGATAGTATACGGGTCGTCATCATCATCATATAATTAAGATGGTGCAATATAATACATCACAATATAATCAAGAATGAGCTGTGGATAGTCACCTTGGTACTTTTCTGTTTAGTCCTATTTCTGTGTGTTTTTTAGCCTTCTGCTGCCCCCCTCTTGTTACTTACACCTGTCGTGGTGAAAAATGTCCAGTTCATGATGCAAGAGATCCAAATTCATTTTTGATTCATTTGTGTTTATTTAGCCTTTAGGAAAAGACAAGCATACAATCACTCACACAAAAGAAATTGTTCCAAGAAAGGACCTTGGACCCCATCTACCAGCTCTGCATTGGCTTATAAAGTGCCCATTCCACTCTGATTGGTCTACCATATTCTAGCTCTAGACTCTGATTGGTCCCTCAAGACCCCCTTTTTAACTATGGCTCTGCTTCCAAGAAATGACAGAATACATCATATACATCTCTGATTGGTACATTAAGACCCCCTTTTTAACTATGGCTCTTCAGAGAAATGACATCATGTGTCAACTTGACCTTGATTGTCTGAGGTTAGCGCCACGTGGTCAAGCTCCTAGAGTTAGAAGAACATTGTGTTCCCTTTTCAAGGCCACCGAGAAATCCTTGTACAGAGTGTAATGGAAGAAAATAAAATAACACTTACACTCACTTCAGTGAATTAACTACTCATACAGTAGTCACATAAATCATCCAGTAATCAAACAGTGCAGTAAATCATACAGTTGCTCTTCTATAGGTATAATCATTAACAATTTAAATATTTTTCATTAGAGATGACTTCACTGGACAGTTCTCCAAATGTCTTCAAATGAAGGAAATATGATTACTCATTCCAGTTATGGGGCGGCATGGTGGCATAGTGGTGAGCACCACACCACTGTGCCGCCCCATCTTCGGAATGAGTGATCATATTTCCTTCATTCATACTGTGGGAAGAAACTGGAGTACCCGGAGGAAACCCACGCAAGCATGGTGGATAACGTGCAAACTCCACACAGAAACACCCGAGCTAGGAATCGAACCCAGAACCTTCCCATGTGGAGTCTGCATATTCTCCCCGTGCTTGCATGGGCTTCCTCTGGGTACTCCGGTTTCCTCCCACAGTCCAAAAACATGCACAGTAGGCTAATTGGCTGTTCCAAATCGCCCCTAGTTGTGAGTCCGAGTGTGAATGGTTGTGCCCTGCAATGGCCTTGCAAGCTGTCCAGGGTGTACCCCTCCCTCGCCCAGAGTCTGCTGAGATGGGCGCCAGCCTCCCCGTGACCCTAATTAGGCTTAATTGGCTTAGAAAATGAATGAATGAATTCCAAATATATTACAATTTCTGTATTTATATTCATATTCATGTTAATACTGTTAATGATCAATAATTAATTTGAGCACATGATAGGGACGTCCAGCAATCTGCATAAAGTTTATGGAGGACCATGACATTTCAGACCTTCCTCAGTTCATGGGTCCAAAACACACAGCGCCCCCAGTGGCGCCTGATATCCCTGACTTTTTCCTCCACACATCAAAGTCACAAAAGTCAAACTCTTAAGCATTAGACTGTCTTATCCCAGAACCTTTTCTCCAGTTTTCACTACATCGAAAAGATTTTCTGGGATTTTGGACTGAGCTGCAATAGGGAAAGAGTGCAGGAGTGCTTGTCAAGCTGATACATAGTGGATTACGTGCTGCGCTCCCATCTTTACACCTGTCGAATGTCTGCTCCCTGACAAAACGGATAAATTGCTACTTCTTAACATTAAAAATATGGTAGATCTGCCACCCTGTGTTTTACTGAAGACAGGCTCAGTGAGCGCATCCTGGATAGAGTACTTCGGCTGCAGGGCTTCTGGCTTCTCCATGCGGTGCGCATTACAAAGTTGTCAGGGAAAACAAAGGGAGGTGGAATCTGCTTCTACATGAATGAAGGTTGGTGGAACTATATCACAGTGTTAAAAAAGTCGTGCAGACCCTCATCTAGAGACTCTAATATTAACCAGCAGATTTTTTTACTCACTGTGGGAGTTCTCCTGGATTGTTCTAGTGGGAGTTTATATTCCACCTCAGGCTTGCGTAACAAAGGCGTTACAACAACTAGCTGATCAGATAACAGAAACAACACCCAGGCTCCCTTATCATTATTCTGGGGGATTTTACCAGTGCAAACCTCAAGCATGAACTTCCAAAAAACAGGCAGCATATAAAGTGTCCTGTCAGGGACACAAACATTCTGGACCACTAATCCAGTTTTAAAGGACACTTATCGTGCTGTCCACCGGGCAGCGTTAGGTCACTCTGATCATTGTCTGCTCCATCTCATCCCAACATACAGGCAGAAGTTAAAAACATGTACTCTTGTTGTGAGCACTGTGAGGAAATGGATAAAGGAGTCAAAGTTGGAGCTATAGGAATGCTTTGACTGCACTGATTGGAGGGTTTTTAAAGCTTCAACCACAGACATGAACGAACTCACTGACACTGTGACATCATACATCAGTTTTTGTGAGGACGTGTGTGCAGACCAAGACTTTCTGCACATACAACAACAACAAATCATGGTTCAAAGCTAATTTCAAAAAGCAGCATCAGAACAAAGTGGAGGCCAATCGAAGTGGTGACTGGGCAGGATCCCTGTAGAAAACTCCAGACTGGCAGACAACATGAATTGCTTCTACTGCAGATTTGAACAGTACCCATCATTTACACCTCTCACCCACACAAAAGGACTATCTACGACCACTGCTCCCCTTCCCTCAGACACCCCACCTACACTAAGGATCTGGGAATGAGATGTGCAACGGCTCTTTAAGAAGCAGAAGACAACACAGTCAACATGGGTCTGCACTACATCCTCCATCACCTTGACTCCCCAGGGACTTATGCAAGAATCTAGTCTGTGGATTTCTGTTCAGTGTTCAATACCATCATCCCTGAAATTCTCACCCGGAAGCTCTCCCTGCTTACATTGCCAGCTTCCACCTGCCAGTGAATCACTAGCTTCCTGACTGACAGTGCTGATGACTCACTAGCTTCCTCACCAACAGATGGCAGCAGGTTGGGCTGGGGAGTATCATCATCCAGCACCCGGTCCATCAGCACTGGTACCCCCCAGCAGTGTATCCTCTCCCTGCTGCTGTTCTCCCCCTACACAAATGACTGTACCTCAGGGCACCCCTCAGTGAAACTCCTGGAGTTTGCAGATGACACCACTGTCATTGGTCTGATCAGGGACAATGACAAGTCCGCTGACAGACGGGAGGTGCAACTGTTGGTCCTCTGGTGTAGTCCGAACCACCTGGAACTGAACCTGCTCAAGAATGTGGAGATGACAGTGGACTTCAGGAGAAGCCCCCAGTACTCCAGCCTCTCAACATCCTCAACAACACAGTATCTACTATGGACACCTTCAGGTTTCTGGAAACTACAATCTCTCAAGACCTGAAGCGGATGTCCCACATCAACACTGTCTGGAAGTAGGCCCAGCAGAGGTTGTATTTCCTATGGCCACAGGAGCTGCTGATCACCTTTTACACTGCCATCATACAGTCTGACCTCTGCATATCCACCACTGTCTGGTTTGGACTGGCCACTAAATAGGACAGGATCGGTCTGCAGTGGACAATCAGTTCTCAAGAGGATAGTTGGGCCCGACCTGACCTCCATCCAGGACTTGTACAGGTCCAGGGCCAGAAATAGGGCAGGTAGCATGTCTGCAGATCCCTCACATCCTAATCATAAGCTGCTTGTACTCCTCGCCTCCGGAAAGTGTTACAGAACACTGTACCAACCAGCACAAAGACAGTTTCTTTCCCCAGTCTGTCGTTCTGTTGAACTGTAAACAATCACTGTGTCAGGATAACCACTGTGAAATAATCCAATGTACACATAGGTTTGTTCACTTCACTACCTCACAAACAATGGTTTGCAGTCCATGTCAATTTCTGCACTATACTACTCTGCACTTTACTGTAAATTCTATATTATATTGTCACTTGCATTTTGCATTTTTGCACAAATTTCTTTACAGTCTCTTTATTCACTTTATATTTATACCTTTCCTTATATGTCTGAACTCTTGTATAAGAATACTTAAATGTTTTCTGTACAGTGGAGTCAAATTCCTTGTTTGTGCTCACAAACTTGTCCAATAAATCTTATTCTGACTCTGATCATCATCAATCTCAAACTGACTAAAAGCAGACACCTCTGAGCATCATCGTCATCTTTATTAATATCATTCACATCATTATGAGGTTCCTCCTCTGAGACATGCGTCCCACACGCAGAGAACACCTCCACACTCTCCTCCTGAACTACTGTATCAGCCACCTCACTGCATTCTTTATTATTCTTACTGACATCTTCAGGATTTCTCTCAAATTTGTGCTGTCTATTGGAATAAACCTATCATTTACCTACCTCTTTATCCTCAGTCACTTGACTAGTAGTGGCACCTTTATTCAGTTGTTGATGTGTTCGTTCACTTGTATCACGTGCTGTCACCCCTGTAGGTGCACCTCCGTTCGCAGGAATGTTTGAAGTCTGTGGATCGCTTTGCTTGTGGGGAATTTATGGCCTATATCCCGACACTCAAAGGATTTCAGGTTCTCTGTCTTGGTGAAAAAGATGTATGTACCCTTTCTGTGCACCAAGTGGAAGGACACAGCCAAAGTTTTTGTAGGTACATTAAAAAATATAAACACTTGTCTACTAAAAAACAATCATTGACACTGTTCCAGCAAACGTTCAGAACCTAGACGGTTCTTTTTGAATTGCCTCATTACTAACGAAAAAGTGGAACATTTAAGATGGAAAATTTTGTTGTTGGCACGGATAGAGGATTCACCTGCAAATTGGTGTCTTGCACACAGGCAGCTCTGAATGATCTCAATCAACATTTTTTAAATTTTTTGTAAAAAACATTAACTCCATTCAAATGAGCTTAAAGGAACACACCAGGACCAAATGAATATGCAATACACTGTTGGGTACATAAATGTTCTTCACTTTAACACCCATTTGAGATCATTTTGGGTCACCAGTTATTAAAAAAGGATTTTAATAACAATAACAGCGCTGGGGATATCATGTGATGATGTGGCATCACCCATTGCTTACTGTTTAGCTGGTTGATCCCCGAGTTGCTGCACGGGGCTGTGAATATACTGTACAGTAGTGTGTGAGTAATTTTGGTGAAAGAATTGTCCACTACTCTTTTTCTGCAGGGCATTTAAGGGGTACAGTGTATTACTCATCATCCCGAATTCCCTGCAGTATGCCTGACAATCCATTTATGAAGTGTTGATAACATAGCTCTGTACCTTCATAGCCACCTGTGGTTGAGATGGTGTATTAGGTACAAGCATCAGGGCCTACCAGTTATGTTCAAAAAAAGTGTATATAATAATCAGATTTGAAGTAAGAGCAGTTACTAACATTTGCTAGGTTTTTTCTTTCTTGTCCCTATATTTAAAAAAAAAATTATACATATATTTTCCTTGTTAATTCTTAACATAGTTGTTAACAAAACTCTGAACGCACACCAAGAGTTCCAATGTATATGTGCTCTTTTGTACATTTACAAATGGCAATAAACATCTATTCTATTCTAGTCTAGTCTAGTCTCTAATTTACCAGGTGCCAGTTACAGTTACCAGTAACAGTTCAGCGACACTGTCTAGAAATACTGGGAGCTGTGAAGGGTTATGGAAGACCTGGCAACCTACCCTGTAAGAGACATTTGCCTAAGCTATAACATAAGTAAACATTCTCAGGTTTCATGGATATACAGCGGCCTAATACCAGACGAACTGGACTAGAGACATGTAGAGACAATGGAGGTTTACATGTGAAATATACAGAGAAAAAGGCCAAAACAGGTAAAGCCCGACTTTGAAAGTGGCATATTCCAGCAGTGCTGTACTCTGACTGTAATTCTGAGCAATACTGCCAGAGTGTATCATTCAGGTTTTTTCAACATTTTGGAACATCTCCTGGAGCCTGTCTCATCCGTTTAGAACTCGGTAAGTAATCTCTGTTTGGTATGAACAATATAAATTCCACCTAGATCACTGCATAACTCAAAACTGGCGCATGGTCAGGAAACACACCACGCAATCTGACTCACCTCTCTCTCTTTTCTCTTAACTCGTTAATCTTTTTATTCAATACATTTTCACCAAAAAATTATAAAGAAGTAATCTGCAGGAGACAAAAGTGGTGGTGTAAAATCTTCACTATATATGTGTGTGTGTATATATATATATATATATATATATATACACACACATACACACACACACACACACACACATTTATATCATTAATTCATTCATTCTCTGAACCGCTTAATCCTAATTAGGGTCGTCAGGAGGCTGGTGCCCATCTCAGCCAACTTTGGGCGAGGTCAAAGTACACCCTGGACAGCTCGCCAGGCCATCGCAGGTGAATCAATTCAGCATACAATTATTTTCCGAGTCTATTTCTTGTTTCTTTAATTTCTGTGAGTTTGTATGTTCTCCCTGTGCCTATGTGGGCTTCTTCTAGGTATTTTGGTTTCCTCCCACAGTTCAAAGGCATACACAGTAGACTAATTGACTGTTCCAAATTGCCCGTGAATGTGATTGTGAATGGCTGTGTGTGTTGGACCTGTGATGGAATTATGAGCAGTCTAGGGTGTACCAGAGTCGGCTGACATAGGCTCCATCCTCCCTGTGACCATAGTAGGATTAAGCAGATAAGCATCACAAAATGAATGAATAAATGAATGAATGATATTATTCTTTGCTTCAAAAAACAACCCAGTATAAGTTCAAGCCACAGTCAGGATTTTTGTGAAGCCAGCATTACAGGGCCTCTGTGAAGATCGAAATTATTCATCCCAGTGTGTTTGGGTTTTATCATTACTTAATTATATCAAAATAGAGCTTGGAGAAGAGGGAGTGGAGGTAATGTATAGAGAAGATAATATAAGAGTTCAGGTGGAAGGAGACAGAGCTCATCTTGTTTACACATTATATGATTATGAGACATTCACATTATGAAACCTACCTCAAACCACTGTCCATGTGATTGCATCTTTAACACCACACAAGGGTCTGGTTTGGACAGTGCGTCTCTGTCTGAGATACCTTTACAGGCCACACGCAGCTCCACTTTGGTCAGGCATGGGCTGTTGAAGAGGCCCAGTGTTGTGGCTGCGGACTCGTAGATGTTGCTCATTTTAATCTGTGCTCAAGCTGAAATGGGGAGGACAAATACGAGGCATGAGCACACATGCAGCATACAGATTACAGCAGCATACAGATTATGTACTTGAGTATTTCTGATTGACGGAATACTTCTTATTGACTGAGCATTTTTGAGTGCTACTGACCAAGTCTTTTACATATGTATGGAGTTACAGCTGCTGTCTCCTCTCAGTGGATGACTTCTGAAGCTGTTTTGAAGGGAACATTTTTTCTTTTTTTAGCATTGTCCAGAAGACACCTGTGATGTCCAGTCAGAGGAATCTTAGTTTAATTGAAGTGCACCGTACATACCTGAGCTCAGTCTGGTGTTCTTTCAACTGTGTTCTGAATTCATGGCTACATTTTTATTTAAGTTGCAAGAAATACTAATTTTTTTTATTATTTTTCATTAAAAAGCTCATGACACCATTTTCCACCATTTTTTTAAAAAGGGGCATATTTTATCAAATAGAAACAAATACAACGTTAGACAGCAAAGTGCTCTTTATACGCCACTGAAAACTCCTGCACTGAAAGTGCACAAAGGAGGAAGGCGGCCCTTTAAATATCTTTGTGCATAAAAGCAAGTAGTTAATCTTGCTAACAGAAGAACCTCGAGAGTTTCAACAACAACAATATCAACTTCTATGACTGGTGCATGAACATTTCAATAACTATAAAGCATGTACGTTTCTTCCAAATATATTTAAAACTATCAAGAATGTGGTTAAATATTTACATTACACAGTCATTCTTAAATTTCCCCTCTAACAGTTTTGTAATGTGCTGCCTGCTGAAACATGGTTATATTACTGATAGCATTTTAGCTACAGCACAGATAACAAAAATATATTTCTAGAGCTGTCATTTATATCAGGAAACTTCAGGCACCTGCTCTGTCCCTGCACTAAGCTCTAAAAACTTTAACATATCTAATGTTAATTTTATGTGTATACTTTTCTACATCATGTTTGTGTGTGTGTGTGTGTTTGTGTGTGTTATTACAGACAAATCACAATTAATGTTTTAATAAATGCCCTAGTTACATAAATTCATTGCAGGATTTGTTTTTAGAGTATATACAATTTTGTGTATGCAGCCAAATTATATATCCTATGCATGTTTTTAATTTAAGCCACTAATAGACAGCCGTGTTTTTTCATAGCCGGTTATTCCTTCTATATGACAGGATAAGCAGCTAGCTAGCCACTTCTTAAAGTAGCCAGCCGATTTCATTGCAGCTGGCTAGCTCCCAGGTCTAGAGCAGCTGCCTAGCAGAAATACACTCTGCCAATGACCTCACAACAAACTGGCGGATATTTTGATTGTGCACTCAGAAGGTTGAAAGAAACACCGCTGTCACTCAAAAACACAAAAACAGTCCATCACTTAGAAACCCTCCATCACTTAGAAACGAAACATGCAGTCACTTAGAAACACTACGTTAGTCTGCAACTTTCCATCACACAGAAACACTTTGTTAATCAGAAACACTCCGCCAGTCAAACACTCCGCCAGTCAAACACTCCAACACTCAGAAACACTGTCAGTCATAAACACTCCATCACTCAAAAGCATTTTGTCAATCAGAAACACACTGTCACATGAAAACACTCCGTCACTCAGAAACACTCCATCACTCAGAAACGAAACACGCCGTCTCACTGAAACACCAAAATTCAGATACACTTTGCTACTCAATAAACTCCATCACTCTGAAACACTCCATCATTTAGAAATACTCCGTCACTCAGAGACTCTTTGTTTCTCAAAAAACTCCATCACACAGAAACACTTCATCATTCAGAAGCAGTCTGTCACTCAGAAGCAGTCTGTCACTCAGTAACACTCCATCATTCAGAAACACTCTGCCAGTCCTATTCACTGTCACTTGACAGCATTTTGTCAAGCACACCTTGTTACTCAAAAAACTCTGTCACTCAGAAACTCATCATTCAGCAATACTCCTTCATTCAGTAACACTTCATCACACAAAAACACTCTCTCAATCAAAATAAACACTGTCACTCAGAAACACTCCACCACACAAAATCTCTATTAATAAGAAACTCTCAGTAACTCAGAAACACTCTGACACTCAGCAACACTCCATCACAGAAAAACATAGTATCAATCAGAAATACTCCATCACTCAGAAACACTGTCAATCAGATACACTTTGTTACTCAAAAAACTCAGTCACTCAGAAACACTATCATTCAGAAATACTCCATCACTCTTAAAACATTTCGTCGCTCAGAAACACTCCGTCACTCAGAAACACTGTCAGTCAGAAACATTCCGTCAGTCAAAAGCATTTTGTCAATTAGATACACTTTTTTACTCAAAAAACTTCGTCAGTCAGAAACACTCTTTTGATTAGAAGCACTCTGTCGCTCAAAAGCATTTTGTAAAATGTAAAAACTATTTTACTCGAAAAACTCTGTCACTCAAAAGCACTCCATCATTCAAACACTCCGTCACTCAAAAGCACTCCGTCACTCAAACACTCCATCATTTAGAAGTCTGTCACATGAAAACACTCCACCACACAGAAACTGTCTGTCAGTCAGAAACACTCAATCACTCAGAAACACTCCATTGCTCAGAAACACTCTGTTGATCAGGAACACTCTGTTGATCAGAAACATGAAACACTCCTCAAACAGAAACACTCCGTCAGTCAGAAAAACTCTCACAGAAAAACTGTCACTCAAATGCTTTTTGTCAAACGAAAGCACTCCGCCACACAAAAACACTCCATCACTCAGAAACACTCCATCACATGAAAACACTCCGCCACAGTGAAACTGTCTGTTGCTCAGAAACACTCCGTCTCTCAGAAACACTCCGTCACTTAAAAGTATTTTGTCAATCAGATACCCTTTGTACCAGATGTACTCTGGTAATTAGAAACTCTCCGTTGCTCAGAAAAACTCTGTTGATCAGGAATACTCTGTGAGCCCAAAACACTCAAAAGCATTTTTTCAATCAGATACATTTTGAGCTCAAAGAACTCTATCACTTAGAAACACTCCATCACACTTTGTCATTTACAAACACTCCGCCAATAAGAATCACTCCGTCACTCAGGACCACTCCATGACTCACACTCAGCCACGTAGAAACACTGCGTCACTCAGAAACACTCAGAATCGCTCAAACACTCCATCACACAAACAGTCCATCTCTCAGAACCACTCCGTCACTCAGAAACTCTCCGTCAATCAGAAACATTCCATGACAAACACGCAACCACTTAGAAACACTGCATCACTCAGAAACACTCAGAATCACTCAAACATTCCATTACCCAAACAGTCCATCACTCAAAAACACTCTGTCACATACAAACACTCCATCACTCACAAACATTATCAATAACTATGACAATGACAGCAAAGACAAAGCTGTACAATGACAGCCAAGACAAAGCTGCAGTGGCTTAAAGACAAGTCATTAAATGTACTTGAGAGGCCCATGAAAATCTTAAGATCTGAATTACAAAGAACTATATTAACTATATTTAAAAAATAAAGGTATATCTAATCGTAGGCTAATTGGCTGTTCCAAATTTCCCCAAAATGTGAGTGAATTTAAATGGTTGTGTGAGTGTTGGCCCTGCAATTGACTGGCTGTTCAGGGTGTACACCGCCATTGCCCAGAGTCGGGAGAGATAGGCTTCAGCCTTCCCGTGACCTTGATAGGATTACGCGGTTTGGCTAATGAATGGATGAATGAATATAAAAGTATTCTCCAATGTTTTCCAGAGTATTCATACAATAAGTACTTGTCCTTTTTGTCGAGTAATGAAGCTGTTGTCGATGTGGAGTTTGTGTATAGCCATGTTGTATATATTTGTGTATATTTTGTGTATAGTGTATAGACCACATTGCCTTCTTATGAGGAATACAGCATTCATTGTTGTTTGCTTTGCATTAACTTTGCACTTGAGACTGGAATAGAGAAAGGAAATGCAATTCAACATTGCCACTGAAAAAAATCTAATCTACAGCAGAGTATACAGTATAATCAGCAATACACTGAAAGGTTACTCTCTCATTTTTGTGCTGAAGATGCAGTATGTACAATAAGTGAAGCAAGTCCTCAGGAACCTCCAGAATGTTACGAGACCTGACCTGAATACCAAACTATGCAAAACGGTCAATTATTCATGTCTTTCAAGAGCGAGCCAGAATATATCTAGTTTGAATATCATTACTATAGTGCCACTGGTGTTGCTTTTTCATTTACAGAGGAGTGATTCTCGCCTCCACACTTCATTTCATGCACCAGCCACTCTATTGTTCTTCTCCCCCTTCTGCACTCACTAACCTTAAAAACTTGAAATTGGAAGAGTTTCACAACTCAAGCAGCAACTTTAGATCCAGTTTTACTCAATTTCTTTGGGTCCTAGTGTCTGCCATATAACAGAACTATCAGGATGCATGTCCTTACATCAGGGGATGTGGTTACAACAGTCTACGATTACACTAATAATTAAAGATTTTTTAAAGAATCCATGTAGTGCAAATTAAACAAAAGTATGTATTTGCATACCCAAAATGCTCTTTCAGCAGGCAGAGATAAAATAAAAGAAAAAATTATTCAACAAGAGTAGTCAAAACATACACTAGGGTTAACCACTGAGCTGTATATACAACTTTACGAGCACGTACAACATTCAAGCTTCGCGGTCGGCATATTGGTACTCCCTAGTAACTGTCAAACTATAACTAATATATGAAATTAGATATAAATAACATTTATGTTAAATATGAAATAACAAGGTTAATACAATGAAATATATTAACTCTAGTTTACAAAATCATGACAGGACATATCAGCTAATATCAGCTATTATTTTCACCTGAACAAAATTACATTTGGATATTCATTATATATAATTATTTGCACACCTGAATCTTCACTCAATACAGCTTTTATTCATCATTATTTGCATGCATAAAACTTAGTGAGGCAGGAGAGGTGCAAACCAGACTAGTCTGGGCTCTTGGATCAAGTAAAAATATGAAGAGTTTGACAAGACTCCTTATTTAATCTGTACTCTGAATATATGTTTAGAGAAACCGAAAAAATGCCTGGACTGAATGTAGGAGGTGTTGTAATAAATAACTTACAATACGAAGACGATACTGTTCTACTTGTGAAAATTTAAACTAACCTGCAAAACCTGGCCACAATAATCGAAACAAAAACTGCAAGTTTTGGACTAAAAATTTATGTAAAGAAGACAAAACACTATGGCCAAAATGAACAAAAAGGATGTCCAGAAGTTGAAAATATTGAAAATAAATTAATTGAAAATAATTTCTAGACCCGTCCTTGAATCGCCACCTTATTGTGGAGGAGGGGTTTGCGTGTCCTATTGATCCTGGGAGCTATGTTGTTGGGGGCATTATGCACCTTGTTGGGTCACCCAACAAGGTAAACAGGTCCTAGGTAAAGGTCCAGACTAAGCACGGTCCAGAAGACCTCTATGAGCAATATTAGTTCAAAGACACAGTTTCCCTTGCCCGGATGTGGGTTACCAGGGTCCCCCCTGGAGCAAAGCTGGACCTTGTTTTATTCTGGAGTTGCTCATGGGGAGAGGTGGCGAGCCGATGTGGGCATCCTTGTTATCCCAGTCTCGGTGCCCACATCTTGGGGTTCTCCCCAGTTGATGAAAGGGTAGTCTCATCCTGGGAGACTTCAATGCCCATGTGGGCAATGACAGTGTGATCTGGAAGGGTGTGATTGGTAAGTACTGCCTCTCCGATCTGAACCCAAATGGTGTTTCGTTGTTGGACTTCTGTGCTCGTCGCAGTTTGTCCATCATGAACACCATGTTCAAACATAAGGGTGTCCCTAAATGCACTTGGCACCAGGACACCCTGGGCCGCAGTGCGATGATTGACTTTGCAGTCGTGTCATCAGACTTTCGGCTGCATGTTCTGGACACTTGGGAGAAGGGAGGACCTGAGCTGTCAACTGATCATCATCTGGTGGTGAGCTGGCTCTGACGGCAGGGGGAAGCTGCCCTCCAGACCTGGGAGACCCAAGCGTGTAGTTAGCATCTCCTGGGCACATCTGGCAGAGTCTCCTGTCAAAAGGGCCTTCAACTCCCACCTCCAGCAGAGCCACAACCACATTGCAATGGAGGTCGGGGTCATATAGTCTGAATGGGCCATGTTCTGTGTCTCCATTATTGAGGCGGCAGCCTGGAGCTGTGGCCGGAGAAACCCCTGAACCCGGTGGTGGACATCTTAAGGAGGCGGCCTATCGTGTCCTTTTGGCCTGTAGGACTCCCGAGGCTGTGGACGAGTACTGACAGGCCAAACATGCTGCAGCAAAGGCTGTCGCTGATGCAAAATTTGAGGTGTGGGAGGAGTTCAGTGAGGGCCTAGAAAAGGTCCTGGACCACCATCCGACGCCTCAAGAGTCATCAACATCATCTTTCACTTGTTCCAGGGTCGGCTCGCAGGGGCAGTGGCCTAAGCAGTGAGGTCCAGCTCTTCCGGGGGATGCCAAGGCGTTCCCAGACCAGCCAAGAGACTTAGTCCCTCCAGCGTGTTCTGGGTCGACCCCGGGGTCTCTTCCCGGTCGGACATGCCCAAAACACTACACCAGGCGTCCGGAAGAAATTCTAAATCAGATGACTGAGCCACCTTAACTGGCTTCTCTCAACGCAGAAGAACAGCAGTTCTACTCCATGCTCCTCCCGGATGACAGAACATCTCACCTTATCTCTAAGGGAGTGCCCTGCCACCCTGCGATGGAAGTTCATTTCAGATGCTTGTTTTCCCAAAGCATAAATTGACTGGTAAATTGAGAGCTTAGCTTTCCAGCTCAGCTCCCTCTTCACCGCAATGGACCGGTACAAGCTCTGCTTTACAGCAGAGGCTTTACTGATCCACCTGTCATTCTCCCGCTCCATCCCCTCACTCGTGAACAAGATCCCAAGATAATTGAACTCCTCCACTTGGGGAAAGATCTCATTCCAGACACCACTCAGGAGGGTGCATTCCACTCTTTTCTGGCTGAGAACAATGGCCTCGGACTTGGAGATGCTGATTCTCATTCAGCTGCTTCACACTCAGCTGTGAATTGCTCCAGCAAGAGCTGGCGGTCCTGGCTCAATGAAGCCAAAAAGACTATCATCCGCAAAAAAGCAAAGATGAGATCCTATGGCCACCAACCAGAACCCCTCAATGCCTTGGCTGCACCTAGAAATTCTATCCATAAATATAATGAACAGAACCGGTGACAAAGGACAGCCTTGGTGGAGTCCAACCCCTATTGGAAACGAATTCGACATGTTGTTACCAATGCAGACCAAGCTCTGGCTCCGGCAATACAGAGAACAAATGGCCTGTAGCAATGGGTCTGGTATACAATATTCCCGGAGCACACTCCACAAGATAGCCCATGGGACAAGGATGCAAGCCTCCTCCAAGTCCACAAAGCACATGTGGACAGGTTGTGCAAACTCCCATGCTCACTCCAGGATCCTGTAGAGTGTGTAGAGCTGGTCAAGAGTCCTGTGGCTGGGACACAAACCACATTGTTCCTCCTGAATCCGAGGTTCAACCATTGGTCGGATCCTCCTCTCCAGTACTTCTGATTAGATTTTTCCAGGCAGGCTGAGGAGTGTGATTCCACGATAGTTGGAACACAATCTCTGGTCCCCTTTCTTAAAAAGGGAAACTACCACCACGGTTTGCCAATCCAGGGGTATGGCCCCCAATGATCATGCAATGTCGCAGAGACATGTCAACCAAGACATTCCTACAACATACAGAGCTTTGAGGTATTGAGGGCGGATCTTGTCCATCCCAGGAGCCCAGCCACAGAGTAGCTTTTTACTTACCTCGGGGACCTCTGCCCCAGTGATGGGCAGACCTCCTTCTGAACACCCAAGCTCTTTCTCTTCTACAGAGGGTGTGTTGGTGGGATTCACAAGGTCCTCGAAGTATTCCTTCCACCTCCCATCAACATTCCCAGTCGAGGTGAGCAGCTCCCCACTTCTGCTGTAAACAGTGTTTGTGGAGTACTGCTACCCCCTCTTGTGACGTCGGATGGTGGTCCAGAACCTTTTCAAGGCCAACCAAGGCCCTCACCAAACTCCTCCCACACCCTAAATTTTGTAACGGGTACAGCATGACCTACAGCACATTTGGCCTGTTGGTACCCGTCCACCGCCTCAGGAGTCCCACAGGCCAAAAGGACCCAATAGGCCTCCTTCTTCTGCTTGACAGCCCCCCTCACCACAGATGTCCACCACCTGGTTCGAGGGTTGCCCCCACTACAGGCACTGATGACCTTCTGGCCACAGCTCCAGGCTGCCGCCTCAATAATGGAGACACGGAACATGGCCCATTCGGACTCTATGTCAATGGCCTCCATTGGGATGTGGCTGTAACTCTGCTGGAAGTGGGAGTCAAGGCCCTTCTGACAGGAGTCACTGCTCCAGGCTGCCGCCTCAATTATGGAGACATGGAACATGGCCCATTCGAACTCAGTGTCCATGGTCTCCAAGGAAATGTGGTTGTAGCTCTGCCAGAGATGGGAGTTGAAGGCCCTTCAGACAGGAGACTCCCTAACTACACGCTTTGGTCTCCCAGGTCTGGAGGGCAGCCTTCCCCCAGCATCAGAGCCAGCTCATAACCAGGTGGTCAATGGTTGACAGCTCAGCTCCTCTCTTCACCTGAGTGTCCAGAACATGTGGTCGCAAGTCTGATGACATGACTACAAAGTTGATCATCGAACTCTGGCTTGGGTGTCCTGGTGCCAAGTGCACTTATGGACACCCTTATGTTTGAACATGGTGCTCATGATGGACAAACCGTGACAGGCACAGAAGTCAAACAAAGAAACACCATTCAGGTTCAGATCAGAGAGGCCGTACCACACCCTTCCATATATAGGCCAATATTATATACAGTGCCTTGCAAAAGTATGTACCCCACCTTGGCTTTTTACCTATTTTGTTACATTAAAACCTGTAATTTTTTTATATTTTTTAAATCTGAATTTTATGTGATGGATCTGCACAAAACAGTCTTAGTTGGTGAAGTGAAATCAGAAAAAAATATATAAAAAATAATTTTTAAAAATAAAAATCTGAAAATTGGCATGTGTATATGTATTCACCCCCTTTACTATGAGGCCCCCCAAGATTGGGTGCAACCAATTACCTTCAGAATAAAAATCGTGAAATAAAGTCCACCTGTGTGCAATCTAAGTGTCACATGATTTGTGAGTATTAATACACCTTTTCTGAAAGTCCCCAGAGGCTACAACACCACTAAGAGGCATCACACCATGAAGACCAATGAGCTCTCCAAACAAGTCAGGGACAAAGTTATTGAGAAGAACATGTCAAGGTTGGGTTATAAAAAATATCCAAATCTTTGATGATCCCCAGAGCACCACCAAATTCATCATCTTCAAATGGAAAGAACATGGCACCACAACAAACCTGCCAAGAGAGGGCTGCCCACAAAACTCACAGACCGGGCAGGGAGGGCAATAATCAGAGAGCCAATGCAGAGACCAAAGTTAACCCTGAAGGAGCTGCAGAGTTCCACAGCAGAGACTGGTGTATCTGTGCAAGGGACCACAATAAGCTGTACACTCCATAGTGCTGGGCTTTATGGAAGAGTGGCCAGAAAAAGCCATTACTTAGTGTTAAAAATAAGAAATCAAGTTTTGAGATTGCCAAAAGGCATCTGGGTGACTCCCCAAATGTATGGAGGAAGGTGCTCTGGTCAGATGAGAATAAAATGCAACTTTTCGGCCACCAAGGAAAATGCTATGTCTGGCGCAAACCCAACACATCCCATCACCCCAAGAACACCATTACCACAGTAAAACATCATGGTGGCAGCATCCTGTGGGGATTTTTTTTAGCAGCAGGGACAGGGAAACTGATCCAAGCCAAGGGAAAGATGGATGGTGCTAAATACAGAGATATTCTTGAGCAAAACCTGTTTCAGTCTGCCTGTCATTTATGACTGGGACAGAGGTTCACCTTCCAGCAGGACAATGATAGCATACTGCTAAGGCAACACTCGAGTGGTTTAAGGGGAAACATTTAAATGTGTTGGAATGGCCTAGTCAAAGCCCAGACCTCAATCCAAT